>JASJFT010000443.1:0-13578 GCA_030770425.1 Darksidea phi | reverse complement strand
AAACCAACGGTGCGACAAACGTTCTATCGGCCCTAACCCGGATCCCGTATAAAGGTACGTACAACGCATAACACTATCTTTACGTATAAGATAATATATAATAAGAAACTCTTTCTTATAAAATAACTAGATTAGTTATATAAGAATAATATATAGAAGTTTAAAGCCTCTTTTAATAATTATAATAAGATTCTCGTAGAATATTAGATAAATTTAAATAATTAAATATTAAGTCGTTTAAAGTAAAAAGCTATTAAAGAAGTATTATAAACTTTATAAAGAGATAATAATATATATAAAAAGTTCTAAAGAGGTAGACTACGAAAGTAATATTAATATAAAGAAAGAATTAAAAGATCTAATTAAAAGATAATCTTAAGACCCTACTTAAGGAATACTATATAAGTAAAGTAATTAGTTAAAAAAATAATATTATTTACTTTAATAATAAACTACGGCTTAAAGAATTTAGTAAGGCTAGTCTTTATATATTATAATAATAAATAGGCCGTAAATCTAAAAAGAATATATACTTAGGAAGTAATTAGTAAGATTAAGCTTTTAATTTAAGTATTTATTTTATTTATATATCTTAAACTAGGAATCTTAGCTAAGTACTATATAATTTAAGGGTAATCTAAATAAGCTATATATACTAGATAAGAAGTTCTTAAAGAAGCTTTATAATACCCCCTTTTATAGAGTAATAAATATTATATCTCTACTAATAATATTTCTATTAGGAATATTAGAGTTATAATAATATTAATAATATTTATAATTAATAGCCCTAAGAGGCGTACTAGTTAAGAAGTTATACTTAATAAAGTAAGTCTTATAGGTAGTAGAGGCTATAAAGTTAATAGGTACTAGATAGCTAATACTACCTAGTTTATACTAGAGAAATTAATATAGAAAGTTATTAAAAAGATAGTAGAATATATCTAATAGTACTAGAAGTTAAGCTTATATACCGTAGCTATAACCTAGTATAATTCTATCTTACTACTAGTATTCTTAATTAAATACTTCTACTTAACCTTATACTAATTCTAACTAGTATTAATATTAAAAGTATAAGACTATATATTTTACTAAATCTTTCTAAGTATATTAAAATTTATATTCTTATTATTACGAGTAGTTTAGGTATTATAATACTAAATATACTTAATAGTAAAGATAAAAAGATTAAAGTAGTAGTAAAAAGTAGACTTAATCTATACGAATTATTAGTAGAACTACGTTAATAGGAAGAAGAAAGAACTAATATATACTACTAAGTAAATCTAATAATAAGTTTTATATCTATTATAGATAATATAGATATTAGCCTTTTAATACTAGTTACTTAAAGTAATTTAATAAAGTTTAATTATATTAAACTCTTATATAAACTAGAAAAAGTAGTTTATATACTAATAGTATATAAGAGAAGACTAAGACTCTAAATAAATAAGAAAAGTATAGATATACTTAAAAAGGGTAGTATTATTATACTAGCTAGTAAAGGTAATTATAATAAGAGGTAGGATTTTAAGAGTATTAAGAAATAAAGTAAAAAAATCTAGAAGTAGATATATTTTCTTATACTTATACTAAAAAAGACCGTTCTATACCTAAGCTAATAACGTCTTAAGTACTTACTAGTAAAAGTTTAAAATACGAAAATAAAGATATCTAAAGAGATATAATATATAATAATTTATTATCTTTTAGATAAATACTTATAAAGATATAAACGGAATTTCTTTTACTAAAAGAATTATAAATAAATAAGTAATTTAATATAATTATAAGTTATAATAGGTAGTAACTAGTAATTATTAAGTACTACTAGGTTATACTATTATAATAGATATTAAGATTAAATTAAATAGAGTTTAAGCTAGTTCTAAAGCCTTTATAAAGATATTATAAATAAATAAAGTAATTATAGAAGTTATACTTAGTAAATAGCTCTTATATAAAGATAGTAAGTATTTACTAGATAGAAGTTACTAAAAATTATCTATAAGAGGAGCGGTAATACTATTACTACTAGTATAAGGACCTATAAGAATATATATAGACTATAAGCTATAATAGTAATAGATAAAAGTTATAAATATACGTCGATAATAAATTAATACTTAAGTTATATATACTTTCTAGTTAAATTAACTATATATTATAAAATTAAGATTAAGAACTATAAGACTAAAAAGATTATAGAAATCTCCTATTAAGATAGTAGGATATAACGTAGATATTAAATATCTAAAAGGTCTTCTCTATAAAATTATTTTTTTCTTAGAAATAGAATTTTTTAGAAGTATAAATACTTAGGTAAACTTTTCTAAAGGAAGTAAGAGGACTAATAAAATATATTATAGTAAATAACTCTTTATAAGGGTCGGAATAGTCTTTAGAAAAGAGGGAGGCTATATTATACTTACTTCTACTAAAGGACTTCCGAATTATCGTTAATCTAGCTATAGTTATATACTAGACCCTATATAATTCTATATTCTACTATTACGTCTTCTTAAGAATTCGTCTTATCTTTATCTAAATATAACCCTTTTATTATCTTAGTATTTCTATACCTATCTATCTATACGTACCTTATAGACGTTTATCTAAGAGATAATAATTTATTATATATTATATCTCTTTATACGCCTTTATTTCTATATTTTAGATTTTTATTAATAAGTATTTAGAGCGTTATTAGCTTAGATATAGAACGATCTCTTTTAATATAAGTATAAGAAGGTATATCTACTTCTAGATTTCTCTACTTTATTTCTTAATACTCTTAAGATTCTACCTCTTATTATAATTACCTCTATTAGCTAGTATAGTAATACTATTCTTTCTAAATATATCTATACTCTTTTTATTTATTTAAAGTCTTAGCCCCCCCTTATATACTATTAATATATAAACTACCTTCTCTAGTTTATATAGAAGTTTAATATAGTTAAGTTTTATTAAATTACTTTAAGTAACTAGTACTAGAAGGTTAATATCTATACTATCTATAGTAAGTATAAAACTTATTATTAAACCTACTTAATAGTATATATTAGTCTTTTCTTCTTCTTATTAATATAGTTTTACTAATAATTTATATAAGTTAAGCCTACTTTCTACTACTACTTTAATCTTTTTATCTTTATTATTAAGTATATTTAGTATTATAATACCCGAGCTACTTATAATAATAAGAATATAAATTCTAATATACTTAAGAAGGTTTAATAGAATATATAGTTTTATATTTTTAATATTAATACTAATTAAAACTAGTATAAGATTAAGTAGAAGTATTTAATTAAGGATACTAATAATAAGATAGAATTATACTAGACTATAATTATAATATATAAACTTAACTTTTAGTACTATTAGATATATTCTATTATCTTTTCGATAGCTTCCTATATTAATTCCTCTAGTATAGGCTAGATAGTATTAGTTATCTAGTACCTATTAACTTTATAACCTTTACTATCTATAAGACTTACTTTATTAAGTATAACTTCTTAATTAATATACCTCTTAAGACTATTAATTATAAGTATTATTAATATTATTATAGCTTTAATATTTTTAATAGAAATATTATTAGTAAAGATATAATATTTATTATCTTTTAAAAGGGGGTATTATAAAGCTTCTTTAAAAACTTCTTATTTAGTATATATAGCTTACTTAGGTTATTTATAGACTATATAATACTCGACTAAGATTTCTATTACTAGGGTATATAAATAGAATAAATATCTATATTAAAAATCTAGCTTATTAATTTTAATACTATTATTACTAGTTAGTCTATTTATTATTATAATATATAAAGGCTAGTTTTACTAAATTCTTTAAGCTATAGTTTATTACTAAAGTAAATAATATTTTCTTTTTTAATTAATTATTCTACTTATATAGTATCCCCTAAGTAAGATTCTAAGGGTACCTTTTAACTAAATCTTTTAATCCTTTCTTTATATTAATATTATTTATATAGTTTACCTCTTTAGAATTTCTTATATATATTATTATTTCTTTATAAAGATTATAATACTTTTTTAGTAACTTTCTATATTAAACGACCTAATATTTAATTATCTAGATTTATTTAATATTTTATAAAAACCTTATTATAATTATTAAAAGAGACCTTAAATTTTTATATACTATTTTTATATAATTAATCTAGTTACTTTATAAAAAAGAGTTTCTTATTATATACTATTTTATATACGAGGATAGCTTCGACTTTATATTAGTTATTATTATTAAGTTCTAGATACTATATAGATCTAGGTTTAAAGTTTAAACTTTCTCTTAACTCTATTTATTTCTCTAGAAGAGATATATAGAAGATAGGATATAGTTAAAATATTAATAAAGATAGTTTAAGTTAGTAGCTTAGCTTCTTATACTTAGTTTAAATAATAAAGGGTCTTAAGTACTTTATATTTAACTTCTTTAAAAAATACTTAGTCTTAATATTAGTAGTTTTTAATATTATCTTTTTACTAATAGTAAAATACTTATTTATTCTCTTTAAGTTATACTAATATTACTAGCTCTTCTAAATATAGGTTAATATATCTTAAGTATTAGAAAACTATTATACTTAGTTAATTAGAAAGTTAATAACTCTTTAATATATACTTAGGATCTTTTTATTTATACTTTAGTTACTAAATAGTTAATAAAGCTAATACTTATCTTCTATATTATTAAAATTCTTTAGTTTAATATCTATTATAATCTTAATAAGATATATACTATAATTTAAATAAATCTTAGAATTATATATATATTCTACTATTAGAAGTAGCTAATATTAGTTATTTTATTAATAGTTTAGGTATATCCGTAGGTATACTTTAAGCTCCTAATTCTAATATTTAATTTAGCTATCTATCTATAGGTAGAAGGCTATACTTATTTATTATTTAATATTAAAATAAAAGTATATATCTAATTAGAATTTACTAGTAAAGATAGAGTCCTAGTTTAAGATTAGTAATAATAAGAGTTCGATCTTAGTAAATACTTTTATAAATAATAGATTAGTTAATATACTTATAGTAATATTCTTTATTATAAGTAAATACTAAACTAGCTTTAAAAAATAATTAATAAGTACTAATATTATATTATAGGTATTATTCTTAGAATTCTTAGATTCTAATAGATTAGTAATAAAGTCTAAGAAGTAATTACGTTATAACTTTTATAATAGAAGAATTAATTCTAGTAATTTCTATAACTTATACCTTTATACTTTATTTATTTAATATACTATATAATCTTATATATACGTATTAACCTCTACTTAAAACTTTAACTAATAATACTTTCTTTATAAGAGTTTAATTATTTTATCTATTTTATAATAATCCTCTAGAAAGTTATTATAATTTCTTATAAGAATAACTTAATAAAGAACTTTATTATTAGGAATTTATACTTTTTCTACTTTTTAAAGAATACCCTTTAGATCTATAATCTATAAAGATATACCCTTTTACTCTTCTCTACTTTTAAACTTTTATATATATTATATATTTTTATAATAGACTATATTATATTTTTATACTTTTTAAATATAGTTTAATAATAGCTTAGGAGTTTTCTAGTTAAAGAATAAGTCGTTATTTATAACTTTTAGTAAAGATTTATATAATATAAAGATAGGAAATACTTTATAATACTAAAGGAATATTAAAGCTAGATTTAAGTCTTTTAATTACTCTCTAGATTTATTATCTCTACCTATAAATAAATTAAGATTAATAAATAATATATTATTAAAAATTAGTATTATACTAGAGGATTTTATAGTAAAATAGTTCGCGCTATCTTTAAATTCCTAATAGATTACTTATAGATACTTATTAGTAAGATTAAATTTATATACTATTTAATCTTTAATATATAAAGTTATAGGCTTTTAGAGTACTTATATCTAGAGTTTATTTTAGAATATAAAAAGTATAATATTTTTTAGTATCTTCTTCTCTCTAAGCTAAAAGCCTTTAGTATAATTAGGTTATTATAATAATATATTAGTTAGATTTTTTATACTAGGCTTATATTTAATCTTAAAATTAAAATAAACTAATTCTTTAATTTAATATACTTACTTTAGCGAGAGTACCTTTATAGTTATAAAATATTTTAAATTATTATAATTATATAGTATATAGATAGTATTTAGAGTATACTTAAAATAGTATTACTACTATTTAAAGATTTTTATAATAATAAATAACTCTTTATTATAAGTATTTTATTAAACCTATAACCTAGTAAACTTATAACTAAAGAATATAACTAGTTTTTAATATTTTTTTATTAAGAGTATTATTATTTATAGCTATAATAGGATAGCTATTATAATAAACTTAAAGGCGTTAATAATAATTATTATAAATTTTACTAAGTTAAAGTATTAAAGAATAAAAGCTTTTATAAAGAGCTTATAAAGTATAAAAAATATATTATATATATTCTCTAGTTAAAACTAAGAGGCGTACTACTTTATAGAATTCTTCTTAATCTTTTTTAACTTTTCTATTAATATATTCTTACTAAAATTCTATTAAACTAATATTAAATTCTATATAAAGGTTATATATTTTAGAAGTAGATAAATAATATTTAAGTAGTTATAAATAAATTATTAGTAAAAGTTTATAAATCTAAGAAATACTTAGATATCTTAATAGCTCTTAGGCTTTAACTACTTTTTAATTATTTAGACTTATATTAGATCTATAATTACTCTATAAGAGGTTATAATAAAGTTAAGAAACTCTATTAACTTTATAAAGAAGGTATACTTTAAGACTTTATAATAGAGTTTTTAATTATATAATCTTTTAAGAACTTTATAAATATATTATTTATAATTCTTCTCTTCTTTAGAGTATATAAAAATATTATTTAAATAAATAATATATATTTTATTTAATAGGTTACCTAAAGCTTTATAGATATACGACTAAAATATAGTAGATATATTTATAAGATTAAATAGTATTATTAAGTATTTAAAATAGTTATAGTATATTTTAAATATTATCTTCTACTTATCATTCTTCTTAATATATAATTAATAATATACCTCGTAGAGATTAAGTTTTATAAAGACCTTAGTCTTAAATAACTAGTCTAGTATCTCGCTTATAAGGGGTATAAGATAATAATTTTTAATTATTACCTTATTTAAACCCTTATAATTAATATATAATTAAAGTATATTATTAACTTTAGATATAAAAAGTATTAGAATCTCTATTAAAGACTTATTAAATTAAATCTATCTCTTTTTTAGAGAGTTATTAAGATATTCTTTTAAAATCTTAAGTTCTCTTCTAAAGAGATTATAAATAAGTAGATTTAATAATATCTTTTTCTTCTTAAGATTAATAGTATAGTTATACTTTAAGTTAAAAGTAATTTTATTAATAAACTTAGAACTAAAGTACTAAAGCTAATTATAAAGATATTTTAGTACCTTTATAATTTTCTTAAAGTTAATTTCCTTCTTAGAATTATTATAAGAAGTATCTAAATAATTTTTAAACTTTTATTACTTCTTTTAATAAAGAGCCGTAACCCTTTATAAAGAAATATTTATTATTAATATTATAACCTAGAAGACTATAGCCTTAGATAGTTATACTAGTTTAGAATATTACTTTATATAATAGATAAGATAATTATAAAGTTATAAGATTTAATTTTTTAACTAAAGTAGACCCTACTTATTTTAATATTAAGTATTCTAAGGTTTATTACCCCCTAGAGTTTATATCTTACTAATAGATATTTATAAATATTCTATAACCTCTATTATATTAAGGAATTAAAGTTAATATTCTTTTTTACTTATAAGTAATTAAGTATAAAAGCTTCCTAAATATAGTATATATACTTTCTTCTTAGATTATAGTTATTATATTAAGTTATTAGATATTATTTTAACTTTAATATACTTAGCTACTATACTCCTATCTTACTACTTAAAAGATTTCTTTTAGTAATTTATTTAAGGGTCTATCTTATATAACTATAACTAGTTAAGAATAAGATTATAGTTATTTATAAGAGTAGTCTAAAATATCTAAGAACCTATTATTCTTATTATATTCTAAGAATCCTACGTTATTATTATAATAATATATAGCTCTTCTAGATATAGTAATATACTAAAGATTTAATATATTTATAACTTTATACGTAATAATATCTTAAAAAGATTCTATTATAATATAAGGTTCTTCTTAATAATATTTAAGTCTAATTTTATATTAAAAAGATCTTAAGTTTATATTAGAACGTTTATAGAAAGGTATATCCTTATATTATTAGTAATTTATAAGGATTTACTATTAGTATTTAGTCCTAGTAGTATTATAGTAATATTAGTAACTAGGGCTTATCTTTTTTTAAAAATAAGTTAACTTTCTCTTTTTAAATTTTATCTAACCTATTATTACCTTTAGAGCGATACTTCTAATAGTTCTTCTTTTAATTAATTTTAAATTAAAATATTAATATTATACTCTTAAAGTATAATAAGGTTCTTAATAGAGATTATTTAGTATTACCCTATTAAAAGGGCTTCTAATTCTATTTCTTCTAGTTAGAATTACTTAAAGCTACTAAAGATATAGTATACTTTCTACTTATATTCAAATTAGGACTAAAAACCTTTAGGAGAGTAGTTAGTATAGAGATAAAATATACTATTATTTCTATATTTTATAAGATATATTTAAACTATATTTAAGTTTATATATTTTTAAACTAATTATCTCTTTATATTTTATAGTATAAAGATTCTAAGTATTTACTCTATACTATAGATATCTTTAATATATTAGAGCTTATATTACTACTAAAAGGTTTTATCTCTAAGGCGACTTTATAAGTTATAAAATAATTAAAGAAGAAGTTAAAGTTATTATTTTAGTACTACTTAATATTCTAAAACTTAAAGTAATTATTAAACTTTATTAGAACGGGGTTCTTTATAAAACTCTTAAGCTTCGTTTATAACTAAGACTATATAATAATTTTACTATTATTAATAGCTTAATCTAGTAGATTATAATATATATTATTCTTAATAAGTATTATAACCTATATAGTATACTTAAAAGTATTAGTAGTAATAAAGTTAATTTAAAAGAGATTATTAATATCTTTAATCTAATAATCTATAGCTTAGGTTATTAAGATTCTCTTTACTAAGTTTAGTATAAGAAGGTCCCTAATCTTAATTAGATTAAATAGCTCCTAACGAGTATTATCTACTAAAGGTAGACTAGTTATAATCTAATAGATACCTACGACTAGTTTAAAGACTACTTAGACTATTTTAAGATCTACTTTCGTAGCTATAATTTAATTAACTAATATACCCTAATATTAAAAATTAATTAATACTTCTATTATTTTTACTAGAAGCGCTTTACCTAAGACTAGAGTATAAATAGATATAGTATAAAATATACCTAAATAATTATTATCTATTAGGATATTATTAGCTCTTAATATTAGTAGTATAATAATAGGAGCTAGAGGTTAAGATTATATAAATCTATTTTTATAAGAAATATTCTTATAACTAGAAGTCCTATTATTTCTTCGCGTAGATTAGTAGTCCTTATTAATTATAACTATTATTAAAACTTTACTAAAAGATAATAGTTTATTAGATATCTTTAATATATTTTTATTATTATATCGCGTATAAGTCGTAGGGGTTTTAAAAATATATTAATTTTTTTAAATATTTTTAGGATTAAATAGGTCCTCTAGCTAGTAGTTATCCTTATTATTTAATTTTAGTTTTTAAACTCGCTATCTACTAAACTTAGGGTACTACTAGTATATTTTATCGACTAGTTATATATCGGGATTATTTTATCTACTAGATAGATAGGTACTAGAGTAAGTACTCTTCTTCGAGTAGATAGTATAAAAGAGTATACTAATAGCTTTAAATAGACGTCGTATAGTATAATTAATAAGAACTTTTAAAGTATTAGCTTTTAGCGTCGATACTATACTACTAGTTCTTAAAAAGGAGTAGGAAGGATTCGAATTATAAGGTACGTATAGGTAGGCAGGTATAGAAACGCTAAGGTAGCAAAAGGGTTATATTCGGATGGAGATGAGACGAATCCTTAAGGAGACGTGATGGTAGGACGTAGGACTATATAGGGTCCGGCACGTGACCGTGGCCGGGCCGATGATGATCCGGGAGTCCTCCGGCAGAAGTAGGCGTGACAGTGGCCAGCTTACTGGATATAACAAGGAAAGGCACATGCCGAGCATAACAGCGAAGTACGAGGCAAAAATGTTTCGCAGCGTGCAAAACAAGTCTGCAAGCGAGATTAGCCTGGGGAACGAAACGCGTACGGTAGACAAGAATCAATGAGAAATATCTATTCGAATGACATTCTGGCTAACCAGCGATGAGATGATGGTTTCTGATACACCCCCACCGTCATGTCAGGTGAGTTGCGATGATGCGCCATTTCAAGTCGTGAACATCGCTGTAAATATTCTTGACTGCATTTTCGAACACGTGAACACGAACAGCCTCTACTCATTACACCTAGTCGCAATATGCCCAAGCAGGAGTGCCACTCGTTTGTTTTACAAGAGCATATCCGCAACTACGCAAAATGTAGCCCCACTTCTTCGTAGAGTACTTGTGTTTCCTGAAACTGGAGCACCCAGCCTTGATAAAGTAGAAAGAAACATGGTTGGACCTGGCTTAGGCTAGAGCGGGTGAGCCGCCAGGCGCCGGCGAACTGTAGAGAGCTTTGGGACCACCACCACCACTTTTCTGGCTTCCAAGTTTGTCGGGGAGATTTTAGGAATGATGATTGTGGGATAACCAAAATAGACCAACGGTATCTTACTGCAATCCAGACAGCGATTTATCCCTTTGGGTCCTCTAATAAAGTGCAGTTATCAGCCCAAATAGCGTTAGCTATTCCTTATCACAATAACTCCTAACGACGTCCACCAACCTCACCCTCGTGCTCTTCTTTTCAAATACCTGCCCATGATCCAATTCTGGAAACCACAGCACATTCAACCCGTCTCCCTTCCATACTTCTTCCTTCCAGCTCCCCTTTTCCCGCATCATACTCTCATTATCTGTTAGATACGCTTTAACAACTTCCGTGTCCGCGATTAGATCTTTTCCACCCAGCACCACGGTTACACGTCGGTCCCGGATATCCTCCTTCCACAAGATGTTCTCACTCCAAAAGAAACGCCGGAAGAGCGTATGCGAGACCCCCATGTCTTTCGAGGCGAAGTAATGAAGCTGATGTTCATTGGCGCGAGTTGGTTTGCGGCAGATCTAATTTGGAGGGAGATGAGTTCAAATTTATCAGGAGGGATATTAGAAGACCTTACAAAGTTGTATGCTACATCTGGAAGATGTAGCAGAAAAGATACCGGGTCAATAAGCAGCATTGGTCCAATCTTTTGTGCGATCTGGGGCGTATGAAGGAGATGCGTAGTAATCACACTCCCGTAACTTTACACATGATCAATACTAGTACTACAACAGCGATGACACGGATAGGGGAAGGGGAAGGAAGCACTCACGAATGTGATACCAACACAAACTTTTCCCAGTTATGTGCCTTCACTATGCAATCAATTTCCTGACCTATTTCTTCTTTCTCCAGCGCCTCGCCAGTAATCCTAAAGCTCACAGACATAATCTCCACAGCGATGATACCTAGCTCTCCGTCTGACCCGTCCGTTTTATCTTCCGAATTCAGTTCAGCCAAGAAATTTATATACGGGTAGAGTCCAATGCCGATGCCGTGAATAAAGAGAACAGGAAGTCTGGTTTTGGAAGTGTGTGGACGGTGCCAATAAGTGACAGTTTTCGCGGCGGAGCGATGGGGAGTGAGAAGAGTAAAGGGGCGCAGGGGAAAGACTGCGGGGAATCGAAGGAGAGAAGTCCGATGGAAGTCGAAGGAGTGGTAGCGCATATAGCTAGATGTTACCGTGTCGACGACGAACACACACTATAGAACGAAATAAGGTTAGCAACATGGCTTGTACCATGGAATGACGAATTGACGCGCATCTTCCTGCAGAACTCACCAGGTACCAGGTTAAGCTCCGATGTAACATGTCCACCTTTTCAAGGGTCAGTCTAAAGCACTTTGCAGACCCCCTCCCAGCTTCTATCTTCCTTCCTAGCGACTTCTCCATCTCTCTAATAAATTCTTCTAGCTCCTCATCGTCCGCTGTATTAGGCACTCCCGTATTGAGAAATGCCCACCGAAAGAAATCTTTAACATTCTCCCGCTTGATTTCCGATGCGGGAGCGTCCCTGAACCATTTCGCTAGATAACGCTCCGGGTCGGGAATATTCTTGAGACAGCGCTGGAAAAGCGCACGGCGCTGTTCGCGGCAGATGGGCGTTGGATGAGTCGCTGCTCTCTGTAGGTAGATTTTGCGCGGGTGGTACACAAGGAGGTAAAACGCTGTCTCGAGGGTGGCCCAGACCTGTAGTATCCGAGAGACAGGGAATAGGGAAGGATGGACAAAGGAGCCTAGGCAATAGATAATACTAAGTGGAGCGATCCAATGCAGGGTAAATATGCAGGACCGGATGAAAATGTAGTCGCAGACGGATGTTCCTATCATGTCGCAGATAAACGCAGACGAGACAAGCGCGGCGCCAGATAGTATAGTATTTCCAAGAGCGATTCCACTACTTTGTATGTCCTTTCGTGGAGCGGTTCGCTGTGGTGATGCTGCGCAGGCCGATTTATATCTGATCTGACCGTTTCTCTGGCCCGATAAATATGTTATTCAATACTACTGTGTGAGGGAGGCGTCCGACTTGTGATCGCGAAAGCATTTCTCTCCCAACAAATGCTAGGCTACCATATATAGGTCTTATCTCCTTCGTTGCTTGACAATTACATGTGACAGGCGATCGCGATCTTGTCGGACTTATTATTCACGACTATTTTCTTACAAATAATAAATAGAGCGAGCATCGGGACGGAAAGAAGCTAAACTATATACAGGTAAATAAAACGCTAATACTAGTAGTAAGAGTATAATTATATAATTCGTCGTGGAGGATGGCACTACGTGCGGGTGTGCCCGTGGGCTGAAGCGGAACGAAGTGGTAATCTGCGAAGACGGCATGGGAAGTCATCTTGTATTTAGGGAGTAAGATGGGCTTAAGGAAGAAGCGGAGGGAGTACTCGGTGTCCTTGTGTACAGGCTCTCGACACCTAGCCATTTCGTGGAAACGTCCCATGGCTGCTGGTCCTGATCGGGGCTTGGCGGTTCCGCCGTTCGGCCTTCGAGACGAACGCTTTTATGTAACTCGGGTAGAGGGCTGTACCTATTTGTGTAATTTTTAGATTTTAGCTTTATACCCCTGTGTGTTAAAAAACAATAATACATTAAAAGTAGTTCTTTTTTAAATAACGTGTTTACGTAGCGAGTGGCCATTCTAAGCGAGTGGCCACCCTCACCAACTTTCTACACACAAAAAGCCAC
>JASJFT010000442.1:0-13644 GCA_030770425.1 Darksidea phi | reverse complement strand
TTTTGGTCGTATACCGCCAAAACGTTTTTTTGATTGTGGTTTGTTTTTGTTTTATTGTTATGAAAAAAGGGTTAGTTATAAACTTTGATGAGTTTTTTGGAGATTATCTTGGGTATATAGACGGTTTAGCTGATATTATTGATGATGGTACTACTATTAATGCGGATGGTGATGGTCGTTATAAATTGGAGGTTGTTTTATTACAACATTTAGAGGATAATAATGCTATTGCAAAGGATTTAGGTTCTTTTGTTTTTGATATTGTAAATATAAGATCTCTTGGTGCTGAAACAGTTGATGTTTTTGCAGAGATTTATGAGGATCTTTGTAAGGAATTGGGGAATTTTGAATGTC
Source organism: Darksidea phi (assembly GCA_030770425.1). Taxonomy (NCBI): domain Eukaryota; kingdom Fungi; phylum Ascomycota; class Dothideomycetes; order Pleosporales; family Lentitheciaceae; genus Darksidea; species Darksidea phi. The sequence goes on along the minus strand of JASJFT010000442.1, from coordinate 13,290 downwards.
TAAACGTTGAAACTATTTTGGATAAAAGAAGTGGTATTGAATATGAGAATGATATATATTTTTGCTTAGACAAATTAGATTATTATTATAAAAATAAAATTTATTATTCTAATCTAATAAAAAAAAAAGGAAATTAGCTCAATAGGTAGAGCGGAATATTATTAATATTTGGTTAAGGGTTCAAATCTCTTATTTCCAACTCGGTGGTTTATTAATATACTTTTAAAAATAGAGATATTTTCTGAGTAAATAAGGGGAATACATAATAGACAAATTAATTTGTCTATTATGTATTCCCTGCTAAATTTTGTATAAGGTGTTTTATTAGGTGTTTTATCTTTGTTATTTTGAGTATATAATGTTGTGGTTTGTTTTGTTTTTTTTTTATTAATATGTTTTTAAAAAGATTTTATTTTATTTTTGTTAATATTGTCAGTAGGGTATTTAGTTATAAAAATATTCGTAAGATATTTATAGTTTTCTTTGTTGGATTTTCTTGCAGGGTTGGAATTAATTACTTTTTGGATATTAATGTATTTGTGGATTATCTCAATGCTGTGTCTTTGGTTTATTATGGATTTATGTCTTGTTTCTTAATAACATTAGATGAAATTTTTTTAGAAATACCTTCTACTGACGGTGTTTGTTCTAAAAAAAGTGATATTGTGTCTAATGTGTTTTTTGATAAAAATGGTTCATCATCTCCCAAACAATCAAGTGTTGGTGGTTATGCTCGTAGACCGTCTGCGGCAATTATAGGTTTATATGGTAATGGTGTAAATTCAGTGGATAATAATTTAGTAATAGATTCTAATATTAATAAAGGTGTTAGAGTAAAAGCTAAGGTTTGTTGAGTTTCTTGAAAACATTTTATGACTGAGCATAGTTCTTATAAAAGCTTTTTAAATTCTCTGGATAATGATTTTAGTGTTAGGAAGGAATTTAAAAATGATATTAGGAAATTATTTCGTAAATAAATTGTTTTTATATAATTAAATTGTTTTGGTATAAATATATAAATTATCTAGTTTTATATATTTTCTTTATATTTATACTTGTCAAAAAGTGAGTTTTTATTTGGTAAGTTATACTAGTGTTGTGTTTTATTTTAGTTTATTTTAATATGCAAAGATTTATAGTCTTTATTAATAGTGTGTTTGATAGTGTTAGATTGGGAGTTATTCTTCCTTTATTGCCTGTAAAGGTGATTTTTGTTTATAACTTGGTTGTTTTTAGATTATTTAGATTATTAGGTGGATTGTCTGTACTATTTTATGTAACAAACTATTATATATGTTTTAATAGTTTTATACAAATTCTTATAATATTTTTGGCTACGTTACACGGTATTGTGGTAATATTATTTATTATTCATTCGATTTCCTTTTGCATTGTATTATTTAGAATGCCAATTTCTTTAATATATGTATTCTATTCTAATTGCAAGGGTTTTGATTATGTTGTGTATTCTGTATTGGCTTTTAGGGTTATTATTCTTGTTTTATTAGAGTGTGTAGGATTATTAGGTTTTAATTATTTGTTTTTAGATATTTGTCGTGGTATTTTTGATATCAAGGAATGTTTGAAAAGGAAATAAATTTTGAATTGTTTTATTAAAAAAAAGGTTTATCTAGAACCTTAAAATCTAGTGTTGTGGTTTGTGTAATTTAGAAAAAGTATGAATAATGTGAATTTAGAAAAAAGTATGAATAATGTGAATATTGAAAACTTTCCTATGCAAAATGTAGAGGAAGTAGAAAAAAAGAGTCTTTCAAAATCTATATATATAAATATGGATAGTTTTTTGGATTTTGATAAATTTAGTGATGAGTTATCATTACTAAAATATGGTAGAAAATATATTTTGTTGGTTAGGTTGAATTATAAAAATACTGAACAAAATGGAAAAGAACAAATTGTTCAGTGGAAAACTTTGGGAGAGCAAATAACTCTTAAGAATATTAGTTCAGATAGTTATGTAGATGTTATTAAGAATTTACAAAGAACTATATTGGGAAGGTTAAACTTAAGTATGGAAAAATATAGATTTATAGAAATGGATATTATAGGTATTCAACTTATTTTATATAAGTGTGGTTTGGATGTTGTACCAAAAAAAATACCTAGATTAACTAAAGAGTCTTTTGGAGAGCAAAAAGATTTAGTTAATGTATCTAAACTAGATGGTGTCTTCAATAAGATATATCCTATTGGGGATATAGGTAATAGATTTGGTGTTTTATTGAAAAAAGAAGTTTTAGACAATTCTGTTTATATTACTTTAATAGACGGTTCTAGGATTGATTTTCAGGAACGTGTTAATAATTATTCTTTGTCCAATGAATTAATAACTAAAATGGATTTTTATCAAAAAAAGGTAGGAGATAATGAATATATTTTAGCCGTAGATGTCTTAGGCGATAAAGAATGGTCTGTGCAGATATATGATATATCTGGTATGAAAATACAACATGTTGTTGATAAGATTTTAGATTCTGATAATGTTTGTAGAACAATGGGAAATGTTTGTTTTTATGTGAATAGAGATAAGGGTGTTTATAAAAGAGAAATATCTACTAAGTTTTCTCCTATTTATGCAAATAAAATCAGTGGTCGGTTATCTAGACTTACTCACCCGGATTATAAATTTGGTACTTTGGATCTTGAAACTTATAAGTTTAACGAACAATCTTATGTTTATGCAATGGGTTTTTATACAGATGGTGATATAAATACTTTTTATTTAGACGATAATTTAGATTCAGATGATTTAATGTTTAAATGTTTAAATGCTTTATTAGTTGATAAATATAACGGTTATACGTTTTATGTTCATAATTTAGCAGGGTTTGATATCTACTTTTTACTACCAGCTTTAAATAGACTTAATAAAAAATATTCTAATATGTTTGAATATAAAGATGGTATAGTATTCAGGGATGATGAGGAAATTATTAATATAAAAATATCTGTTAAAGTTAAAACTGAAAAGAGTGTTAAAGTTATTTCTATAAAATTGGTAGATTCTTTTAAGTTATTAAGTTCTAATTTAGATAGTCTGTGTGAGACGTTTGGAACGGATGTTAAAAAATCACATTTTCCATATGATTTTGTTAAAAAACAAACTCTTTTTTACAAAGGAGAAAAACCTTCAATAGAATATTATGGAAATATGGATGTAGATATTTATAATGAAATAGATCAATATAACTGGTCTATGAAGGATCAGACTTTACTTTATTTAAAAAATGATTTAGTTAGTTTATATGAAGTAATGGATAAATTTATAAAAAGTATTTATATAAATTATCATATACATGCTACTTCTTCATTAACAATATCTTCCTTGAGTATGAATATATTTTTAAGGAGATATTATAATAATAATATACCTTTAATAAAGGAAAAATCTATATTCAATGATATTAAGGAGAGTTATTTTGGTGGTATTACAGAGGTTTATAAACCGTATGGTACAAATTTATATTATTACGATGTTAATTCATTATATCCTTTCGCCGCATTAAATACTATGCCAGGATTAAGTTGTGTTTATATTGATAATATAAATCAAAATATTGATGATATAGAAAACTTATTTGGATTTTATTATTGTGATATAGAATGCTATAATGGCTATTTAGGTTTACTATCGGTTAGAACGGATAACGGTATTATTCAACCATTAGGGAAATTTAAAGGTTGATATTTCAGCGAGGAATTAAAATTTGCTCATGAACATGGTTATAAGATACATGTATTAAAAGGATATAATTTTGATAAATCTGAAGATGTATTTACTACGTATTTCAAAGAATTATACTCAATTAAATCAAATAGTAAAGATAGTGTTGAGAGAGCTTTAGCTAAATCCAAATTGAATAATTTAATAGGTAAACTTGGTTCTAATATTAATAAATATGAGACTAAAATTGTTACTGAAGAAGATTTTTTAGATATTTTAAAAACTAGAAAATATAGGGGTGTTAAGTATTTGAACGACGAAGTTTTAGTGACATATGATAAAGAAATATCTGAGAAGATATGTGAACAAAACGATGTTGATTATAAACAAGCACTATTTGATTTAGTAAAGAATGCTTCTACTAGCAGAAATATGTATAAAGAAGAAAGATACAACAATGTATCTATCGCATTAGCTTCTGCTATTACTGCATATTCCAGAATATACATAAATAAAGTAAAATTAGATGTATTAAAAAGAGGTGGATCTATTTATTATAGTGATACTGATAGCTTGGTTACTGATATAGAGTTAGATAAAGATTCTGTTGGTAGAGAAATGGGTAAATTCAAATTAGAGCATGAGATTGCTGAGGGTTATTTTATAAGTAATAAAACTTATTCTTTAAAAAATAAGGAGGGAAAATATATTTTTAAGAATAAAGGTGTTTTTGTTAATAAAAAAGATGATACTGTAATAGTACCATTTGATAACGATAAAGACTATAAAAGCTTAACATATGAAGACTTCAATAAGCTATATTTAGGTGAGGATGTTAAAACTTTTAGATATGAATCAAATAAAAATATGAGTTCGGGTTATGTAAATATAAAAATACCTCGTAAACTAACGCTTTCTACAGATTCTTACACTAAAAGAACAAAAGTTTATAGTAATGGGTTGTGAGTAGATACAAAACCATTAATTTTGGATGTTAACGACAGACAATACCATACTTTAAATTTTACGAATAGGAATATGGAAAATAACAATAAAAAAATAGGACTTAGTTTTTTAACTAGTAAGATACTTAGTGTTTCTCTCATATTTATTAATATAATATTAAGCGGTATAATTTATATTTTAATCAAGGAAGATATATCAGATATTCTAAATCTTTCGGGTGTACAGAAAATTGGGTTGAATACGGATTGTAATTTAGATAGGTTATTTGAATTGCAATATTTGGATGATTATTTAGAGGAACCTGTGGAAGTAGATGTTTGAAAGGATTCATCTTATCTTGATAAATTTATAGATCTTTTTTATGGAAATAAAAATAAAGTGTGTAATTTATACACAGATAGGTATTATGATGAAAATCTTATCAATCCCTATATAAATCAAGATATTCCTGTAAGAGAAAGACCTCAAGTTCTGTCTGCTATATTAAAATATCTTCTGGATGAATCTTATGAGAATCAAAGAATTTTAGTTAATAGGATTAGTACTTCAGAAAGCTTGGGACTTAGAAAAGATATTATTATACGTGATGCAGTAAATTTATGTAGAAAGGCGTTAAATGATAGTCCTCTTACAGGAACAAGTAGTCCAGTAATTGACTGATCTAACCCATTTGGACATTATAGTTCAAGTCCAATAGTTGATCAAAGATTGCTTCAATGACAGAGTCCAATTGTTAGAAATTCTAGTCCACTGATAGAGTATTCTAGCCCAATTGTGGATAATAGTTCAACATTAGGTAATTCTAGTCCTAATGTTGGAAGTAATAGTTATATGTCAAAAGGTATTGGTCTTATTACAGAAAATCTAGATAGTCAAAGTTTTAGTGATAATAATGTTGTGGTTGATACTCAAAATTCTCTTTTAGATACTCAACATAACAGTGCTATTAGAAAAGCTCCAATAAGAGAAGTATATAACCCTGAAACACTTAAGAGGTTTGGTCATGTATGGTCTGATGATACATTCGTAGAAAATCATAAACCAATGAAGAGATATGGTCGTATATCTCCATATGCTTTATCTATATTAGAAGATTATAATCCATTAGAAAAAAGGTATGGTCAAATATGGAAGGGTGGTATACCTATCTTAAAAGATTATGCTTGAATTGCAGAACAAAGTAGTGCTACTTTACTAAAAGAAGACATTTGAAATATTGACTAGTCAATAAATAGGTTTATCTAGAACATTATTCTAGTTGAAGACTAAAAAGTTTTTATTGTTGAAGATATTATTTGATTTAATGATTTTGATGTAAAATTACGTAATAAATTTAATTATATATATAGAGATTATTAGTTAAAAAAAAAGATTAAAATAATAAATTATAATTTATTTTGATTATGATTCAATTATTAAAAAAAAAAGAGAAAATACTTTTTTTAGGGAATATACAATATTGTATATTCCTTTTTTTTTGTATTTTCTCTCTTTTTTAGGTATTTAAATAAGTAAATAAGAAGATTTTTTTAAATTCTCAATGTTATTGTTGTGATTATATAAGTTAATAATTTCATTAACATCTGGAAACAATTCAAGTTTTTTGGTATCTGGCATATTAATATATTTGTCATTAACTTTAAAAATCTCGTCTTTATAGGTTTTATTAATATTAAATCTAATTGTATTATCAAAATCTAACAAATAATTATTAGTTGAATATAATCTTATATATACCATCTTCAACTTATACATTAATAATGGTATATTGTTAGCTGTAACTGAAAAACAGTCATGTACTGTATATAGATCCTTGTTAAGATACTGATATAAAATAGCTATAGTGGAAGCATCTAAAGAGTGAATTAAATTAGGTCTGATTGCCCTTCTTTGTTTTTTAATATCATATTCCCCAGGTAAGTATATTTTAAATGTGTATTTTGCTTTTGTAAAAGTAAAAGCTGCTATTTTACGTTCTTCTTCGACTAGATAAGATTCAGCTATTCTAGCTCCAGAAGGTAATACTCATGGTATGGGCATTTTTAATCTAGTACAGATGTTAACTATATCGTTTAGATATTTAGAAAGTAAACCAATTTTAGGTGCTAATATTCGTATTAAAGTTATAAGAGACTTAACATATATTGCTATATCATATCTTGTAAATATAAGATCAGAATTTACATTTTTATAATACTCACGCTTATCTATCTTTTCTAGCTTTATAATAGACTCATCTGAAAGTACATTATTAACTAATGTGGGTAAACCAGCACTGTATGATTGTCTCATAAGTACTTTTTTAATTATAGATCTACCTAAATTTAATTTATCCAATTTAACTAAACTTTTATGTTCATTAATCTGTTTTTCTACTTTAGTTAATAGACAATCTAATTGCTTAGGTTCTAATTTTTTAGATTCTCTATTTATTTCTTTTATAAATTCATTTATAAAATTTGAATCTTTAGGTTCATTAGTATTAAGAAGATCCTCAATTTTAACTATAAGTTTTTTGTAACCATTTATGATACTAACTTTATCTAAATCATTATACAATTCTCTAATTCTTTTTAAATTCTCTGCTATTTCTGAAGGCAATTTCTTAATTCCAGATTTTATATATTCCTTATTTAGATTTGATACATAAGAATAGTAATCATTAGGATCATCATCATGTGTAGAAACATCTAAATTTAATTTAGATATGAGTTTCGTCTCTCGGGTTAGTAAAGCTAAATGTTGATAGCCGTTACAAGTAGCATCTAGTTGTATAGGTAAATAGGTATGAAATGTAGTACTATCTTTATTATGCATAAAGTCCATAAAACGTTTATACTCAAAACAAAAAGAGATAAAACATACCTTATTTTCTGCCTTATTAACAATATCGTTTATTTCAAAATTTAGAAGTGTATTACTATTTTCATCTATTCATTTTACTCTATAATTTAACGATTTTTTATCTAAAGAACTACCATACATATTAGCACCATATGCTTTAAAATATTTTATTACTTCCTCATCATATTTATTTATAATACCAGGATTAGCAAATAATATTAATCCTTTAGCCAAATCACTTTTTTGATAATCAAAATGATCAGTCTGACAATATATCCTAGTTCTAAAATCCAGTCTCAGAGGAAAATATATTTTTTCAACCTTTGAGTATACATCAGCAATACTTAAAATATTTCTTTCCATTAATATTTTACTAAATATAGATCTATACTTTTCATTATATTCCTTATTATTACTTTTATAAGGATTTTTTTTAAATGATTGTATTTCGGGACTTGAATCATCAATAATAACTTTTTTCTCAATACCATACGCATAAATATAGTTCAAAGTATCCGTATTAATTTTATAAGGTGTTTTGCATAAGCCATTTATCATACTAACTATATGATTTTTATCTTTTAATATTGTTTGTTTATCATACCCCCTCCTTGGTTTTATAAGACTATTAGTGTAATAAACATCATTTAACAGATAACCTCCTAATTGAGTTTCCTCGAGGTTATTTTCTTCAGAATCAATTTTATGAGTATTGTTTCGTTTACTGTTATTTAAGGAATAGACATAATCCTTAGGTTCACAGATCATGGGGAGTTTTTGAGGTATGTGAAATATCATACATTTATTTTTAATAAAAATACTACGAATATTACCGGGAATTCTTAAATATTGAACTGTTTCTTTTTGTGACTCAGGATGTACATCTAAAGCCTGAGTTAACAAACCTACTACAACTAAATTTCAAACAAAATAGCCTCCTATTATAGCAGCATAATTATCATTTTCATATATAAAAGAAAATTCTTTACTAAATTCTCTTTTATATTCACTTAAAGACCCTCCATTTTTCATTATGTCAGAATTTATATATCTTGAATAAATAAATCTATCAATAATTTTACTACCAAATTTTGCGAAAGCTGTAATACTGGGAATTCCTGGTGTTTCTTTATCTTCTAAACTAACTGTTTCTTTAGATAAAATATCTAAAAAATATGACAATAATATATCCGTAACCTTTTCAACACCTAACTCTGTTATTATTAACTTGAAAAATGGTACAAATTGACTATTATAGTAACTAGTATTTATTGAATTATTCTCGTTTGGGTGTAATAACAACTTATTTAATTTAACACGCACACTACTAATAAATTCATATGTTTCCTTATTAAAATTTCATTTATATTCATCGTTATTACTAGATAACAACTTTTCCTGATTTAATAGAACCTTTTCGATGGATTTCTGAACCTCATTAGATCCTACATAGAAATTTTTTCTCAAAATTTCACTAATCAATTCATAATTACCTTCGAACAATTGTTGTCTATTATTTAATCCTTTATTTTTTTCATTTAATACGGAATTATTATTCAAAGTTCTAGATGTAGAATTATTTAAAGTTCTAGATGTAGAATAATATCTCATACTTTTACCTATATTGTAATGTACATTGTTGAAGGAATATTTAGATTTAGGTAATTTAGATTGAGGAGAAATAACATTTTCTTTAATTTTTAATATTTGATTTTTATACAAACCATACCTAAAATCACTATCTATACCATACAAGAAACCACTCATTGTGTTTAATTGATATCTCATCTCTTTATATCCTTTATCTAACTTATAGCCCATACCCTTCAAATTATTTATAAGACTATCTTTATCTTTTACAACAATTAAACAATCTTTTAGAAAATAAATATCTCGTACCTCAGGATTCATTAATCCTCTAAAGTATTCTTCTCAATTTTTTTCATGTGAAGTACTATAAGTGTTACAAAAATCAGTTAAAACATGATCATATTGTTTTTTTATATAAAAATCTAAACACCTTGAAATATTATCCATATCCATAATAAGAGTATAAACCTTTAAAGCATCTAACCAATTTTGTATTTGATTAAAACCTCGGGATCTTTGTGATAAATATTCTTCAGAGTTTTGATAGGAAATAAGACGCTCATTTAATTCAATTCTTTTACTTTTTAATCCTTGTATTGCCGGATTAGAATCATCACCTAAATCCTTATCCAACAAACAATGAAAATCACCTCAATCACGGTAAGCAAAACTAGTGTCATATTCACTTCTTATAATTAAATAGGCCAATAAACTATTAACGAATATTTCGGGATAATATATATAATTATATATAATAACATTACTATCTTTTTTTAATAACCTGAACATCATTAAATAGACACCTTTTTTTGTGTCATTTTCTATAACACCTGTAGACAAAGTTTCATGTAAAGTGGGACTGTAAAACGCTATATCATTAATTATTTTACTACTACTCATTGTATATATAATATTAAAACCACAACACTAGTTATTTTACAAGCACTAGATAAGCTATTTTGTAATAAAAACACGAACTATTGTAGAGATGGAAGAGTTATTTACGTCTTCCAAAGAAACCTCTACCCTTACTTTTATTTTGTTTTTTTTTATTTTCTTCTAAAGTTTCAAAAACCTTTTCTTTTGCTGCAGTGATTTTCCTTCTGAAATCAGAATTAATACTCTCATTATTCTTATTGTATAAACTTTTTCTAAAAGTATCTCATCCCCTATTATAATAATCTTTTGATCTATTAGAATAAACAGAAGGACTACTAGTTACACTAGAAAAATTCCTACCTCCATCACCTAAAGGTGGAAACATTCCACTTTTAGGAGATGACATACTACTTCTTGTAGAACAGTTAGACAGTCTTGGTGTGTTAGGAGTTCTAGGTGGTGTTCCTGTACCATTTGCACTACCAGATGTTTGTGCTACTATAAATTCTAAATATTCTGATCCATTTGAACCACGTCTTAATATTCTAGCTGGAGGAGTAGTACTAGTTCCTGGTCTATACCCAACAAGTCGTGCTTCACCAGAACCGACACTACTGTGTCTACTACCACTGTCAAAACCAATAGGTATAGAACCAGATCTAGATGTTACATTACTATATCTAGTATCATTATCTAAACCAATAACTATAGAACCTGACCCTCTAGAACTTAGACCATCTCTAGTACCAGTTGAATTAAAACCTATAGAACTTGAAGAAACTCTAGAGTTTGAAGAAACTCTATAACTACCCTGATTTCTTCCTTTAGGAGAAGCCTTGTTCTCAGAAGGAACCTTTCTACTACTTTCACGAGTAGGTTCTGAAACACCAGAACCATCCCTTGAACCTACAGATGATTTAGAAGAATCACCATACAACCCTATAATACCTGCAGATGGTCTTCTAATCCTACGTCCTGATGCTCTACTTGAGTCACGATTCCGATCTTGTTTACAAACTAAACTATCCTTAGATAAATCTCTACTATCATCATCAACAGCTATATTACCTGCAAACATTTTATCACCACCTAGCTGAATATTACCTCCACTAATATTTCTAGCAGCACCTTTAATTAAATTAAACTTAAAAACATTAAAACTAATATTAGGAAATTCAAGAAAGAATACGGAAAGGCAAGACAGAAGTCCATAATAAGCCAAAGACACAACATTAAGAAAATTCGCAAATACATTAATACCAACAAAGTAATTAATTCCAACCCTGCAAGAAAATCCAACAAAGAAAATAATTAATATCTTACGAATATTTTTATAAATAAATACTCTCTTAAAGATATTCACACACACAATTAATAATCTACTAAAAAACATTAAACAAAGTTTTATAAATTTAAACCACACACTATATACACAATGTAAATATAATAACTATATAAAAAAACCACCCCGATTAACTTCAACACAAAAAGCTTTACTATAATACTCTCCATCCACAGAATAATGACCAAGATTTGCATAAGAAACAGTAACAAGAAAATCTCCATATAAAGACTTCAATTTCTCATCTAAATCATCATTAGAGTATAGGACAAAAGGAATTGTTTTTAATAATAACAACTCATCCGAATTATAACTTCTATAAGAAGATCTTCTTAACCTATTGTTTTTAAAACCCGTATTAAACGGAACAATAGAAAGATCTATGGAATATGGAAGATCACGTTTAAACCCAACTGAACGGAGTTCACCAACAAAAAGCTCAGAGTTAACAGTATGTAAATCAAAGAAAAATTTTTTATTCATTAATGTATATATTTATAAAACCACTAGGTCGGAAATAAGCGACTCGAACACTTAACCAAATATTAATAATATTTTACTCTACCTATTGAGTTAATTTCCTTTTTTTTTAATAAACAACCTTTGATACATAGACCCTCATAGAATTATAATAATACTCCCTAATTAATCAATCTTTTTCATAAAAAAGAATAAACCATCCGAATAAGTACAACCATTCTTTTTATGAACCAGAGTATTATCACTATTAAATTCAAAATCTTTATTCAGCTTCCTAAGAACCTTAGAATAAAAATACATTGTAATCCCATATAAACGAAAATAACGATTACCAAAATCAATCGTATAACAACAACACTCACGGAAATCAAAATATTTTTCTTCATTGTTGTAGTTAAATATAAGATCAACACGCTGCAAAAATATTTTAAACCTCATTACTAATCATTTTTTCATAACAACAAAACAAAACAAAAACAAAACACAACACTAACCAAAATCTTATCAAAGACTGAGACCAGTCTTCGACTAAATATATCTATTTAAACTAGGTTAATTTATATAACAAACCATTTTACAATCTAAAATAAGTTTGTTCAATACCAATACGCAACTGACTATGACAAACAAAACCATCTTCTTTAATTACAATATAGTCTTTTTCCACACTTATTTTCTTTAAAAGTTCATCATACAAAAATATAAATAATTCATTATTATCCTTAATATCCTCAATTTCAAATTCAAAATGAAGTAGTAATTTCCAATCACTATCCAAATAAACATTTAGATCCAAAGAAATAGGCATACAAAAAATAGCACAATAATAACTACCAACATTCATACCAATCTTATTAAATCTATCTACAAATTTAATAAGATTGATATCCCTTGAAAAATTATTATCATTATGCAATGATAATAATAACTCCCAAAAATTCTTTCTATTCATTAATTAAACAAATAACTAAAACCACCAAGTCAAAAAGTAACTAACCAATTTTTTTAATAGAAAAAAATAAACCATTAGAATAACTATAACCTTTATTCTTATCCACCAAAATAAGATTTTCTTTGTTTTCAAAATTAGTATTCAACTCTTCAACAAAATCAGAGTAGAAATCTAAAAACACATTACCATCCTCATCCAATCGATTTTCAGGAATATTAAAATCGATTGGATAACCCATATAGGGACGAAAACTAAAAGATCCTCCTTCCCCGTAATTAAGTACAAAACCAACCCTGAAAACATAAACACCATTATCCTCTAAATCAAACTCACTTATCTTAGACATATAAGGACGAACATCACCTAAAAAATCCTTAAAGCTTAAGAAAAAAGAATTTCTTCTAGCTATCATACCGGAATTAAGACCAAAACGCTCCAACAACACTTTAAACCTAATTTTTAGAAAATTAATCACAACTAACCCTTTTTTCATAACAATAAAACAAAAACAAACCACAATCAAAAAAACGTTTTGGCGGTATACGACCAAAA
>JASJFT010000441.1:0-13797 GCA_030770425.1 Darksidea phi | reverse complement strand
TAGATAGCTTATTATAGTAAGGAATTAAGATAAATTACTATAAGAGAAAGAAGTAAGAACTATAGTTAATTATAATAACTCTATATAAGAGTAGCTTATATAGAATAGAATATAGTATAGTAACTAGGAGTAGTTATATAAACTAACCTAGCGTAGAAGCTAGTCTAATATACCCCTCTACTCTAAAAGGATAGTAAAAGGATACTAAATATTAAGAAGTAATAAAAGAATAGATAAAAAGAGTATAAATATTAAGTTTACTACTCCGTCCTTATTTTTATAAGATTTAATAGTTTAAAGAAATAGATATACTACTTTAAAGAAGTAAATAGAAGTATATAAGTCTTTTAAAAGAGTAAATAGATAAGTAAATAAAATAAAATAGATATATAAATAGAATAAAATAAGATACTTAAAAGGAGTAGTAGTAAATAGTTACTTAGGATAAAAGCTTAGTAGTAGACTAAATAGAAGCTATCCTACTTAAAACTACTTAGGATTAATACTAGCTAGTTAATTAGCCTTATATTAGTTAAGATAAAAGCTTAACTACTTAGAGATATCTTTTAATCTAAGTTAACGAGTAAAAACTTTATACTTCTACCTTAAGAGTATCTTAGTTAGCCCGTTAGCTAGTATTTTAGCTATAGGAATCTATTTAATAATTATTTCTCTCTACTCTACTAATTATTAAAGCTATAACTAATAAATATTAATATATTTAAGTTTAGATTAAAGCTTCTTAGTAGCTTTAGTAACTATTCTAACTATTTAAACGTTATTATAATAGATAACTAATATAATATTAGTCTTAAAGCTTAATTATTTAAATAGATTATTCTACTAGATTATATTAGATACTATTTATAAGAGTAAGTATAGTTTAGCTTTAGTAATTAATTTAGAAACTATTCGTTACTTTATTACCTTTTAGTTAATAGGTATACTAAATAGTTTAAAGAGAAATCTATCTAAGCTTATTCTTATAATAGGATTATTAGTAAATAATATATCTAATATACTATAAAATATAAATTTAGTATCTAATTCTTATTCTTTATCTATAGAGAAGGCTTAATAAGTAGATATATAAGCTAAAGCTTTTATTACTAGATATTAAGTTTCTATAATAAATCTTTAAATATAATAGGTAGTATTAATATACTAAAGGCTAGTCCTTATTAGATATATAGAGAGGGTTAAGTATATTTTTAAGATATTAGCTCTTATAATTACTATAATATAAGCTATTAATCTAACTAGCTATTAATACGTTTTAATAACTAATTCTTCTACTAGCTTAATAAAAGATTCGAGGTAGATTTTAAGTATTAGTATTTAAGAGAAGCTATTTAAGTCTTTCTTAAGATTAAACTTTATAATAACTTTATTAATAAATAAGTCTTAAATAAGTTATATATAGTCTTATTTTATATCTTATAGTATATATATACTAAGGAACTAGCTAAGTTAATCTATTAAACGAAGCTTATAATATTTTAATAGTCTTTTCTTAAACTTCTTATAAATAGTCTTATTTCTTAAATAAACTAAGACTATAATATTATCTATATAGAAGAAGATAATAAGACTTTTATTACTATATAGATATAGTATATTTAGTATTCTTCTTAGTCTTAGCTAAGTAAGGGTTATAGATAGATCTTAATACTAAAGTAATAGTACTTCCTTTAGTCTATATAATACTTAATATAGTAGTAATAGTAATCTATATTACTTTAAGAATCCTTTAGAAGTATTATAATATACCTATTAAGAGATTTTAGTATTTAAGAAAGTATTTATAATATTATATTAATATATAAGTAGTCTAAATTAAGTAGCTAGAGCTATTAAAGCTCTAAAGGTTTTAACGACTAATATAATAGTATATATATTATTTTATTAAGTTTATAAATCTTCTTATATAACTAGTCTTACTTTAGTTTTATTAAAGAAGCTATTTTTATTAAACTTATAGGTATATATCTATATAAGAGATAGGATCTTTATATCTACTATATATAGTATTACTTCTATAAGCTTAAAATATCCTTTCTTTTAATAGCTATTTATTTCCTTCTATATTACTTCTTAAAACTAGTTACTATATAGATAATTTTAAAGGTTCTTATAATATTATAAAGGATTAGATATAATATTCTAATATAAATATATTTTTAGTAGAGTATTAATAAGTTTATTTAAGATACTTAGGTCTATAATAATAATAAAGGCTTTATAATAGGTAAAGAGGACTAAATTTACTTCTTCTCTATCTCTTCTTCTTTCTTTTATTCTTATAATATTATATATTAATAGTATTATATATTATTATTATTCTAATATAATATTTATTATATTAATACTAGGGTTATATACTTATAGAGTATTATTATTATCTAGATTTAATAAATAATTAGAGATCTTATATATATATCGAGTTTAAGATTTAGCTCTTAAAGTAGAACGAGTAGTAAAAGCCGTTATAGATAGTAGGTATACTAGACTATCTTAAATTAAGGATTTAGATATTAGAAGAATATCTTTATTATTCTCTTTCTCTCCTTTCTCTTAATTAAGTAAGCTCTTTTCTCTTATAGATAAGAATCTTATTTCTATATTCTTAGAGAGTACCTACTCTTTAATATATCTATTAAGCTATTCTATAGTATAAAGATCCTTAAGCTCTATAGTAAACTAAGACTATTCTAGATCTAGAATCTTAACCTTTTCTTCTAAAATCCTTTCTATATATAGTCTATTAAGAATATTATTCTTATAATTAAATTTCTATTTAAATATTACGTCCTATATTCTAATAATTCTATTAAGTTTAGATATCTATATATAAAAGATATTAGATAAATTATATCTAATAAGGTATCTAATATAAGCCCTTAGCTCTATCTTATTAGCTAATTTTAAATTATATTAATAGATATAAGCTTAATAACTAATAGGATTATAGTAAGCTATTAATAGTTTAATATTAAAGACTACTTTATAAGGTATCTTTTATTATAATAATTAAATAGGTATAGTATTAAGGAACTAAATAGTTATAAGAGCTAGTTTATTTATATATTTCTTAAATAGCTCTAAGGCTATTTAAAGTACTTATACTTATTATATAATTATATATTTTACTACTTTCTATAATTCTTTTAGTTTATTAATATTCTTAGTTATTATTTTACTTTTAATTTCTAATTAATATAGGGTCTCTAAGAAATCCCTTCTAAAATCTTTCTTATTATCTAATTAGATTATAATAATAGTATACTTATAGTCTAGCTAATATTAAATCTTCTTTATAAGGTTAAATATAACTAGAATAAAGATACTTTAAAGCTTATTAGATAGATAGATAAGTTTATACTACTTTAAGTACTAATTTACTATATAAAGATTATACTTATCTCTATTATAGTAAAGCTCTTTATAGGGTATTAAGTATATAAGATTAATAATAATTTATTAAAAAGGATATATAGCTAGAGTTTTTAGTATTTATTATAAAATTTATTAATTTATCTTTATAAGAATATAATTCTTATACTCCTTTTAGATAAAAGATAGTTATTCTTCTTAAACTTTAAAGTCTCTTACTAATTCTTCTAAATATATAATTATATTAGGTAAAGGATATATCTATATATAATAAGTCTAAGTAGCTATAGTCTTAAGATTAGACTTAAGATTCTTTAATAAACGTAATACTTAATAAAAAGTTATTATAGTTATTAATATATTAGTATTTAGACGAGCTAATAGATTAGTATTAATAAGTTAATATTCTAATTAATATTATAGAATAGTAACTATACTATTTAATAGATAATAATATAGAAGATCTTATTCTAAGTTAAAGTATATCGATCTCTTCTTAAGTCTTATAAGACTAAGAATATTAGTAAAGAAGTTTTTAATTAAAGTAACTTCTATAAATAGGGCTTTCTTAATACTATAAGTCCTCTTAATAGATACTCTAACTATTCTCTACTTTATAATCTAGATAGCTTAAGCTCTAGTATATAAAATCTTATTAGAATTCCTATATTAAGTATAAGTCTAATTCTATAAGTTCTATATATTATAGATATATAGATTTAATCCTAAATCTATTATCTAGTAGTTAATATATAATAGGGTTACTATTATACTAAAGGTATTATAAGTAATAGTATTACTATAATATTAACTATTATTAGATCTACCTTTTATACTATTATTAAAAGGTATACTAGAATAGATATTATAGATTATAATCGACTAAGTTACTAACTTTATATAGACTAATTTACCTTTAGCTTAAGTAATTACTCTATCTATCTAACTTATTATAGTTAGGTTATCCTTTACTTTAGTAAACTTTATTTTAATATTAGACTTAGATTTTTATAAAGCTAGGTATAAAGATAGTATAATATAGTAATACTTTATATACTAGTATTACTTATTATATAAGTACTTAACTAGGTATTTCTAATTAGAACTAAAACTAATTTTCTTTAATTTCTTCTTCTAGTTTTTCTAGTTTTTTATTAACTATACCGCTTATACTATATCTATTATTTTAGCTATTTTTAGTATTATAGTAAAGGTCTCTAAGAATATACTTTTTATATTAATAACTTAAAGAAATTTTAAATCTTTTATACTATAATTAACTACCTTAAGATAGATATAGAGTTCTATAGTAGTCTAGATCTTATAATATTTACTAGTTATTATTAGAAAGTCTTCTTATATCTAACTACTACTTATTTCTAGTATTAAAAGAAGAATTATTATTTCTATAATACGTACCTATTTATTAAGCTAGATTTTTAGATTCTAGGTACGTTAATTAGATATCTATAAAGTATTATATTTATAGTATATTTTCTATCTTTAGATAAAAGTAGAAGGAGTAATATAATTCTTTAATTTTCTTATATAAGTATATACTATTTAGTTCTCCTAAATTAATAGGATCTAGGCTAGTAAGGTAATTAAAGCTACGTCGACATATATCTCTTTTAAAATCTTATCCTTTTATATCTATTTTCTATATTTATATTTCTATATCTTAAACTATATTATATAGTTCTTATTAGAGTCTAGCTACTCTAGAATTTCTAGTTCTTCTAGTATAGGTTCTAGGGTATTAGTATTTAGATTATAGTATTACTAGATATTATATACTACTACCTTATCTTTATATTAAAATAGCTAGAGATATTAATACTCTAGTTTATTAAGAATAATAGTTATTTTTAAAGACCTCTAGATATCTAGTATAACTATTATTATATTATATAATTAAGATAATAGTAATAATAAGGTTAATAATTAAATTATAAGGGTTATTAAAAGTAGTAGCTTTTTAAAATAAATAAACTATAGTATTATTAAGAATCTATTATAGGGATAATAGGTACTCTAGACTTATAACTATTATAATAAGAAATAAGGATAAATTACTATAAGAGAAAGAAGTAAGAACTATAGTTAATTATAATAGCTCTATATAAGAGTAGTTTATATAGAATAGAATATAATATAGTAGCTAGAAGTAGTTATATAAGCTAACCTAGTATAAAAGCTAGTCTAATAAAAAGTTATAATAAAAAGTAAGTAAATAAGCTAGTCTAATATAAAGTAAGCTTCTAATATTACTATCTATAAAATTCTTATAGTAATAGAAGAAATAAGTAAATATATAAATACTCTTAAAGTAGTCTATACTTTTATCTTCTTTATACTC
This sequence comes from Darksidea phi, assembly GCA_030770425.1. Lineage (NCBI taxonomy): Eukaryota > Fungi > Ascomycota > Dothideomycetes > Pleosporales > Lentitheciaceae > Darksidea > Darksidea phi. Next base: position 8,045 of record JASJFT010000441.1, on the reverse strand, counting down.
TTTAGTACTATTACTACTAAAGCTATATAATCTTCCTTATTAAGAACGTTTCTTTCTCTCTTTATAATAAGCTTTATTATATTACTCTAACTAATTATATAAGTAAAGTAAAGAACTAAGATTCTTAACCTTAATTACTTTAAAGAAATCTAATAGGACTAGTAGTAGTTTAAAATATAGATAAACTATAAGCTATAAAATAATAGTTTTAAAGAAGACTACGAAGTAGAATATATTTTTAGTAGACTAAAGAATATTATCTTAGATATAGATATCTTATAAATAGATAAGAATCCTTATAAAACTATAAAGGTATTCTAGAAGTTTTTAGATAACTAATTCTTTAATCTTTTTATTAATAAAAGAGTTTAAAATAAGCTCTAGATATTTAAATAGAAGTAGATATTACTATATATCTTTAACGTTAATTTTATATATCTAGTAAATAATATTAAAGAAGTTAATAATTATAATAATCTAAAAAGTATTTATCTATATATTCTATAGCTAGACCTTTATAATTATATAATTATAATAGAAGTATTCTAGAACTAAACTATTAATTAGCTTATAAATTAAATAGTAGGAATTAAAAAGAATATCTTTAAAAGTAAGATTACTTAATCTATTTATTCCTTCTACTAATACGAAGATATAATAGACTAGAAGTCTATATATTTATATACTAACTAAGTAAAACTAATAAACTCTAAAGGAAAATAAAGAAGAAAGAAAGTATACTAAATCTTTAAAGAAGTACTAAGCTAAAAATAGAAAGAAGAAAAATACTTCTATTATAGAAAAAGTAACTATATTATAAAAGGATATTAACTTACTCTAGTATCTCCTCTAGCTTCTATTAGAGTAGAACGCGAGTTAACTTAGTTACCTCTAGTAGAAGAAGAGCTTTTAGTAAAAGAAAGCTTAAAAAACTAGAATCTTCTAGCTAAAATTACTATTAGGAAAAGAAATTAGAAGGTTTATATCTAGAAGAAATAATTAAGAATTTTATAAAGTTCTAAAAGAAATAGTTAAATAATAGTCTAATTATAGTATATTTATTTATAAATAGAGTTATATTTATATCTATTATAATTAATTTTAATTACTTTATAATTAGATTTATATTCTTATTCTTTACTTAGAAAAATAGTTTAAAAAGTATAAAATTATCTAAAAGTAGACCTATTATAGAAATAGAAGGGAAAAGATTATATATATAAAGAGTAGTATAGCTAGAGATTAATATAAAAGAATATATTAAAGAAGTATAATTATATATTATAGATAGAGATAATAAGTATAATATATTTTATAAGTATATTATTAATATAAGTAAGTTGTTAACCCTACTAACTTTTCGCGTATAAAAAGCTACGTAGTTTAATAATATATTAGAAATCTATTAATATAATAGCTATTCTAAATTAAGTAGTATTAATAGTAGCCTTCTTATACGTTTATAAGTTATACCTAGGTTCTCTATAATACGTATAGCGTACTAAAGCCTATTAGCTTATACCTAATTACCTAGTAACTTAATATCTTTCGTTCTCTTACTACTACTTAGTAGCCTTTTAAATAATAATAGCCTCCCTCTCTATCTTAGTTAGGACGCCCTACTTCTAGATCCTCTTCTTTTTATACTTTCTACGCGTTATAGCGGCCTTAATTACCTTCTCTAGGCTCGCGATTTATTCGTATATAAATATAGCTTTATAAGCTAATACCTTAGTACCTTTACTTAACTAATTAATAATTAAAATAATAGAAGTAGGCGACGAGCTCTTATACCTACGTACGCGCTTACGAATTAACGTTAATTAAGCCTCTACTTCGCGCGTATTACTTAGTATTCTAACCTTCTATATAGCCTCTAGTAGGGCTACTAGCGATAGCGTCCTTAGCTTAATATTAAGCTTCGAGATTACTATCTCTAAATTATATAAAACTAGACTAGCGCCTCGAAAGCTTATATAGATATTCTTCTTTATAATAGTCTTATTATAGACTATATAAAAGACGGGTAGAAATTTAAGCTTTATAATATAGTAAATATAATCGTAAATTAGATTATTAATCTAGTCCCTATACGCGCGCTTTAACGGTAAGAAATAGTCTATATTAAGTAGCTATAGGAGGTATAATAAATAAGCTAGTATATAAAGAGTATAGATATTATTCTTCTTATAAAGGTCCTAGAATTTATTCGAGATATAACTACTATAGCTATTAAGAATTAATAGCTAGTATATATCTACTCTACGATCTATCGTATACCTAATAAAGTACTTTAGCTAGGTAACTCCTAGATTATTATTCGTCTAGCCGTTATTACTAATAACGATAGTCTAATCGCCTAGTATATCGCTTTCGTACTAGATAGAGAGGTAGTACTTACTAACAAAGATAATAAAGGGCGGAATAGTCTACCTAGTAGTATTAATTTCTTATATTATAGTAACCTACTCGCGATTACCTAGCTAGATAGCTTTAGTCTACCTATATCTCTCTAAACTAGTAACGACTAGTTATAGTATTATCTTACCTATTAAGAAGCTAGCTTCGTTAAAGTTATAGATATCCTTATTATAAATATCCTACTTAGCTCGAATACGTACTATACGCTTAAACTAGGGTTAAATAATATTAGGATTCTCGTAGAGAGCTTACTATTAATTATAGAGTCGATTAAATTATATTTTAATACTATTAATTTACTAGACGAAGTTTCTAGGCTACTACTTATCTACCTAGCTAACGCTGTACTTAGTAAGTAGCTTATTCGCTATATCTTATATAGTCTCTAGAGTAGGGATAAATCCTCGCGAATCTAGGTCGAGTATATAGCTAATAATTACCTCCTCCTCTAGCTTAGAAAGCTTCTTTAATTTAAGCTATTAATTACGTCGTATAGCGATTCTAGTACGTCGGTCGCGTAGCGTTAATCGAGGGACGTTAAACGTTAAGGCGGCGCGATTTTCGCTCTAAATCTAATTAGTATTAATAGCTAAGATAGCTAGGGAGATATCTACTTCGTTATAGAGTAATTAAATAGTAGTTAGTTAAGCTATAAGAGTTAATAGGTAATACGTCGTAAAAAGTTGGTAGGGTTAATAACTCGCTTATATTAACGGTATACTTATAAAATACGTTAATATAATTTTAAAAAGACTATAGATTAATAAAAACTAAGTAATTCTAATCTTTATAAAGAAATCTATTTATCTATATTTATTTAAAGTTAAAGTAAGAAGTAAGAAGAAAAGAAAACTAACTATAAGATTCTAGATTATAAAAGTACCTATCTTTATAATACTAGTATAAAGGTCTAAGAAGAAGAGTAATATACTATATATCTTTATAGTCTTAATAGTAGATATCTAAAAAGTCCTTATTTTAAAGAAAAAGTTAGATTTAAAAAAACTTTTCTTCTTTTCTATAAAGAATCTATATAAGATCTTTCTATAAAAAGAAGTAAATAAGTTATTACTATATTATAGAAGTAGTATAGACTATATAATTAAATTAATAGAAAAGGATAAAAAGATACTAAAAGTCTTATAGAGACCTCTATATAGTATATTAAAGAAGAAACTTCTTATTCTATAGAAAGAATTAATCTCTTATTTTAATAGAGAATTTATTTATATAAGTAGATCTAGTATAACTACTCCTATATTCTTTATAAGAAAATTAAAAGAAAACCTTTAGTTTTATATAGATTACTAAGTACTAAATATAATAATATAAAAGAACTATTATCTACTCCCTCTTATTAAGAAAATTCTTAGATAGATTAAAAAGGCTAAATAATATACTAAGCTAGACGTTATTTAAACTTTTTATAAGATTTAAATTATAAAAAGAGATAAGTAAAAGATTATCTTTTATATTTATTTCGACTTATATAAGTAGCTAGTTACTTTATTTAAATTAATAAATATATCTAATACTTTTTAAAGATATATTAACTTTATACTTTATAAATTTATTAATAACTTTTATTTTATATTTATTAACGATATTCTTATCTACTTCTTTAAAAGTAAGGAGAACTATAAAGCTAAGATCTAGAAGGTAATTAAGAAGTTAGAAGCTATAGACTTATATTTAAATATTAAGAAGAGTAAGTTTAGTATAAAGAAAATCTAGTATTTTAGATTTATTATTAAAGTAAAGAAAGGAATTAGTATAAACCTAAAGAAGGTCTAAATTATTTAGAAGTAGATTTTTTTATTATTTATAAAAGGTATCTAGAGTTTTATTAGATTTACTAACTTCTATTATTAGTTTATTAAGAACTTTTTAAAGATTATAACCCTACTTACTAAACTAATAGATAAGAATATAAAATCTATTTAAGAAAAGAAATAATAAGAAGTCTTTAAAGTCTTAAAAGATATATTTACTATAAAATCTATATTAGTCTACTTTAACCTAAAACTAGAAACTATCTTAGAGATAAATATCTCTAAATAAACTATAGATAGAATACTTTTCTAAATTAAAATTAATAGAATTATAAGAATAATAGCTTACTTCTTAATAAAGAACTTATTAGTAGAGAGTAACTATACTATCTATAATAAGAAGTTATTTATTATTATTAAATATATAGAAGAATAGAATAGTAAGCTTTAGATAATATCTTATATTAAAGTAATAATAAACTATAAGAATCTAAAGTACTTTACTATAACTAGATAACTTAGTAAGAGATATATTTATTAGTTAGATATTTTAAGTTAGATTAATATAACCCTAGAATATTACCTTAGAAGTACTAATACTAAAGTAGATATCTTATTTTATAGAGAATAGAATACCCTATATAATAACTTAGATAAAAGAATAAGATTAAAGTACTTCTAATTATTATAGTTTATAGAATTAGAACGTCTAAAGGTATTATTAGTTTTAATTATTAGAGTTCTTCTTATAAGATTATTTTAGAAAGAAGATATCTTTATCTCTTTATTACTCTTACTTCTTACTAACTTAGAAATATTATAGAAACTTATAATTAAAGAAGATATTATCTACTAGAAGATCTAAATAATAATCTATACTAGTTCTTAGAAGTTTTTCTTTTACTTAGGTCTAAAGATCTTTCTAAGTAAGTATAGTCTAGATAAGAAGGATTAAATAATCTTCTAAGGAAGAAAGTAGATCTTTAACTCTAAATCTCTATATACTTAATTAATATTTATAGTATATAATAGATTAGTTATAGAATATTTTAGATAAGAATCTATATATTAAATTCTAACCTAAGACTTCTTCTAGTCTAAAATATCTACTATTATTTAAATTTATATTTAAAACTATAATATCTATAGAAGAACTAAGCTATAAAAAGAACTAAAGAGAGAACTATTATACTCTTTCCTTCTACTAGATCGTATTTAGAAGGAGATTTTAATAGATTTTATTATAGATCTTCTAAAGAGTAATATAAGACCTTAGGACTAAGTATAATTAACTAGAAGTTATAATAGCTAAGATAGCCTTCTAATTAACTAATAGTAGAATTGGTATATTAAAGCTATTCTAAGATAGTACTATAAGGGTATAAGAATAGAGGGTTCTTATACCTAAATAAAACTTAGCGTACTAAATAAACTAATTAATTATTAGACTAATCCTTAAGATTATCTAATCTATTAACTAAAATAGAAAATAAGTAAAATAACTAGATTACCTAAAGAATAGACTATAATATTATCTTTTTTCTAGAATAAGACCTTATTTTTAAGGGCCTAGTAAACGAATAATTAAGAAAAAACGCTTTTTAGAGGGGGAAAGAGAGAAGAAAGAGATAGAAAGAATAGGTAGATACTTATATCTATTACTCCCTACTTAAAAAACGATTTAACTAGTACCCTCTAAATTATTCTTAAAGTATATTAATATTATATAGCTTTATATATATTTACTTATTTTACTATATAAATTATTATTTAAAAAATATTTTTCTAATATATATACTATATAATACGCTTAGTATATCTAAAGGATATTATAGAATATATAAGAGAATATTAATAACTTAGTTTTTTATATTATTTAAAAGTTATATATATATAACTCTACTAAAGATAAGACTTACTTCTTCTATCTTTCTATCTATAGTAAAGTAAGACTATAGAAGGATATTCTAAGCTTAAAGATAGTTACTATAGGCTTTAGATATTATACTATCTATTTTAATAGACTATAAAAGAAGGATACCCTAAGCTTAGAAGTAATTATTATAGGTTCTAGATATTATACTACCCGTTTTAGTAGACTATAAGGGACTAGAGCTTATACTTAGTATTAATAATTTTTCTAGATTCCTATCTTAATTAGTACCTTATCTTTAAACTAGGGGCTAATAAACTTATCTTATAGTATAGTTTTTAACTATTAAACTAACTATTTAAATAGATCTAGCTTATTAAAATATTTATTATAAAATTCTTTTACTTTCTAGACTATATTTATAAAATTACTTACTAGATAATAAATTAGATCTAGGTTATAGTCTATCTATTCTATTTAATAATAGAGCTTACTATAAACGATTCGACTATTAAGGATATAGACTACTAGCTACTTAGAATATCTATTTACTTTTATAACTAGTTCTTTAAGGATATACTTAATTAGATAATAGATCTTATATAGCTTTATATAGTCTATTTATATAAAAAATATTATATATCTTTATATAAAAGAGTAATTAAATTATATAAAAATTATATATTTAGTTAATAATAAGATAAGGTCTATATATTTATTAGTCTAATTTTAAACTTAGTCTTAAGATAGTAAATCTCTTAGGTATAATATAAATCTAATCTTCTATATTAAAATCTTAAAAGTAGTATTTTTTATTAACTTATTAGCTCTAAACTTCTTAAGCTACTATAATATTAGCTTAAACGTAGTTATAAATCTATTAAATTATATTAACTTATATTTTTATAAACTCTTAGATTATTTATATAATTATATTATATAGTAATTTAGAATATTTATAAATATATTCTTACTAATTCTAGTAGTAATAAGTCTTATAGCTAAATTCGATCTTAAATAAGAAAAATTCTATTATATTATATAGAAGGATTACTTAGATCTAGTTTATACTAGATAGAAGATTAGATTAATTATTTTAATAGAAGTTTATAAAGGGATATAATTATTAGTTTAATTATTAATTAAAAACTTCTATATTACTATTAGTCTATAAATAATAGATTATAAATAATAATTAGTTAATTTCTATAAATCTATATAATTCTTTTATAAAGTCTAATATAAACTATAAATCTTAATTTAAAACTATAGTATATAGAGAACTAAAGACTTACTATATATATATATAATAAAGAGTAGTTATATCTTTAGTAATAGTAATCTTAAAGTAAAGTAATAAGAAAGTATATTTTAATAATCTATATATTAATATAAATATATTATTATATTCTTTATAATTCTTTAGAAAACTTTTAAAGTTTATAAAAATATCTTTTTATACTCTCTTAGATATAGAAAGTAGTTTAAGAAGATTTAAAGTCTTATTTTAAAACTTATAACTCTATTAGTACTATTTATAGTTTCTTATATAATATTTTATATCTTTATTTATTATATCTTAGTAGTATAGATCTCTTAGAAGTCTAATAGCTTTCTTTATACTTAGGTAAGTAGTAATCTATATAGTATATATTATCTAGATAAAATAGGTCTTAAGAAACTCTACTTTAAGTATTATTAACTTCTCTTTTTAAAAAAGAAGTTTAGATAGGGTTAGAAATAGATATTTATATTCTTAATAAGCTAACTTTTACTCTAGTTTAAGTATAGTATATATACGATTCTTATAAAATATATAATTAAGAAGTAAATAAGAATAAGGTTTAATTTTATACTCGAAATTCTAGATATTAGTAGTAGTTATTAAAATAACTATTATAATAGAGACTTATCTAAAGAGAATAAAGATATAAGTTCTAATAACTTTATCTTTTTTCTTCTAAATTTTTAACTTCTTT
>JASJFT010000440.1:0-13870 GCA_030770425.1 Darksidea phi | reverse complement strand
CCCCCCCCCCCCCCCCCCCCCCCCCCGCCCCCCCCCCCCCCCCCCCCCCCCCCCCCCCCCCCCCCCCCCCCCCCCCCGCCCCCCCCCCCCCCTGTAGATGAGGCTTCGGTGTTTGCATGAAAGGACGCTTGCATGGAAGGTGGAGGAAGAGCTCCAGGTCGAAGAGCATCGTGGCTCGATATCCAAACTCTATTGATACATGTACCATATACATACGTAATGCTCAGCCAACCGTTTATACATGTTTTCAAAGATTCTATTCTTCTTTCTTTGTCGGGTTCTCCTTCTCCTCCATGTCCATTCTCCTTCCCTCTACCGTAAAGTACAAACTCCTGCTAGCGCCCTCCAACGCACCTGTAAGTGACCCACCAACACCTTGCAGCACATGCACAAGCTGTGCTCGGAGCCCATCGATTCCACCGTCGATCCCACCAACCCACTTTGTGCCATCCATATCAAACACCTTCCCCTCCACCCTCGCGCCCAATAGCATCATTTTCTGTAGTCCAGCTTGCACAGCAGGTTCGTAGAAATCCGGATTCGCTTTTCGTCTTGGCGCGGGGAAATCAGGGGAGGGTGAAAGGATTGAGAGGACAGTCTTCAGGTGTTGCGGTGAGACGGCGGGGAAGGCTACGATGGCGAGGGGACCGGAGAGGAGGGGCTCAAGTTCGGTTTTGAGTTTCCGGTTTGACGCAATTTCCCAGGCACGCTTGCTTAAGCCGTGTTTGAAGCGCTCGTCTTCGGGCGAGTTCGTCGTCTGGGGAATTTGCGCGCTTGTAGGCGTTCGCGGGTCCGTAGGGTGTTGTGCATGACCTAGTATCGACTCTTCTGGGTTGAAGAACTCTACGACTCGTAATGCACTGGCGAAGATGCCTGTCTGAATGACTTGTATCTTGATCTGATCTGCATAAAGCTCCTGCCCGTTTTTCGCCCTTTCAGCGTCTACCTTCCCTAGCGCGATCGCCAATTCACGCCGTATGCCCATCAGTTCGACCGCTTTGACATTATTGTGTTGGAAGAGGAGAATCAAAGGCGAGGACTTCAGAAGTGATTGGTACTGTCGGTGGAGCTGCGTTTTGCGGACCTCCGGTGGCTTGTGAGACGGGGGTTGTGTGGGAGGGTAGCGGAGAACTGGTGGTACAGATCGTACAGCTTGCTCAATTGGCGGTGCTGGTGTTGTTGCGGTTGCGAGGGAAGCGTAGGTTGCGCTGAGGGGATGCGAATGGTGTGTTACATGAAGGCAAACGGCGCGTGGCCGGAGTCTTATGCGAGGCGGCATTCTAGTCTGGAATGAGTAAATATATAAGGAAGAAGGAATTGGGACAAGGACCTACGTGATATGTACTCAATGTGCAAGGTTGCGATGATGAGAGGTTGTCTAGAAATCTTTCGGCGAGCTGGAGAAGTTTCGTGGTCCGTGCGCCATCCTCATTTCAGCGGCGGTCTTGCCGTGCGGATCTACGCCATCAGTTGTCCTTCCGCTCAGTTACTTTTCTTTCTTCTTATATATTATCGGGATTTGGTGCTGTTCACTTCCTAGGATAGCCTCATCGGTATTGACAGGCTTCGTGGCCGCCAATGAGGGCGCATGTATGGCGAGAGGCGAGTCGAAAGAAGTTATCCGGGCGAGCATATCGGGATGCTAGGTTTTTAGCGGTGGGTAGACGTATTCTCCAACTCTACAATGCGCTAATTGGCCCTGCAGACTGATTCAAGGAATCGTCTGTCGAATTTCTGGGCACCAACCGGAGGTATCGCACCTCAAGACGGAGAGCAAGGTCAAATATCCGAGCGGAGCGACAATACTACATGTTAACTGTTCCTTAGATGACTCTCACGCACTTCTCGTCCGAGGTGGCTTCCTCCGCCAAGTATGACATCTCCTTCATCCTCCTACACCTCACACCTAATACGTGTAGGCGCATTCAGGAGTCTTTCACCTCCTTCCTCTAGGTCTCCGCGTCCAGAGCAAGCTGGAAAATCTAATAGACAAGCATATGCACTCCATCGGTGCATCGAAACTTGCTCTGTCATCCATCACTACGGAAGCATTGTGGAAGCAATCTGGTCGTTACTCGGCGAACTCAGAACTCCTTCGGGTAAAGGACCGTAAAGAATCTGGCTTCCTTCTCTCCCCTACTCATGAAGAAGAAATCACATCTCTTGTAGCCAGCATGGTTCATTCGTACAAGGACTTGCCGCTTCGGTTGTACCAGATAGGACGCAAGTATCGTGACGAGCGAAGACCCAGGCAAGGCTTGCTCCGCGCGAAAGAGTTCTTGATGAAGGATCTGTACACATTCGACTACTCGCATGAAAATGCGCTCGCAACGTACGAACTGGTGCGACAAGCCTACAAAAATCTGTTCGATGAGCTCAAGCTCCCATACCTCGTTGCAGATGCCGACTCAGGGAATATGGGCGGTAAGCTCAGCCACGAGTATCACTTCGTCTCTTCCAAAGGGGAAGATAATGTCTGGTCATGCGATTCATGCGATTACATAGCGAACGAGGAACTTGTGAAGAAGAAGTCATCCTTTGTATCCGCCCATAACGAACGACCACCACTAGTGTTCACAGGCGTAAGCCTAGACCGAAGTAAGGCGATTAAAATTCACATATCACGGCCTTCAGATCTCCCCAACAATCAAAACCCAACTTGGGATCACATATCCGAATACGTCAACCTACACGCTGTCAGGAAAGCCCAGGAGGATCTAGACACGGGCATAGAGGCCGCCACGCTCCACTCCCTTCTTGCGAAAACAAGTTCCACAGTAAATATTTACGATCAGTCTATATCACCGGACACATCGAATGAGCTAGCTTATGACCTCACTATCACTAAACCCGGCGATTCCTGCCCCCACTGCGAATCTGGCAAACTCTCGGTCCAAAGAGCCATAGAGGTAGGCCACACCTTCCACCTTGGCACCCGCTACAGCGATCCGCTCCAAGCGCTCGTCGCTATTCCAGACAAGAAACAGAAGGAAGCAATGCATATGGGTTGCCACGGAATCGGCGTTTCGAGACTAATTGGCGCCATCACCTCTCTACTAGCGGATGAACGAGGGTTGAACTGGCCTAGGGTCATTGCGCCATACCAAATCATTGTAATCACCACTCCGCAAATCGCAGAAGAGGACAATCTGCAGGTATACGATACATTAGTGGGGAAATACGGGCAGGAGGAAATCGATGTGGTACTAGACGATCGGCCTATCAAGAGGATGGCATGGAAGCTAAATGATGCGGATTTGATTGGCTATCCGGTGCTTGTGGTTATGGGAAAGAGTTGGAGGGAGAAGAGGGAGGTTGAGGTGCAGTGTCGGCAATTGGGAGTGAAGAAAGATGTCAAGCTCGAGAGTGTGAGGAGTGAGGCGCTGGATCTGTTGAAAAAGTTGTAGATCAAGTTGGCTACAGCCAGAGAGGCTATTGTAAGATACACATGTACATTTGTAGAATAATATATTCCTGAAAGTACATCTGCAGGCGCCGAAGGGTCGTAAGACATGGTAAGGGAAATAGCTACATCCTTCCCTTTCGTTGCAACTATCCTTTCTGCATGGCAGTTAGACGCATCTGATGATGCAGTCGCTATATTATCGCCCCATGAGGGTCACCAGGATATGTAATGCGTAGAATAAGTCAAACGCGCGCATATATTGCCTTTCTTTGTAATGACAGCCCGGGCGGAGGAGAGGCAAGCGAGATCGTCGAATACCTAGATGTTCAATGTATACGAACGAATACTGTATTTCTATTGTGGCTAAGCGCAGATAACGGCATACCACGTATAAAAGTACAGTCTACAGAAATAACAAAACACCAACTCCAAATCGTTAATACCGCTCTATACCGTCATGGTTCCCCGGCCCTATTAGTGACGCCCAGCATAAAAAACTCCTGTCTCTACGCACTTCCCAATCTCTCCATCTCCGACCCACCTCCAAAGTCCTCCTTCTCTTTCAACAAGCGCGCAATATCGGCAGGGTGCACCACGTTCATTGCAGTCATAGCAATGAGGATAAGCAACGCGTCGAAGATGTACAAAAACACTTCATGGGTGTACAGATAGCCATCGACACCTTGGATATACTCAATCACCCTAAACAGACTTCGCACGAGGATGAGGAAAGAGACACCGTAGAGCGTGTACATGTGCTTCTCCCACCCCAGCCCCACTGGAAGTTTCCTGAAGTGTTGGCGTCCACGGAACTGGAAGAGTATTGCTACAACCATGAATAGCCCGAAGAAGACGATCTGGATCCACAAGCCTATCAGGATAACGTTCTTTCCCAACTTCTGTCTATCCATCTGCTCCTGGATGGTACCGTTGTTGTTCGTGATCATGCCACCACCGATACCCTGTGCGATAAAGGATAATACGTCGCCCAAGACGAAAATTTTAGTGAGCCAGGTGCGGCGTATGATACTGAATTTCTCGCCGGATGTGAGTTGGATGATGCGGCCCAAGATCATGTAGATGGTAGCGGCCATGAGCGCAGGGGCTAGGAGGATGAGCAGTGTTTGGATTATGAAAGGCGTGCGGGCGAGGAGATCAGAGGCGGATTGGATGCGGGCACTGTAACCGACTACTTCAAAGAGGGCGCCGACGAGGAAGGCTGTCATGACTAAAAGAGGTGTGTTAGAAGGGTTCTAGAGGAAGAGAGGCTACGTGGTTCTTAGGAATATGGTACGTACACCAGGCTTTCCTTCCATTTTGGATAAGCGATTGATAAATATGGAGAAGAGTCGAGATGCCGAAGAGTACGGCAAAGATTATGGCGGCTACTTTTGAGGGCGTGTAATGGTATAGATCATTATCTTTTGCTGCCATGATAAGACTGTGGGTGAGTAATATTCTCTCAGATAGCTGGAGAGACGCTGCTATGAATTGGAAGCTCGAAAATGGAGGATATTAAACACGGAACGAAAGTAGGTATGGAATATGGAATGAGATTTTATCTAAGATGATAGTTGCGAATGCGAGTGTTTCCAAATGGTCTATATAGTCCATTGTATGTAGGTGGGCAATTTACGATATGTCAAATAAGGAGGCTCACCATCCCTCAGGCATCAGCACAGCCATCAAATATCCGTCCGTGTACGCGAGAGCTCGTATCATCTTGATGCAGCCGAGTCAGCTATGGCTGATCCTGGCGTCTATAATGTTCCCCCATTTGGTTATTCATGCTCGAAATGGTCGTCCGTGGACAATGCAACCTCGCGACCCCGGCACCTCGCTTAGGATTGGTCGAGGCCATTCTCGCAGTTTGATAACGCATGTGGTTAGCTGCTCCCTCAGCCACAAGATCCACGCGTAAAGTGCGAGAAATTATCTTAACGGAGTGGGAGTGTGCAGGGTTGGTGTTCCTATGATAACGGTCAACAGGTCGGGGGTCCAAAGCCGACAGCCGATGGGACAGAATACGAGAACGAGTACGGAATTTCAACTACAACCGAAGTGTCATATGTCACGTGCAATATTCGCTAAACCTCCAATCTCAGCTCTGCGCTTTTAGCGCGAGCTGATTGGACACATTTGCTCTGGGACGTCAGTTCAAGCACCGCCTCGAAAGACGGAGCAACGGACAGTAGAGGACAAGAGGGCACACATGAAGCGATTTTCCTCGTAGCTTTCTCCTCCGTAAGCTGATGATTGTTGTTTTCAACAGCGTCTGTATACCATCGCCACCCCGTGCCGCACACCTGCAGCTCAGTGCTACTCGCTGCACGGTAACCTTACGCTTTATCCCGGATCCGGCAATTCGTCAATTAGAAGGTCAGACAAAGTAGGCCGACGCAGATGCAATGCCGGCTGGGACAAGGAGACCGCATAATAAGACAAGGCTTGGCTGTGCTCAGTGCAAGCGGAGACGAATCAAGGTGACTGGTCCCCACTCCTATATCCTTCAAGTGTTTCGCACAGGAAGATTGCGTCAAAATTCTCGACATGTGACTAGCGGCATATTCTAGAGATCCTCATAGGTGCGATGGCGCATCGAAAGCTTCTCATAGAACCACTGGGACGGCGAGTATAGCGACCGTGGTGCCACCAATGGCGTAGCACCACGATCCTTTGGTCTCAGAATGTCGTCCACTTGAAACTAGCTGACCCTCAAAACAGTGCGATTGCACCCATCCGCAATGCGATAACTGCAAGAAGAAAGACTTGGATTGTAGTTTCCAACTACTGGCTCCTTCTTCTCGGCTGTCCGTAGCATCAATATCTCAGCCTTCCATCTCGAGTCCGTCTGCAAGCCCTACCTCGGCCTCTTCTACTTCAGATGAAACCACCCATTCTTCATCTACTGAAGTCGCCATAATATCAAGGAAATCCTTCGACAGAAAAGACACCACTTCATCGTTCTCGAAAGCCCTAAGTCCGAAACCTTTTAGTGCTCTACCAGAGACTGAGCTTTCTCAAGCTTTCACGAATATATCACCATATCTTCGATGCAACGATGTCTGGAAGGATGCACGCGAGACTCTCCCACCGGCATTGCAGGGCTTGCTCTACCATTACGAGTATACCACTTCACTCACACTTGCGACCGACGACCCCGCGAAGTCAGCCTGGCAATCATCCATCCCTGAACTAGCATCTCATCACCAATTCTTGATCCACCACATCCTCGCAATAGCCTCATTGCATCTTGGACGGTTACACGGTGATGGAACCGAACGATGGACTATGATGAATGTAGCTGCGGCTCAAATGAACAAAGGGTTGGCACGCTTCCGTCCTGCACTAGAGAATGTAAACGCCGAGAACGCAGCCGCACTATTCGCAAGCTCAACACTCACCGCCGTGTACCTCTTCCGCACATCCACTATAGACATTGACGAACTTCGCGCAAGTGTGCCCATCGGCACTATTATCCCGTCCCCAGATGTTGTGGATCGGATGTTCAACTGCGTTCTCCGCGTAATATGGGGTCTTCGCGGCCCTCTAGCGGTCCTCATACCAGGCTGGAACCACATCCTAGGAGGGAAATTACAACATATCGCAAACCGAGACTGGTGGCCTTCAGACCGACTCCCTGCCACTGAACGCGCAATTGAAGAAGACAGGCGTCTCGCAGACATCGAGAGTCTATGGCAGCATCAGAATCACATGTCGGCATCCAACGTAAACTGCTTGTCGTCAGCTCTGTTCTTTTTGAGAGAAAGTTTCGGGCTCATCTCCCAGCTCACGCTAGCGATAAGTGAGTACCCGTCGACAACCTCCATCTGCTACTCGGTAGATGATGTTACGGTAGGGAACCTCAAAGATCGTGGAGCGATCTTCTTCTGGGCCACGCGCATCTCGCGGGACTTTATTACGCTTCTGGAGCAGAAGAATCGGGAGGCGCTAGTCATAATGGCGCACTATGCAATACTACCAGGAAGAGTGCGTAATGCGTGGTGGTTGGAGGGTTTGGGCGCAAACATGATAACCGCGGTTGCCATGGCGTTGGGACAAGAGAATTGGCATTTGATCGAGTGGCCTGTGCGAGTTGTTGGCGTCGACTTGGAGAATGCGTTTACTGCGCGGCCGGATAAGATAGAGGGTAAACCAGAAGAAATACCGATGGAGATCATATGAGCTTTGAGGAAGAGGTGTCTATATCGGCTCTACAAAGACCGTAACGACGTATCTGAGGTATTCCTCCCGTACCACCCCCTTAGACTTCTGCATGGTGACTATTGTCGAATGCAACCACTGCTACAAACATAGTTCCGTGCAGAGCACTTCTTTCATGAACTCACCAAGAGCTCTGCTATGGTCTTAACATAGTGAATATTTTTGAACGATTACAGTCATGTTTCAGAAGTCTGTGTATATTGTGCTAGCAGACTGATATCATCAATATCTTGCCGCAGGAAGATCCACGCTTACTTCTTTTTTTTTACCACATCCTGGCAACATGCGCGCGGAGACGATGGTAATGGCCACGGCATGGGCCTCCAGTTGTTTACAAACCCCATAAACAACTATAGAGACTACGAGATTACCATCTACCACACATTCCCCCAGTAAGTAGAGCGCTACAGGACGCATGTCTGGTAACGCGATGGGCTATGCAGAACTAGCCCTCCGTACTTTAAATTGGTCAGGCCAAGCATGAACCGTCCCCCTAGGGAAGGGTGATACGTAGTAGACGAGGCATAAAACTGAGTGCGGCGGGACGTGCACCAATATACAAGAGCTCGCACTGACGAAGAAGCAGATCGGAGCTTTTAGCAAGAAGGAGCAAGCGGGGTGGCAAAAGACAAACTCAATAGTGGGCCAGGTAGAGAAAGGTTAGGGTGCAGAGAGGTAAAGCCTCAGACAACCCGATTGATCTAGGCAAGGGGGATAGCCTCCCATCAGCATACCAAATGGGAAGCGCAAAGCGGACACCATTGTTGTTGACGATTTCGCAGAGAGCTCGACTACAGGCCAGACGCGGGCGAGAGCAACGGTAGAGCGCGAGGTGGATGACAAAGTCCTGTATGTGGAAAGGCTACTTACCGATTGCCCCATATGTAGCGTTCATATAGCGGAGTCGGACATCAACGAGCATCTGGACCTAGTGCATCCCGCTTGAATTGTTCAGGCTCTCCTAATGTACATGTGACACTCCAACCTATTTGGACGCAGCCAACCTTTGCCGTTATGTGAAAAACATTTTACAATCAAATATACAAGTCCCTGTCATCTATACAACCGCAAGAACAACCTCATACTGCTGGTCTACCCAGCGTGCGCGGCGACCTCTTTTGCTCCCACGCCTCTCGCAAACTCGGAGCTTTCTTCTTTTCTGCATTCTTCCTTTCCACTCTTTTCTTCTTGTTAACCTCGGCTTGTTCCTGCTTCCCATCCTTTTCCACCTCCTTCTCCTCCTTCCTCTTCCACCCTAACATCTCCTTCGCCTGCACCCTCAAAGCGTCCATCTCTTCCCTCATGGCCTCCGAATCCGCCGCCCCATACATCCTCTTCATCTCCTTAATCTGACTCTGCTTCTCCTTTTTCCCCCAAGGTTCCCAGCTCTTTGGGTCCGCCGGCCACACAAATGGCGTCTCCATCTCCACCGTCATATATTTCTTCGATTCCTCGCGGAAAAAGTGGCGCGGCTGCTCACGCGTGTCACGCACAGGCATTTGCTTGACGTAGGAGCGGATGTTGTGGCATTTTACGTTGTAGGCGTGGAAGAGGTAGTCGCGCAGGTCGAATTTGGAGAAGTTGAGCGGGACGAGGAAGCGCGCGTGGTATGGGGAGAGGGAGGGCGTGCGAGTCAGGGCAATTGTGAATTTGGGGCTGCCAGTATGTTAGCATATGATACGAAGGAGGGAAGAAGTAACGTACAGGAAGACTTGTTTGCTGCCGAATGCTATTATCTTCTTGCTAACGGGTACAGCGTCCATGGTTGAGGCCAGGCGACACGCTCAGAGATCCAATTGAAGGGAAACCAGCCGAAGTAATGACCAAACGTCGAAATATTAGTATCTTCGTGAGTTAGCTCTTCGCGACTAGCTGTGGACTATCCGGCGAAGATGGCTCTGAGAGTTGATGAGCCGATGTTTCCTCAGAAAATCGCCCGGAGGTGCACGAGCCAGCTCCGCGACGTCACGTGCGAGCTTAGTTCACTCAAAACGCCCCACGACGGCGCACATGGACATTACACGTCAATCAGGATATTATTATAGGCACATTAGAATGTCCAAATACCAAAATCCTTTCTCTCAGAATGCCCCGATAAGTAATCGAAGATGGGAAAGGCAGCGATGCCAAAAGATGCACACTCGGCGTAAGGATAAATTTTGACCCACGTCTAATTCTCCCCCTTTTAATCCCGCGAAAAGAAGTCCAGCTTAGAGCACATGCTTTGTTACCTACTATACTGCGTAGGTACGCCGTAAGCCGCAAAGCAAAGTAGCTTCTGATTGAAAACAACATATACTAAAGGTCTTCTTAGTGAGCTTTAGCAACTTCGTACTGTATCACTATGCAATCTCCTCCTTCATTAATACTTATTTCTTAGTATACGGAGTATGAACATCTATTGTAGACGTTTAACTCTTTAATGGATTGAACAGTCTAGTCATCAGGTAACGATGGTCTTTCCCCGTGCTCGTTGAAGCTATCAAATTGTCTTTGCCCAGTATACTTCCCTGACGCCTCTTTTGAGAGAGGGAGAGAGAGCCGCAAGTAAGAGAAATCGTACAGTTCTAGGACACACTTTGCCATATAGTAAAGAGGACCTAGACATTTACCGCTACACATCTAGACCCTTTTCGGAATCTCTGTCCTCCGTCGGACTCTTTTTATCTTTGCTATAGAAGCTCTTCGATGGCCGTCTCTACCTGCAATGCTTAAACTGCACCTCATCTTTCCCCATCCCGCCAACATTCACGCATCTGACCGTTCTACTTCCTCCAACATCCCCCAGCCAACGCATAATCCGCACCTTCCAATTTCAAGCCATCCGGAAAATTCTGCTCAAAGCGAATTGCAACGCGACGTCATAGCCGCAGAAAGTGCTAGTTTGTTTACTTCAAAGTCGCATTCACCAACGATTTCAATATCAGCCTGCGCGTTCTACAAATTCTGAATCCGGCTTACAAAAACCGCACCACAACTCCACCCACTCGTGTCTCTAAGACCAAGAGACTGACGCTACGACAGACTCTTCGAGTTCCCAAAGCCGACGCGCGGCGGATTCGTGGCGAGCATCGCGCCTTCCCTCCCCAACCGCGGACGCCTCCGCCTTCACACCGCAACCTCCCGGGCTACATTGCGTCTTCGGCCGTCAACTGTCCTCCTCTTCTACTTTGCAGTACGCTCCAAAGCCTCTCCAAAGCCATCACAGGCCCACATACTCATAGCAATACACAGCTCAAGCGAAACTTCGTAGCCAAACACACGACCTGAAGTCCACGGCACCCACAAAGCCTCTCCAAATTTCAAGACCAAGCGCAGGGCCTGGAGAACCGAGAATCGTGAGCTTCAAGCGCTGCGCCTCACACAAGGGTGGCCTCAGCACCCCTTCACAGCATAGGTACATACATCTCCGCTCCTGCGTAAAAGCTTACTGGAACCGTATAGTTGGCGCAGTTCCGCAGCTCGGCATCATGGGTGAACGTTTCCAGAAGCCCATGGATATCTGGGGTGATGAGGAAAAACTTCTCGGCAGAAAGCCAACCAAGACGGTTATAGTACCTCCAGAGTACTATCGTTCCACGTTTCGGAGCGAGCGAGAACATAACTATCGTACGTGGAAGCTCAACACTTCTTGCGATGTCCTCGCCTATGGCGACAAGAAAGCCGGGAAGATCACCCGATTCGACGTCTTCGGCACCGGCGCGAATTCAGACCAGGCAGTCAAAGAGGTCAATGAATGGATCAACAAAGCCGCCACCAAGTCAAAAGAGTCTCGTGCTTGGGCTAAAGTCGTAGCTTTCGATGCTTACAAATATGGGGACGATCAACTTCGAGCGCAGGATGCGCAGCGAAAGCAAGCGTTCAAGGGCCCTATACCAGAGGGAACCGATATACCTTACAAAGTGAGCCGATGCCCATAACTACTCTAGATGCTATGCAGATCCACTAACATCCTCTAGGTTGTCGTGGAATGGCCAAATGATCTTAGTGGAGCAGGCGTCTTCCCCAAGGATGTGTTTGGGGTCGATCTACACCAGTTAGATCCTATTCGAATGGATGACGAAGTGTTCATCGTCCCAGTTGGCGATCAGAAGTTTGAAATCCTAGGATTCGAATTGATGCGGGTTCAGACAGCTGAGCAACACTACATCAACATGATACAGAAGGCTCAGATGAAGCATTTCGGAGCTACGCACCCTATACATATCATCTTGGACGAGACCGAGGGTATTGACGTGCAACTTGAGGAAGCCGAGGAGTGGTGGCCCAATCGAACGAGTCATAGGATCGTTCCTCGACTGATTACATCCCCGATGATGAACCTCCCAGGAAGCTTCCGAAACGACGGCCTGCACCATACTCAGCTGTCAGTTATTCAACAGAGCATACAACTTGCTCTTGCGTCGATTCAATATGAGAAAGGGCACTATGATTTTTGCGTTCGCTTTGGCTGTCTTGCACTCCTTCGCTCGAAACGTATGCCCGACAGACTAATCGGAGAGAAGTATTCGAAAAGCAGCTTTTTGAGTGGAGTGAATAGCGTCATCCAATGCGAAGCAAAGAGATGGTATGCTATCCGATAATATTTTTGTTGCGCGCTTTGCTCACCTACCTCAGGGCAATGTATGACGATGAGGGCGATGAGCTTCTAACCCGCCTTATTGCTGCAGATCATTTGCTGGAGCCGACCAAGTCCGCTGATTATTACGGTCATACTCCCGAGACTTTGGAAGAGATTCGTCCCATCTTTCGCGGTACATGGGTCTTTATTGACCCCAATGCGCCTCGCATGGCTAGGCCGGGAACACGAAACCACACGGACTCCGATGGCCCAACGCTACCAGGCCTTATTGTCGTCAGGATTGACTGGACTGATGATGAAGACGGGAAGTATGAGAAGGGGACTCCCTATTACTATCGACTTCAGCCTGGTCAGCCTGGCCCGAAGCAGAACATGGATCTTAAGCTGCTGGAGCTGGTCGAGTAAGTCAAACTAACTACTTTACAAAATACATGCTTACGGTTATCAACAGAGGCAAAGCGTGGCAGTTTAGCCTCGAGTCCATGACACCTGTGTCAAGAAAAACGGTATCGCCTGCTCTGCAGGATTTTGCGCACCGAGTACGGATGGTGAAAGACTACGAACCCTGCTCAAAAGAGCGTTTCATCAAGAATTACAGTGTCAATTCAATGCTGAAGCTTCAGCATAGTCGCCTAGACAAGATCTTCAGCTTTGGCATCAAAGAGACCTGTTACAAGGTTGAACTCGTTGGAATGTGGTATCCTGGCCAGCACGTTCCGTGCTGGGGCATCAATGTGCGCCACAAAGCCTGGATCGACCATCTCGCCGAGTTAGAGTGCCTTTTGCCTGGCTATGCTGCTTCATGGGGAGGAGATATAGTATCCAATTTTCTTCCGGACGATGGAGGTATGCCGAGCGGTACGCAAGAGAACGACCCCGACCCTTCGAACTCGGAGCTCGATTCCGGCCCTGACTTGCCGCCTCGGGATGGCATCCTCCTGCTTACACTCAAACTCATGGAGCTTTCGAAGATCATCAGCAATACCGGCGGCGTTCCTATCCTCCAGACGCAGATGCCAGTGCAGCAGCCCGAGAATCTCTAAGCATGTGATGTGTCGAGCAAACCCGTTGGAGTTACGGGTGAACATGGAAGCTTGTAGGCGTTGGCTGAAGGCCTGATCTATGGGAAAAACTAGGCGACCGAATACGATCAATAACGCCGATCCGGTCTGACGAAGTTGACATCGTTCCAACGGTTTTTGCTTCCGAATTTCTTACCTCCTTACGCACAATTTTTCTTTCCTTGTATAATAAGGGTTTTCCTTTCGTAGCCTACATGCCATCATTTCGCACTCTGCGGACGATACTAGCGAACGGTTCTTCGGATAACGAGTCTCTGACATAGCATTTGGACATGCTCGTCATTCCATGATGGCGGTTGGATGGTGGAATGATAGCATAGTCTAGACGCGATCTCAGAGCTGTTCATAGTTATAATATCCCAATCGAAAAAATCATCTAAGAAATTGTCTTCAATGTTGAGAAGGTGACAAGTCCCCCGTACTAATTCACTCATACATTGCATGTGCAGGATACTAGCTAGCTAGCTAGGGCTGGGGTTAGTTAGTGAAAGGATTAAAAGAAAACAGTGAAAGCAACCATCCCAAGCAAAAAGATAAAAGCCCGCATTAAAAAAGATTTGGTGCGCAAAAAGACTA
>JASJFT010000044.1:0-270175 GCA_030770425.1 Darksidea phi | reverse complement strand
TTTAATATATTTTAAAATTTTTTAAATTTTTTTATTTATTTTTTTTTATTTTTTTTTTCAAAAAAAACCCCAAAAATAAATTATCCCCCCCCCCCCCCCTTAAACCCCAAAAAAAAAAAAAAAAAAAAAAAAAAAAAAAAAAAAAAAAAAAATTAAAAGAGACGTGTGTCCAAGTCCCCTAACAGTGGTATATTGAGAATGTTTGTTCCGGGGTAGAGAGGCTCGCTCGGTAAGACTTTTGTCTCAAACAACACCGTAAATGTGTGTGGATGTGTCTGGTCGGCTGTCAACCAGCACATGAAGCAGTAGTCAAAGTCCGGACACTGATTGCAGTGAAAAACGGGCCCATATATGTACGCGTCGCTTTGGAATTCAAGAGAACAGGCGTTGCAGCAGTGGCGCGAAGCCGGTGGCATTGAGGGCCGCGTATCTTCCATGTGCGATTGGGTTAAGAGGGGATGCAGTGGCTGTAGGTCTTCTGAAATAAGGTGATGGTTTTGGTACGTAATAGCGATGTCGTAAAGACTCCATCGCCAGTCAGGTACCGTAGTGACGACTGTAGTTGGCCGGAACCCAGCTTCGAAGAGCATGTCTATGGCGGCTGGAGTATTTCTTTTGCATGCTATATGGAGTGGTGACCAAGCTGTCAATTTTGAGCTGTCGAACTGCCAATTCGACAGCAGTAGTTTAAGCTTCTCAGGATTGTGGGCATCCGCAGCGTAGTGGATGGCAGACCAGCCCTTCGCGTCTGTGTCGTTAATACTCATTCCACAGTGGAGTAGATATTCTACGGTTTCCAGTGTGCCGAAACGAGCAGCAATGTGAAGAAGCGTTCTGGCTTACCGTCTCTCCAGCAAAGGTCCGCATCTCACTTGTCAAGTAAGAAACGCAATATAAGAAGACCGCCTGCTGTTGCCGCTTCAAGAGGGCTTCCTCCCATGAGTCCATTAACGTTGAGTTTGGCTCCCCTTCCAAGTAGAATGTTCGCTACATCGATATGAGCCCTAGAGAGCGCTACTTGCAAGCAGCCGACCTGTTAAGCGTCGGTACCCTTGTCAAGTAGGAGCCTTATTAGCTTCAACGCTCCAGTTCTGCAGGCCAGATATAGGGGCGATGTGTAGTCCACACCATTATGCATCAAGACAGTCCCAGTGGCGCGGCGCCAGCGTCAAGTAGCTTCCTGACTACAACCTCATTTTGCGCTCCTGCATAGGGTGAATTTAACGCAGCATTAAGGGCAGTACCGAACTTTCCACTGCACGCGTTTACGTCCGCACCATAGGAGAGGAGCAATTCGACCCCTTCCACCCAGCCTCGGGCAGCAGCAGCTTGCAAGGCATTACCCAGGCAGCCTGCTTGGACATTGACGTCCGCCCCATGGTGAAGGAGTAGCTTGAGGCATGGGAGGTCCGCCATATAGGCTGATATAATCAGGGCAGTGCCGTACATACAAGCTTCTGCATTGATGTGTGCGCCATTATCAAGCGCAGTTTCCAGGAGGCCTGTGTTACCTACGAAAGCAGCACAACGTAGAAACACATCTGGTTTTCGAAAACTGGGCAACTCAGTGTAGAAGCCCTCGGCCTCAAAACTGGCGATCCCTGCCCAGTCGAGAAAAGGTCGCTCTTTACGAAGGAAGAGTCCACGCACAAGCGCCAGAAGATTCGTGCGTTGACCGCAGCGCTGGAAATGTTCAGACCAAAATGATGCCGCATACATGGTGAGCGAATCGTGAGGAAATGCAAGGTTCGTTTCGGCGAGGGTTCGGCACGAACGACTCCCTAGATATACCAGGCATGTTTTCGTGATATACTCATGCGCGACATGCTTCGTGATATAGAACGCGCGGTTGCTGCTCTCGAGTATATTCCTTGACGTCAAGTACTCTTTCACCGTGAAATGGGAAAGCTTGAGAACCCTGTTAGTACCACTGGCTTGGGTGACGAGGCTTCCACATATAAGTAGTATGTCGTTTGTGTCCTGTAGCTTTTGCGTCACATCGTATTCGGAGGTCTCAAGGTTGACCGCCAGGGCTTCGGCGATTTCGTCTAAAGTGAGTGGCTGCAGAGCGAAACACAGCCACGAGAGTATTTTGAAGGCATCTTGTTGTTGATCTGGATCGATGGCACTGAGCATCCGTGAATAAGTCTCATCAAGGGACGTTGGAAGGGTGTATAGAGCCTTTCTTAAAGCTATGATGGTTCCACATTTCTTCAAGCCATCGATTTGCAAGGCTGCTAAGCGGAACATGTCGCCTGCTTTCGAGATCACTACGGATGTTATTTCAGCCTGGATATCTTCGGGCCATTTTTTCAACCACCGATCCTTAGCCATTCTTCGTTGAACGTATTTTCGAATGTCTTCGTGGACTTGCACACTTTCTAGCTGAAGATGCTTACTTTTCATACGTAGAAGAGCCTCTTCGATATCAACCTCTCTTCGACTCGTTGCGAGTACATTCAGGTTCATGCGCCAATCAGCAATTTCTTCTAAGGTATCTAGCAAATCTGCCCTTTCAGCGCATTCGTCCAGAGCATCGATGATCAGATACGTCTGGTCTCCAACCTCAACGGTTTTGCGTAGAGTCTCTAACAGAATTTTAAGGCTGGGCTGCTGAAAGCCATTATGGTGTTGTTCAAACAGCGCTTGTATCGCATTAGGGATGGATCGCCGTTGCACCACGACTTGTGATAGCAATGATCGAAGGAAAAGGCTGATGATACTTGTGTTTTGGGCGGCGAAGTCGAAGAAGAAGTAGATAAGGAGACCGGTGTCATTAGACCGACACCAAGCACCCATATGCTCAACGACGGAGGAGCAAAGGATCGTCTTTCCGGAGCCTGGAATACCGCTCAGCCACAAAATTGACTGTGGTTCGAGCTTCCATTGTTCAAAGCGGCCGTCATTCAAGAACCAGTCACCTGTGTTGCCGGATCTGGTCCGTTGAGCGTCAAGGCAAGTGGAAGTAGGATACGGTGGGCCAAGCCAATCCACGACAGTTCGACGATCGCGCTCTGGAAAAGATTAGGTAGGCGACACTTAGAAAACGACCCCCAACGCTTACCCGAGTTCGCTTGGTTTATGGATGTCCGAAGCTCTACTGAATCATCTCGCGACTGGAGTAGAAGAGCGCTGGAATTTTAGCATCGTAGCTTTACGGCGTTTTGAGAGATTTTTCTTACGTTTGATCCAAAGAGAGAGATAGCTGAAGCGTCTGCTTAGCTCTCGAAAGCCTCTTCAGCCGACCTTCCAGCTCCTTCTCTTTCATGACCCATGCGATTGCCCTAGCTCCGAACTTGAAGCCTGAAGATTTTGCCGTATCCAATTCTTCATGGAGGCTTTCCAGCTCTGAGCGACAGGTGGACAGCGGTCCACGGTGGCTACTGGTCGTCTCAATGCTTGAAGGAACCGAATCGTCAAGACGGACTCTTCCTTCGAGTCGGGCTATCTTCTGTAGTATGTTGCGGAGAGAATCAACCTCATCCACGATCAGATCCAGCTCTTTCCT
Organism: Darksidea phi; assembly: GCA_030770425.1. Lineage (NCBI taxonomy): Eukaryota > Fungi > Ascomycota > Dothideomycetes > Pleosporales > Lentitheciaceae > Darksidea > Darksidea phi. Next base: position 266,667 of record JASJFT010000044.1, on the reverse strand, counting down.
TGCGTTGAGGCTGGAGTGCAAGTTCAAGCAGAGGGCTATCACCTTGTTAGCTAGTTGAAGGACGGCAATAACGCCCGCCGTGAAGCTGAGTGGGTCCATTGTGGTATTGAGACCACTACAGACGTAGGGAACTAGCACTCAAAAGCAAGGTCGGAACTGCAGACTCTCGCAACCGCTGGGCTACGTCCATCGTATATATAGCTGGCAAGGCTGACCGTGAGGTGGCGGTGTCACGTCATAGCCTCGTCGTCTTAACGCGAGATAAGCAGAAGCAGGAATTATATATTCTTCTTCAATATCTGGAGAGATCTCTAAAGAAAAGGAGTGGACAAATTTGCCGACAATCGGAGAGATGGATACGTCCGCGAGGGCTCGATCAGCTGTGAGGCTTGCCACTAACCGGGGCTTGGCAAAGGAGGTGGGGCGTGGCAAGGCGGTGCTGATCGGAGCGTAATTTGGCGTACAGACTGCGTCGCAATTGCGAGAGGGCAGTGATTCTAGCATGAGACAACAGGTACTACCACCCCTCTGAATTTATGTTGCAAACTTCATACCTCGACCTTTCGTTGGATTATCGCGGAAAGAGTGCGGTGTGCACCAACGTCGATAAAACATGGGTGCTCTCGTATACTCCCAGCTGATCATGATATTTAACCTCCGTCCCTCCTTTCACGCTCAGATTCGATACATTAACCGAAGTCGTGCCCATAATAGCGCTCGAAAAAGTTGCTTTTCACAGCAAAAGCCCGCCCAATGTTGGCGCAGTGATATGCATGAAGAACGAATATACGCCGGTGCCAGAAACTCTTCGAAAGCGCCAGGTCTCGAGCAGCGACTGAAACTCCAAACCAATGATCCCTTTTGCACCGCTCAAATGCTGAAGATAAGGAAATTCGTTACACGCATACAGCAGTTGTAGGCGAGGTGAGTCGTTATGACGCGCTTCCAGCTAACGCACGATTTCGTGCTCGTATGGCTTTCTTCCCCAGACAACGTAGCTTATTCGTTAGCAGGTGATAGTCCAAGTTCGTGAACGACGACTTACATCTTGTTGTAGCCGTGAACACTGCGGTCGGAGATTGCCTTCCGGACATGAACCAAGTAGACCTCGATCTCATCTTTGGTCCAATTCAGACCTCTTGTGAATAACTGGAGGCTCCACGCTTGGACACCGTCGAGAAAGTTGGTCTCGTTGAAGCGACCGAGCATCTTGAACTGGGGATCTTTGGGCCACGAGTTGATCGGCAGCTTGAAGACTTCCTCGTGGACATCAACGAAGCCGGCCTGCTCATACCAACGCTTGAGCTTGTTCGCGATGCGCATGGGCTGGCCGATGTTCATCGCAGCCTTGTCCTGGGTCTGCACCCACTCGGCGTAAGCGTAGTCTGGACCCATGGTTCCATCGTCGCAATAAACGGTCGGCATGATATCCTGCGACTCCATCCAGCCCCCGGGCTTCAGGTTCTGGTAGGCTCTGGCAATGACTTCCCGAAAGTCGGAGAAGCAGCCGAGAAGGATCCTGGTGTGGATATAGTCCATGGGGTCCAGCATCCAGTCTTCCTCGTTTGCGTCGTCGATTACGAACTTGACATTGTGTGGTACCCTACGGGGGGTTAGCTAGAGTGTCCGCATGGTGCCCAGCGTGTGTTACTTACCACTCTGGCTGAATAGGCGAGAGATCGGTACCGGTCACCTGGAGGGTGTTAAAATAGGAACGCACCGGCCTGAACAACTCCCTACCTCTGCCTTTGGAAAGAGATTGCCTGCCATCGTCAGCCCATGTGTTTGCCCGCACTTGCAACATGCACCTACCCATCTCAATGGCCCACTTCCCAGTCCCGGTGCCAATGTCCAATATTTTCCGCGGGTCTTTGAGGGGTGCGAAGTAGCTGCGGCCCTTGAACAGCACCTTGAGAATTTCGTATTGTAGGTCCATCCGTTCGTTCTCGAGCTACAAGAGAAGTAGTCAGCGAAGGGATCCCGGCCGGCGTGGGAGCGGGGTCGGGCAGCGGGCACCTGGTCATTGGGGAACGGATATGCTGGATCGTGTCAGTCACAACGTGCATACGGGCGGAGGGGCGGGCTTACATCCGGCCTGGTAGCGATGGTAGGTCCTGCCATTCTCGCGCACAAAGTCGAAGATGCTCTGGTTGACCGACTTGGTGCTCCTGCAGACGGTCAGCGCGGTCAATTGCAGCGGACAGGCAGGGCGGCCAACGTGTCACAGCTCTGCATGCCATCCGAAGGGTCGGACTACACAGCGCGATATTTGTTAGCCATGATCGAGTGGCAACGGAGCTCCCCTCAGCAGCGGCACCACGTACGTCTGGCTCGATGATGGAGCGCGGGCTGGCGGCCTCGAGCGACGACGGCGGGCTCGTCTCGCGCGGAGGCACAGGAAGGGTGAGCGACATGTCGCCGGAGACGCTCTCGTGCGGTGGTTCCTGTCCTGTGTCGGACTCGTGGAGGAGGCGAAAAGCACCCAGCGCTATGGGAATCGAGTGGGCGGTTCCGAGGCCACGGGTGCTGGGGCGCTCCTTCCCGAATGGGATCCATCAGACGGGACCACACACCGCCGCCTCGCCTAATCGGATTTGGCGAAGAAAACCTGCTGCCCGCATGGACACTGCACCGCGCCGCAGCTGAGACCGTCCCAAGCTGAGGCCGTCCCAAGCTGAGGCCGTCCCAAGCTGAGGCCGTCCCAAGCTCTTCACGCTGTCCGAGTGATGGCCCAATCCTCTGCGCCGGACATCGCCGTCCCCTGTCGGCGGCCGCAGACCAGCGGAGCTGCGCCCGGGAGATTGGGCAGCGCGCTGTCTGGACCCCAGGGGAGGGGGCGCGTCTTCTGCGTGTCTTCGAGGTCTCTGGATGGCGACCGGTGCCATCTCCTGCATGTCCGACCCGTCCTTCCGGGTTCCTTCGCGAACTAGGCCGACGTGGCAGCGCGATCCGCCGCGGGACACGATCCGGACAGCTGGGAAAGTAACCGTGGGAGCGACCGGTGTGCTGGAGTCGAAGAGCATCAACGCCTGAAAAATTGCAAACTTGCAATGATTCGCAATAACTCCCGGAGACCGGTGCCGCGGCGGGTGGCGCCTTTCACAATGCGTCTATCCTCGTTAGCAGGTCTTAGGGGATGCATATGTCACTCTTGCATTTTAGTGCGCTGAATGGTTTGCTTTTGAAGGAATCGCATTGAGTGCCCTATGGAAGAAGCTTGGGAGATGCCCCTAGACGTGTAGACGTGCATGGGATGCCTGTCTTGTGTCTATACGCCGTCGTACGTTGACGTGGTGGCTACTGACCAGTGGTTTAGCCTTGCTCAGCCATTCGTATCGGGTCCTATAGCAGAGCCCCAAAGAATTCTGCACACTGTCGTCGTAGTAAAGAGATCCTGCAATACTTTTCCGAGTTTACATGTCGGAAGTAGGATGGATCATCTAGCTGCGCGTGAGAGTTATCCAGCAAGAAGTACGTCGCCAGTAGAACTCCGTTAGCGCTAAACTGCTCGAGCACGGTGGTGAATCCGTCCCTGATATAAAAACTATCGAGCTGCTCCATGAACGACGAGAACGTACTCCGGCAGTACAATTCCACTAACTGCAGGTGTCTGAAGTGTTCCCTGGTACGGAAAAGCAGTGTCAACCAGTCTAGAGGGAAGGTCACTAGATCGCAGTATATTCGCAGATGATGGAGGCCATGTGGGAGGACTTCTCTCGGATTTCTATTTAATGGACGTCCGTTAGTGTAAGGATATTCGTCGACAGGATAGGGTATGCTGATACACTCCTGGGGGACACTCAAGAACTTGAGAGCTGTGAAGAGGCGGAGATCGATGATTCGCTCCTCGTCATGGTCCAGCTCTGGGTAGTTTGGCGTTTTATGAAACTCAACATTGTACATCCATACCCTTCTGGACCCTACACTAATACCGACCATACTCCCTGATAAAGCTTAACAGAAAGGGCGGTACTCTGAAGGTAGCCAAACTACGTTCCGCGAATCGTACGTTATCTATATTCCATCCGAACTCAGTGCAGTAGCTTGGTACTGGGAGAATTCAGGTTTTTGGGTAGTGGTGATATTGTTTGATGATGATGATGGTGGATCAAGATTGATAGCACCAATATTGGTGAGGGGGCCAGAGCCAGAAGCATTAAACGACAGGGCCAAAAGTGAACGACTGATAACGAGCGTCTGCAGGCACGCGCCGCTGCCCGCGTCCCAGACCTTGACCGTGTTGTCGTGCGACGCCGACGCCAGCCGCGTCGAGTCTGGAGAGAAGGCCACCGAAATGACCGAACGGCTACCGTAAAATCTCGCACAGTTGGCAAATAGCTAGACAGGGAGCAGCCCCGGGTTTCGGTTATATAGCCAATAGTTTGTCGCTGACGTGAATCGGCTAAACAACGGTAATTCACCCCCATATTGAATTTATAGACTCCTATTCGCTATAGTTCAAAATAGCAGTTTGAGTGAATGGTGAGCCAACTGTGCGAGATTTTACGGTATGGCCCTCGAGCGTCTGTAGGATCGTTTCACGTGACAGATTCCGGGCCACTAAAGTCTTGGCATTCCCTCTGTCGTGTGCGAGACGTTCCGCATTTCGTGAGCTCATGGCAAGCTTGAATCCAGTAGCAGTCATATCATCGACACTGTTCCCACGCTGAGCGGCATACGACTCAGGATTCTTCTGCCACCGAGAAGCGGGCCTTGCCCCGCCGAAGTCTGCGTCCGGACTAAGTGGTTAGGCACCAACACTTCGCTCATCCACATAAAGTTATCTGTTCATTTGCAGCGCTCTTCGATCTCCTCGGTTCATCGAGAGCTCATTCCTCCGTAGCACTAGCTCCGCGGCATACAAACGTTTCTTTCGCAACAGCATCGGGGTGAAACCACCAACAAAGCCCAACCTTCGCTTCTAGTAGCTAACAGACCTTTCTTTACGTAGCGGGACCCTTATCTCCTTCCGCTAGCACCACCGTATCGCTCTTAGCGCATAGTGTTTACGGTTTCTACACGACAAACACCCTTTCCACAACCTTACATCCCGTTCCTTCCGATCGCTCGTCTCCGCTGTCATCATCCTCGTTGACTTGCGCAACGATTCGAGCGTATGTCTACGGTTGGGGATACGGCACTAGGAGGAGATTTGGAGATAATGAAGACCCAAGGCAATTAATTCCTCATGTTTGTGCTGGGGTGTAGAGCTACAAGATCGAGGAAGCAACTTCACCGTCTCTTGCCGAGTCACTTCCGGAATCCGGACATCCACTTCCCCAGTCGGGACCCCTCTTTCCACGAATGGTCGTCTGCAATGGAGGTTAGTACTTTCTCAGTACGCTCACATCAACAGAGCACATACACTTCTTGTTTATGCCTTCCAGCTTTTGCCCGCTGGTTTCGTAGACAAATAGCAAGGACATGACCCATAGGATCACATTCAAGCCCCTGGTACCTGGTAAGTGCTGCAGTGCGCAAGAGCTTGAGATACTGACCCGAATGCCAGCCAGAATCCACCGGTGTTTGCTGCTCTTGATAGCCCGTGTGGGATGCAGAAGCTAAGCACAGAGGCTAAGAAGAAGTTGGTGAATACCTAGAAACACCGATAAATCTAGGCGTAACAAAAATGGTGTGATATAAATTACTTACCGCCAAGCTCATTCCCAACTCGCGCACTATGAGTGGAAATACCTCGGAAGATATGACAAATGCCGCCGGACCCTCGCCCACAGAAAAGAACTACATAGAGGATCAGTATCTAGTCAAATGTTAAGAAGTTATGGCTCGGAAAGGAAGAAAATGGAAAACTGACAAAGGTGAAAAAGATTGTAAAAGCGTAGAACATGTTCCGTCCGGCTTCTGGGTCTGAATTTCGAACAAAGAGTCCGGCCCCACTTATAAATAGACTGAGCGCCATAAGTGGAAAGGTCCATTTGAGCAGAGTGCGGCGACCTGCCCCATCGATCAAAAAGAGCGGAACAAATGTTGAGCTAATGGGAAGGTCAGTACCACAGTCACAGTATATGAGAGACCTAATCCAGTAGACCGCCTGGAATTGGGCTGTTGAGGGCTGCATACAAATGATTTGCGATTCCAAAATATATGGAAAATTTTAGGGAGTTTTCCACATGTACAGGGCTCAGTTGTACAGAAGCGTCATCCATTGTCATAGCTTTCGCAAACATGATGTTGGACATGAACGCCAGGATGTTGATCTGTGAAATGTCAGCATGTGTCGTATCGGAAGGTCAACAGAGTTGCAGTACACCGCATGCTTGCTGGGCTGCCATTACAAATTGACTTGCCCGTAGAGCGCTGTTTCGTATAAGTCAAGCCCACAGATTTCATGATGAGAGTTTACCGTCGTATATGCTTAACACGCCTGAGGAGTTTGATCCTCTTCCCCCAGCTTATCTCCTCGAGTTTCAACGGCGCATCTTCGCTCATCTGATCCACGGCTCCGTTCTGCCTTCTTGTTCCAAGGTTTTCTACCAATTCTATTTCTCCAGCAGAAGACGCTCCAACGGTAGCTCCATTTCTTGGCTGGGCACCTGACGCGGAAGAAGAGCTTTCCGCCTGGTTAACGTAGTTTTCTTGCAATTGTGCCCCTGAGTGGCGGTGCACGCCTCCCTGTCTTTCAAGCAATTTCCCTACGTATTCCCTTTCTTCGGCTTCCAGCCGCCGAAAAATCATGTATAGCTCGCCGCAAGCGATGATGGGACTTGGTAATTGATGCAAAGTGATCAGGGCGGCAAGTGCTTTTTTATACCTATTCTTCTTTGCGAGCCATCGCGGTGACTCTTCATGATGTGTTAGAAGAGAATTCTCAGGCCTAGCCGTTGAGAGCTTACCGACGCAGAAAAGTATCAGGGTCAAGAATAACAGAGCAGGGACGCCAGATATACTGATCATGATCCTCCAGTTAGGCTTGCTCTGGTTGTAAGAGTATATGATGTAATTCACGATACTTCCTGTCAGTATTCCCAAGGTATCGAAGAGCTGCCAGCACATGGACATTCGACCTGTAGTGACGTTTAGTGTGCGAACTTGGGTTCCATATCCAGGTACACAACCATACCTCGAATGTCCTCAGGTGCTATCTCTGAAATGTATATCGGGACCTAAAAGTCATCTATTAATAACGGCAGAAGGTAAAAAGCAGAAACGAGCTATGCGTACCACGGATGCTTTAGCGCCCATACTGTATCCTAATCAGCAACTAGGAGATCTTTGTACAGATATGGATATGAATGACATACCCTACCCCAAGCAAAATTCGACACGTCATGAAGTCCTTCCTGTGTGGTCTTTAGATAGCACGGTCAAGGAAGCCTTCCTACATACCAGTTGTTCACGAACATTGTGCCTACAATTGGTTCCATGAGCACACATTCAACTCATTTCCCGAGGAGCCATGTGGAATAACTTACAAATGACAGGGATCAGGCTGAAGAATCCCCCAAGGGCGATGGCCCATCGCCTTCCAAAGCCCGCATTGATCAATGGGTCTGTTAGCAAGGTTGCCAGGATGGCACCCACAAAGAATGGCGCTGCATTAAGAAACCCGAACATGTTGATTCCAAAAGTGGTGGTGGTTCTCTCGATATGGAGTTCCTCAGGCCAGGCTATATTTGCGCCTGCGATACCGTGAGTCTTTGATCATGGATGGGATTTCCCAGCAGACGGGAGGAAAGCTTCTGTACCATTCATTGCCGACTGGTCCCAACCCCTGCTTAGTTTAGTACGTTAATCTCGCCATGACCTTAAGAGAGGGGAACATACTGTGTCATGGCTGCCAAGCAGCAGGTGGCGAAGATCTGCCATTGCGCTCTGCTGAAGCTTTTCACGTGATCCCATAGGAACTTGTCTTCGACTCCGTTGCGTTTTTCCCAGAGTGAATTTACAATGGCGTCACCGACAGAAAAGAACATCTTCTTAGCACGGGAATCTCCTTCGTGTTCGTCCGTGTAAACTGTTCTGCGTGCATACCACCGTAAGGAGGTTTTTTGCCGGGGAGATAGCTCAGAAAGAAACCGTTGACGCTCATTGTAGTCTGCTCCTGCCTGGTTTGTAGAATCACCAGAGGAATGGTAGAATTCGTATTCCCGCGCACCCCTTAGGTCCTTGAATACCATTGCTCCTTTGACAAAGTCGTCTTGGTCAACGAGTTCGCCGAGCTTATGGTGCCTCCAGAAAGATGCGGCTTTCTGTCTCACAACATCAAAGTCTTCATATTTCAGAGGATTATCGCTCCTATTGGGACACCTGTAAGCTAAGACACGTTTAACCTTAAGTGCACCACATACGGAATATTTCCATGCGTATTCGAGGCTGACATTGCCGCAAAACTTATTTAAGCACGTGTGGGAGCAAACCGCCTTGGTTTTGACAAGAGACCTTCGAGCTTTTTGAGTGCAGAAGGCGTGGGTTTAGGAAGTGGATATGGTACCCGAAACGTAGGACAATTCTTTTGCATATGACACGAGCGCGGAGTTGAAGGGCCTTCTCAGCCTGCCACGTCCTCCAGAAGCGAACTCATATTGCGGCGTTCGTCTAGGGGCCTTCTCAGCCTACCACGTCCTCCAGAAGCGGTCCTCCAGAAGCGAACTTGTATTGCGGCGTTCGTCTGGGGGCCTTCTCAGCCTGCCACGTCCTCCAGAAGCGAACTTGTATTGCGGCGTTCGTCTAAAAGCCTATAGTCAGCTGCGGCACAGAAAAACCGGTGAGTCGCGGCTCGGATTTGTAATTAGGTGCAAGGTGCGCCGCCGATCGCGCCTATCGTATCGCACTACTACCGCCTCGATACAAGGCACGGCCTGCTGTGGAATCACACGGCGCGAAGTGGCTTGGATATCGCCAGCGGTCCCGCTGATAAACATATTGGCGCTCACTGCAGAGCCTCATAGCGAAGAAGTAGGCAACTAATTGCCTCATAGCGAAAAAGTAGGCAACTAATTGCCGCAAAGCCGCTTCAAGGCAACGAACTTTCGAAGACTGCACCTGCATGCAGGTCGACGGACAAGCCCCTGAAGAAGATGACCGTTCCTGGAAATTATGCAACTACACTTGTTTCTCAGGGCAAACGGGCGACAAATCTGTGGTTTTCCTCCAATGCAAAGGAAATCTTCGGAGCATGATCCACCTCCACAGCACAACGGTGATTGTTGCGAGCGGCAAAGATACACAAAAGAAAACCCATAATTGAGAGGACACAATAATTTTGTTATTAGTCATATCCATCTCGAAAAAACACATGCTCATGAGCGTCTGGCGACATTAAAATGATTAGCTAGCATTATTCCGGCGAGTTGTGGGGGGAACTCACTGCAACAAACGAGAATGGCAGATATATTAGGGTGAGAATCGTGATTACTCGTATGCTGAGCGAATCATTTGCGCTTGCTTTGGCCAGTTTAAAGAGCTGGTCGTTCTGCTGCACTGAGATATCCTGATTCTTGATGTTGAGTGTATCTGAAGTCTGCATTTGTATGCTCTCAGAAAGCTGTAGAAGATAGTTTGAAGTTTCAGCATGGGCCAATGATTCGTTCCGAAGATTGCGCAGCGTTGAGGCAGTGTCATCGCCTTGATCGTCGCCGGGGTCTGAACGCAGGACATTCTCTAGGGTGTTGAGCACCAGACCCAAGGCCACAAATACTGAACGAAGTGGTAGTAGCTTCTGTTTGAGGTAATTAATTTGTCGTAGGGTTTCATGACTGATGTCAAAATCAGAGTCAAGGTCGATTGTCATCACTCTTCTCGACTAATGTTCCGATGGTCAGCGCGTTTCCGATGCAGTCACAAACGGACTTACGAGTTCTCCCAAAGCCCGTTCCTGGTGTGCGCAGTACTGCCGCCAATTCGTTGAATAACAAGAAAGGAGTGTCGCATGCACATAGATTGGGCTTGCGGATATTCTCTTCTGTCCGAAATCGCTCTGCATGCACTCTCTGAGTCTCATTTCGCCCAAGGATGCATGCATTGGGCTCAAGATGATCCATAATGACGTCATTGTTCGAAGATCCAGTCGATGGTATACGCCTGTCTTTCGTATCTCCCAAGGGTCCCGACCATCTCTTACGAGGGCTGGTGGTTTCATTTCTGCATACTTGTACACATAACAGATTTCTTCAGGCCATCGTCAGTGCCACTTGCTTGAACGTTGGGTTTCACGGACCTAGGGAGTCTTCTCCTTTTGCTGTACGTATGGGCGAGCAATATCCGTCTTCGGTTCGGACTACGCCCTTTTTGAACGAGCTGACCAATTCAAGGAATAAAGATGTAACACGATAACGATCAATGATCGCTTGTAGCAAGTCCAGGGTTGTGTTCAAAGCTGAGCGTGGATCTTTCTGGGAAATGAAGCTTGATTTAAGTATTAGCGACGGAGTCAACGCCCTATAAGAGCGACTTACAAAAAGCGGTTTTGAAACGATGACTCCTCAAGGCTAAGGTGGCGGTTGAGTACTTCAGGATCAGAAACACGAAATTGTGTAAATTCCGTTTCACACCCTACAAATATCAGCTTGCACAAATTCGGAGGGTGGGAAACCCGTAAGAGCACCTGTGACGTTAAGGTCGAGTACGTGAATATGGCCATCAGGCGGTGTTACTGTGCAACCTTTAGGTATTTGACGGATGTGATCAGGTAAACAACAGCCATGGAGTGGATCAGTGAACTTCGCAAGTGTATTCATACTCGATAGAGATTAAGTGAGTGTTTACATAGACCAACTCAAGCATCAGGACCGGATCTGGCCGTTATATGTTAGTTCAGTGCGGGGCAGACTGCGCCTCGTATGACCCTCACCGGGATGTATCTGGTTGCCTGAAAGCCTATGCTCAGCCTGATCAGTGGCCCTGCGCTATTTTGCACGACCATTCCGCAGTGTATGATCAGTCTTCAAGCCGACAGTCCTCGAGCTCATCCTTTGCAGGAACAGAACTTCAGCCTCAGTCTCGTCGAAGAACATGTCAACTTACGTCTGTCAACTCACGAGGAGCATAGTAGCTGTAGATTCCCTGTGAATGCTGTTGCTCACGTTACGTCGGTTTTCTTCCTCGGACTCGAGTTCAGAATCACGTACCATAATCCCAAATTTCAGGATTCCAGGAAAGAGTGTGCGTAGTTTATCTTCTAGCCTATCTCGATCGATGTAAGTCGAGCCCGTTGTAAATCGCTTCATGGCTTGGAAAGAAATGGTGGGATAGATACTTCATATGACAACAGGTCAAGCTTCCATACGTCTCAGAAGAAGGCTTCACTGTCAAGTGAATGAGCAGGCAAAGACCTTCACTGCTGACGTGGCTCGTCGGTGCAGCATACGGGGCTCATGCGACCAACCCCACTACCTCAGCTCCGGGTTGCGATACATTTGTAGCTCAGCCTTGGACACAACGCCCTTGCAGCCTCCAGACCAAGCACTAGATGCGATGAAATGTTAAGCGAGGTCGGCCGAGCTGACACGTCAGTCACGATCAGCCCATCATCTCAAACTCTAATACAGGGACAGGAATCATAGCCGAGCTGAACCTTGTATATTGTTCCGGGCGATTGGTGGTCTGGCTCGCGTGTGGCGTAGCCTTGTCGAGTAATCTTATTGCAGGCGTCCGCGGCCGGACTCATGGTTGACAGACCAACACCGTGTCCGGCGGCACCCGATAAAAATCCTGAAGACGGAGCCTTGCTGCATAAGACGATCAAGAAGTGACCATTGCCGGCGGAGATCACCACTCTTCCAGGACGATACACTCGCGACTCACCTCAGCTGCTTCATTTGAGCTCGAAATGTTTTGAAGCGGTGGCGCGGACGCAAGAACGATCGATACATGCATCAGAGTTCCGCCGACACTTTGCATGCTAATCCCTGTCTCTCGTACCACACCTACGGTAGTCATGGCAAGCAATGAGTTCACGCCGCAAACAGACGAGACACCACTCGAAACCATACAGGAAAAGCTCCATCGCCAATTGAAACACGCAAAGCGAGAGCACGCTGGACAATTTTATGTACCTCTAGGCGAGGTGGAGCGGATCCTGCACAAAAGCTCTCTGCAATCCTTGATTCAACACAGCAACCCCGGAGAAAATGAAGATGTACAGAAAGCTGTCCGTTTACTCCTTCAACGCCAGCCAAAGAGCGACCTCGCAGAGTACCGTTTTCTCCGTTCGTTTGCGACGCTACTTTACTGCGACAATGCTCAATACACGGAGCTAGCAATTCGGTACTTTTTGCATTGCAGTTCTTGCGAGAAAGAGGAATCCAAAGTATGAAAACCACCGGAAGATAAAGCATTGCCATCTGACTATGGTGATAGTGCAAGCTTGAAGAAGGCTTTCTATGGAAACCACCGGAAGATAAAGCATTGCCATCTGACTATAGTGATAGTTCAAGCTTGAAGAAGGCTTTCTATGGAAACTTGGGTAACCCGCGCGACGGATTTTGCTATCAATTCTTTGATCAAAAGAGATTTTTCTGCGCCTTAGTGCTAAAAGAAGGTGGGAGACATAAAGTGCGTGGGGATGTGGTTCTGCCGTTCTTCATAGATGAGAGGAATGACCTCGGCAAAGGTGCTGCTGGTAGGGTATACCAGGTAGCAGTGGGCAGGCGCCAGTGGGTAGACAAACGGCTCTCGAACTCCGAGGACATCCTTCTTGCTGTCAAGCAATTCAAGCCTCCGCCAACAGAAAAAGGGAAAGATCGCTTCGCTATCGAGTTCCAAAATCTGACGAAACTGATGAACGCAAGCATCAAAAGCCAGAATGTGATGCTACCCCTGGCAAGCTTGATCCACGGAGAGGTGCGATATCTCATTTACGATCTTGCAGAAACGACTCTGGACAAGTACATGTGGGCTAGTGAGCCTCGTTACGTCTTTAATGCAGAGACAGCCAAGGGCGTTCTCAAGAATGGGACAGACCTGGTAGGAGCTTTGTATTGGATACATAAATACAAACCCTATCATACAATAGTACATGGGGACATAAGACCGGAGAATATTCTCATCCTTAGGGAGAGTTCAAGAGAGATCTGGAAGCTGGCGGATTTTGACCGCGCGCTTGCGAGATCAACATCATCCAACGAGTCCGGTGCTGCCATGAAACAAAACTGGCAATCGTACCACCCCCCAGAAAGCAAGAGTGGCAGACGGAATGACGTGTGGTCCATGGCATGTATGATTACGCTTATCTTATCCTGGCTTTCCGGCGGACCGGAGGCTATTGGAGAGTTTGTGGAGATGCGAAACCAAAAAGACCCGGCCAAACCAGATTTTTTCTACAAGGAAGAGAATCCGGGATCTCTGGATATCTTGAACCCAGGGGTCAAAGAGTGGCTAGAGCGCTTGCGCAATCGGGCAAGAGCGCAGGCGATGGCCGTGAGTGGCGAAATAAATGACCTGGCCTGGTACCCAAACTATGTGGAAGAAGTCACCAAGTATCTTTCCGATAAGGTGTTCGTGCCGAGGGAAAATCGCGATCATGCCGAGCCTTTCTATGCCGCGATGGAGAAAAGCTATTCGGAGATATATAACACGGATTATGTGGACTTACAACTGTCGGACGAAAATGAAACCTTTTCGCGTAGCCCTATCTCTTCAACAGAGTCACTCGTAAGCGAACTTCCCACACGAAGGTCATCAATGACCTTTTTACGAGGACGAACCAATTCGTTACGAAGGTCCGGATCCCAAGGCCGCCGCACTCCCAGGGAGAGCCCATCGCGATTGGCTGTTCCACAACGGCCAACTACAACCCTAACCGCACCTCAGCCGGAAACCATGGCGTATCGTGTTGCTTCCGATATGACATTGCATGTTCCTGATCTGATAAGTACGCCGGTGCCGAAGAGATGTACAGAACTTTGCTCTGCAATAGGCAGAGGACCTCCCCCCGATGATATTTCGGCATACGCTCAGGACATAAACAGGCTCTGCCCCAATTGCGATGATGTACCCATTCACAAAGCCATCAGAAGAGGCTCGAGAGAGTGGGTTCTCAAGCTCCTTGCTATCGACGGAATCAATCTCGAGAAGGAGTGTAGCCTCGGGGAAACGCACACTCCACTTAAGCGCTGCTGTATGGAAGATCAACCATGGGCAGCAAAACTCCTTCTTGAAGCCAATTGTCTGTTGAACATCGATCGCAAATTCATCGAATCCATCAAAGCTTACGACACCCGGAGAGAGATAAAGGAATATATCGATGAAGAGAAGAAAAGGAGGATGAGACGCTGATCATGCTTTTTCACCTATCGATTGATCTTTGATTGCGCCGTATTTGTCTCATTCGGCTTTATTGTTCTACTCTTTTTGTCTAACACTTTGAACGCTCAATCCCTATACTGTGTCCACAGCCAAAACTGTAATTGGGTGATTAAACCACCAAGACATTTGTCGCAGTGAAGGGCAATGGTCTTCCCAAATTGACAGTGACGTTTCGCGCCTCTTTCCTTTGAGTAACAGCACGTAAAGCCGCTTGAACCCAGTGCTTGCACTCGTGCAGAAAACAGCACGTCCGGACCCTTATCCTGCATGGCACCAAGCGCTGTTCATGACCAGTATATATAAAGCTCGTCAGAGGAACCTGGATGGTTACTGATTGAAGCGTCTGGGGAGACAACATTGATCTTTGCAATTGTGAGGTTATGATCTAGGGTTCCCGATTGCATGTGTGTTTGCGAACAGCTGATAGGGCGATATCACCATCAACACAGGATAAACATACAATGTCATAGCATATTCATTCATCTGTGGTCGTTATGTCATAACCGCTGGCTACCCATGGTAGCATCGCATGCCTACACCAGGCTTCCAGAAATCCACTCATGGATTGATTGTGCACATAGCGCATAGCTTACTTCTGGTGAGTAGCATGTCCGCCCTTCTCCCCAAGCTCCTTAGCCAACTTGCTTCCCTCCTTGAATGTGCCGTCGGGGTTGCGCTACGCTAGCGTTAGCCATCGTCATAACGTCCAACGGAGTGTACATACACCACTGTCTGTCTCGGTCTGATGCTCACCACTGTCCGTCTCGGTCTGATGCTCCTGAGTGGCGTGTCCGCCCTTGGCTCCAAGCTCTTTGGCCAGCTCAGAGCCCTTGGTGAAGGTGCCATCTGGGTTACGGCCGGGGTGGGACTAGAGAGAGTTAGTGAGGTGGTTGGAGAGATTTGGTGTAGATACAGGATAGATGTACCTCGTCTTCCTTGTGAGAAGCGCCGTGGGAAGCATGGCCACCCTTGGCTGCGATCTCGCGGAGTTCGTCCTTGGGGCGATTGGCAAAGTTGCCGGGGTTGGAGTCGGCCATTGTTGGAGTGGAGTGTAGATGCGTTGGGTGCAGAGTGGAGTGTAGAGGTGTTGGGTGTAAAGTGGAGGAGTGTGAAGTGAGAGTGGAGTGCGGGTTGAAATATCAGCAGTGCAGTGGGTTTATATGCTCCTTCCTCCGTGCTTCTGACGTCGGTTGCCGGGTGGCGGGCGCAAACCTGTCGCAGCTACGCAATGAACTGCCGGCAACAGGCATCGCAATGCCAAATCATTTGCCTTATTTTTGTGATTTGCTGTGTCGTAGCTGATGCCTTGAACATTCCCTGCATCTTGAGGTGCCAAGTGCTCTACGTCATTTCCAGCCTCGCGTCGCGTTGAACGCGCGAACATCTGACCGCGCGACAGCTGAAAAGCACGGGCCGCAGAATGATTACAGCTCCGCTGATCTCGCGCCTCGTTGCCTGGGGGTTCGCACATCATCTCCACTCGACTCCCTACTCTCTCTCTTTCTCCATATTTTCCTCCCCAACTAATTGGCTATTTGTCACTGCAATTGCTTCGTTGCCACCATGAGTCTCAAGCGAAAGGCAGCAGACGCGGCTACTGACGCGGCAAAGAAGACCAAACCCAACGGCAGCATCACGTCGTTCTTCGGCGCGCCGAAACCCAAGGCAGACGCCACAGCTGCCAAATTTGACAAGGAAGCGTGGGTCTCGAAGCTCAGCGATGAACAGAAGGAGCTGCTGAAGCTGGAAATTGATACGCTGCATGACAGCTGGCTGCCGCATCTCAAGGATGTGCTCGTCTCGCCGACCTTCTTGGAGCTGAAGCGATTCCTAAAGCAAGAGGTGGCGAGTGGAAAGACACTGTATCCGCCAATGCAGGATGTATATTCCTGGTATGACGAGACACCAATGCCGATTATTGGGAGCAATCACTGATGCAGATGCAGGTCGCGTCACACGCCCCTCCACACCGTCAAAGCAGTCATCACAGGCCAGGATCCCTACCATGGCCCCAATCAGGCCCACGGCCTCTGCTTCTCCGTGCGCCCACCCACACCTGCCCCGCCTTCCCTCAAGAACATCTACATTGCCCTTAAGAAGGACTACCCGGACTTTGAGGCCCCGCCCAAGAACGGTGGTCTGCTGACACCGTGGGCGGATCGCGGCGTGCTCATGATCAATACGGTTCTGACGGTACGCCGAGCAGAAGCGAACTCGCATAAAGGCCGGGGCTGGGAGCTTCTGACTCAGAAGGTGATCGATACGGTGGCGAAGGTGCGGACGAATGGCGTGGTGTTTTTGGCCTGGGGCAGTCCGGCCGCAGAAAGGGTCAAGGGTGTGAATAAGGAGAAGCATCTTATCTTGCGGAGCGTGCATCCAAGCCCGCTTGCCGCGCACAAGGGATTCGTGAGTTTGCCATGCTTCCGTGGTGTGGTACGTGGAGCTAATGCGTGTACAGTTTGATTGCGGACACTTTAAGAAGACGAATGAGTGGCTTGTACAACGATATGGGAAGGATGGGGGGATTGATTGGAACCTGAACGTTCCTCCGGAGAAGGCGGGTGTTTAGGTGCATCTGCCTAGGCGTCCTGCAGCCGTCAGTAGGACATTGGGCTCACCATGCGCAAAATTGGAGTTAGCTGGTCGGCGTTCTTGGCTTGCTGAGACAGGTGCAGAACATGGCGCGATTTTTTTTGGGTATGGGCGGCGTTGGTTAGGCGCATGGACGTCGTATTTTGGTAGTCGGTCGAGACACTTATGGAAAGCGGTGGCCGACTTGCATCGAGTGCCATTGCCCATGTCGTCCCGTGGGGCGCGCATCCTAACAGCCTTCGGTCACACTTCTGCCTACTCCAATTGCGGGTGATCCAGTTCTCGCTTTGGACATCACCCGACCCTCCCATCTTTCCATGTCGTGTTGTACGATCGGTAACATCGGTTATCCATGTCCATTCCGCAGATAAGAGCTCTCTAAGCTCTATTCTCGCCCTGTCATAGCTGGCCCACACTCTACGGTCCGCTTCCCAAGATATCCGTCAGTCAACGAGGGTCCCCGATCCGTATGACCATCTACACCTCCGTCGGCAAGGACATACCTACATCTCCACAGTCAAGCTACGTTCTCTTTCTCAATAGCTCTAGATCGTAGCGCTCTGTGCCCAACTCCACATGACATTACCGACACAGCACGTGCTCACCTGGTCATCATACCTCTCCACTGTCTTTCCCAAGCCTTCGTCGTTTTAACTAGCTTCTTCAGCTCCATCTCTGCATCTTCGAAGTGTAAGACTGCAGACCGCATATATTCGAATTAAAAGCTATCTAGGTGCGGAACGAGCTGTGTGAGTGGCGAGATGCCGCTGGCTGGAATGACTTGTAGCTGGAGAAGATGCCGTTGATGAATCTATCTTGCTGTCAACTAACTGTTACCAAATCCGTACAACCCGAATAGACTAGATAGACTCCGTAACAATCACCGAAAACCTCAGACTAATACCCCCTATCCGACACGCAAATTACTCCTCAATACGCGGCAGCTCCTCCTTCGCCACGACCTTGAACTCCCCTCCAAACAGTCGTAGCATCTCGCTATATGCTAGCAACAACTTATTTTCCATCTCGAATCCACTTTTCGTCGCCAGAGAACCTGGAATTCAATCCCATGCCAAACACGACACCAATCTCACGAAGCAGTGCCGTCGAGTCTCGGAATGACCGAGAACAAGCGCGTCATATCTCGCCCCGCTTGGCAGATAAGTAAGAACTTGACATGGATCCAGTCGAATGTAGGATTTACTTCACGGGCTGATCTTTCGAGGGTGGTATTCTGGGTTGGTGGAAATACAGCAGTGACCGGTTTGAGAGTTGCGTCTTCGTGGAAACGGTGGTCCTCGAATATGCCGTCCTCTGAATGATTGTATCTATTGGAATTGTGTCTGAACCCACTCTCGGCTGAAGCAAAGCCGTACAAGCGGGTGTCATATATCTCTTTCTCGCTATATCCATCCTTCAAAGAATCGTACACCTTAACGAAGCTTCCGCTGACACGACCACATCGATCCATTGTTCAAGGTTCACACGGCCCACCAACAACACATATAAGATGTCTACCGTTTTCGGCTGCAGATAATCCGCCACTCTTACGACCAAGCTAATAGGGCCATACGATCTATGCATTTATTGGTACCCAAGAGAAAGAAGGTACGATATAAGATAGTGGTAACGACCGCGGTCTACCGTGTTTAGCTACCTATAGAAGCTATGGTGGAAGATCGTTCGTCTATAACCCGCCGAGATAGACGGATCTTGTAATACAGAACAGGGCAGATGCAATCCCTGATAATGCAGGTTGTTTGTTGTCCTCGTAGACAAAGTGCCGTCGGCTTAGGCGGACATTAGCAGGATCACTCTCAAGCGGTCGTCTCATCTCCGAAAGCATTCGCATCTCGAGACTGTCTTGCACACACACTGGACTTCACTGGTCGAGAAAACAATCCTTCGAGTTGCAAGCTTTCGTTCCTGTAATGTTCATCCTGACGCATCTAGGGGGTCTATGCCGCTTCTGTTATGTTGTCCGTTGTCTATGACTGTCAAAACGACAAGTTCCCTCTATGTAACGAATTCCGGATCAGATTGGTTTTCGGATGTGTGTTCGCGCTGGCTGGCCGCTTGCCGCACGGCTCTCTAGAATCAATGGTGGTGCGCGGTTGACATTGAGAAATGATTCCTGGCAGTCACTTGAGCCCCCTCCCGCCACAGTGATGTACGCATTTTGATACACCTGCGACCTCTTTGAAGATTCTTCTACCTAATGATACCGACTTCCATTGAGCAACTACAAGCACTATCCTTTTAAACCATTACTCTCTATTGTAGTGGCAATACGAGTATCAGATGAAGGCGACCGGCTGCACAGTCTCTACCCAAGGCGGATATTCCCCTGATAACCCCGTTATTTTAGTAGAGATCCGGTTCCTCCGCGGTCAGAGCAACTGAGCTAGTGCTCGCTGTGGTGTAGGTGAAGCCACGGAACTAGTTGACGAGGTCGAGGTAAGGCTACCAATTTACACGCCTTCAGCCACAAGCCAAAAGCAACATCTGATTTAGCCATCGCTGTGTTCTGCAAGTCGTCCACCAAGACATATTTTATTCTAATAGTGGCCTGTTCTTCTAATAACAAAAGAACCAATAGCGGATAGACCGACAAGGACCCTTACCAGAATACAATGCTGTCAAACTAGACAGGTGAAACCCAGAGCGTGCCGACGTTGACTAAAGAACACGGACGTGCTTAGTATCGATGATAATTCAACCCGCTCATAAAGGGGGCCCAACCCGTCAACTTCCTCCATGGAACGATACGGAAAGGCGCGGCAGCCGATCAAGCAGTACTCAGCTCAGATGCGGACACAGGCCCAGGATTCTGCGTAGACGTCGCTACCGTGGACTTGGCTCCATATCTTTACGCCTTGTGACGAATATTCTATCTCTTGGTACACCTAGTGCAACATAAGCTTCCGCTGAACTGGGCGAAAGTGTTTACAGCTCGTAGATTTGGTGCCACAGTAATAATATTTAGGGGGCTGAATGCTCTCTACAACCACAAAGTCAGTCGTCATGGAAAGAGAGCGTGAAGAAAATAGAGCGACATAGTAAGAGAGTATTGTGAATATGATCCTATGTTGGAACAGTGCGACCTTGTAGCGAGGGTCGCCTCGACCATGACGTCCGTTTTTTTAACATAGTCCTCGAGCGAGGAAGTTTGACAACATGCTGAACCGGCGTGTCTATTGGACCTGGGTGAAAGCCAATATCTCCATTTCGCTCCGTTACCGGAATAATAGACTTCTCGTACTCATACACGGTCTAATCTTCCGTTTCCTGCCAGATGACATGGAAGTTTCCACGTCCAAAGAATGCAGCATATATCGAATCAAAGCGAGGTTCCGGGTTCCCCATTTCCAACACACAGATCTCATCCAAGTGCAAAAAGAAATGCTCGCTTTTCCGAAAGAAGAGAGCAGAAACCATAATATCTCAACACATTGTTTTCGATCACACCCCTCCATAACCTCGCCAATACATCGTTTTTCCTCTCTCCGCCGGCGAGCCATAGCTGGATTTGACCATTGTTTTAGACAGCGGAGACATTAATAGCTACTGCAAAGGGTTTTAGACTCGTCAATGGGATGTGGCAAACATGTCATAGCCCAAAGCATAGCTGGCGTATTAATAGCCCACAGGCTCGGGGCAGAAGACATAAGGTCAAACTCCATGATATTTTATGCTCCGACAATGTCAGAGGATGCCTCAGTTTTTGAAAGTTGGCTGCGTTTCAAAAAAGGATGTAAAGTGCGAGGATCTTAAACCATAAGTTCGGTTCCATGGTTCTTGAAGGCGCATCCCCATATGCTCGAGGTGTATCGGATCCCGCCCTCCACAGCGAACCATGTCTCCAAAGCACGTTACTTTTTAGACAAAGGGTGAATGTTCCTGAAATATGTACATGAAAGTCTCCTCTTGCAGCAATATTAGATATCCATTGTCCGCCATCAGCAGCCACAGTGAATTCATATTCAATAACCCAGCTCTTGAATTCGCACAGAGAGCTTCTCAAGTAATGGTCGTGGGAGTGCCTTGGTGCATACGTCTGCCAGGTTGTCGGCAGATCTAACGTGATGGACAGTGAACTCATTTCGCAGAAATCGCTCTCGGACAAAGTGGAAATGAACGCCGATATGCTTGCTTCGGTGGTTGACGCGCTGCTCCTTGATCAACGCGATAGCCGGTTCATTATCCACCATCAGCCGGGCAGGGTGGATATTTCGTTCTCATGCGGCATGTCGACTTCGGAGTTCCAAGTTTTAGCGATGCCAGAATTCGAAGGAGCACAGCAAGAGCACACACATGCGTTGCGAGGATCTTCTTTTAGAGCCACCCGGATGCGGGAGTAGGACGAGTAATGTAGAGCAGAAACGAACAATATGCAGTAATAGATGGCTTTTATATCCCTAGAGATGACTAATGATAGATAAGTAATGAATGAGCTCAGTGGACTCAAGCTAGGCCTGCTTTTGGACGCCCAAACCACTACGCGTTAAAAGCCCGCTCGCCAGACCTATGCGACGCGTCCACATTACGTCACGAAACCATAGACCTTCTATACAAATCTCTCTTCCATACGCAATGCAATCTCTCCTAGAAAGTGTGACCATTATCCATCCCAGCCCGCTCAATTAGGCCCCAAACTTTTTCGCAATGCGATCTTTAGGCTGAGACTCTCCAGACTGAGAAGAAGGCTGACTATCGGTCCTCTGACTGTCGGCACCGTCGATCTCTTGGCACTCTTCTATCATCTGCTTGAGCTGCTTCAGGTACGAGCCAAAGTCGCCGAAGCTATACACGTCCATTCCGCGACAGGAAGTTGTGAGGCCGAGAGCCACGGTAAGGAGTTGGTCGTACCGGCATTTGACTTTTACGTAGTTCTTGCGTACGTTGTCGGTTTTCATTTGCTGGTCATACGAGATATTTGATGATGGAAACGCAATCGAAGCTAGTGATATCGGTAGCGCAATTGGTGCTGGGGATATGGTAGTGCCTTTGGCCTTTCTCTCCAGGTCTTTCGTCAGGCCAACGTTGGTGGCTTCCAGTTGCGAGATCTGCTGTTCCAAAGCTCTGGTCCTGTCTTGCAGCTCCTTGAGCTCGTTCTTTTTGGCCTCGAAATCATCCGTTAGCATAACAAGCTCGTCATGATTGGCATCGTAGTCCTTCTCCAGCTGCTCATAATCTTCATCTTTCGCGTCAAGCTCGTCCTCTTGCTCGGCAAGCACTCTTTGGAGCTCATCATGCTGAGCATTATGACTTTCAACCTCTTTTTGCAATCCAGTCGCCTTGGCCTCCAATCTCTTGTTCGTCTTCTCTGCTACTCTTAGTTCCTCTTTGAGTTTCGAGATGGCGCTGGCGTTCTCAACGGCTTTCGCTTGCTCCTCGGACCGTAACCTGGTGATTGTATTTTGTGCGTTGTCTAGGCGTTCGTTCAAGCTATTATGCTTCACTTCATGCTCTTGACGTAGCTTCTGAAGCTCTTCCGAATGCTCGCGCTTAACACGTGCCAGCTCTTCCTCCAAACTTTTGGTCCGCGTCATCTGTGCTGCTAAATCCGCGTTGCATCTCTGAAGTCGTGCTTCCGTCTCAAGGCTGCTAGTTTTCACAGTCTTTGGGCTGGTCAAGGCGTAGGACAGAGGACCATTCCCGCCGGTAGGAACAATATCATCAACGTCGCTGTCCGAGCTAATTTTGTCCGAAGCGGCAAAAGACCGGTCGCTCGTCGGAGCGCTAGGCTTAGCATCAGGCAACGTTGCAGCCTCATGCCTCTTGTTGTCTTTGGCATTATTCTCTGTGCTCCTCCCTTGTCTCCGTAGCCGATCGCTGGGAGGGTCCTCATCTTCATCCGAAGAGATCTCGATAGGCTCCGAAGATGTTGTTGGGACGAAGATGGGGCCATCCCGTTCCTCTTTGATGATCGGACTATCACATGTCTTTCGGCTGCTACGCAGCGCAGCTTTAATGTCAACCCTTTCCGTTTTCTGAACCTTTTTGGCATACTCCCTGGTGCTTTTTCGCAGAGGTTGCAAACGCTTCTTGGGGGTCGCCTTCTCTGTTTTCTTCTGACGCTTAGTGATTGAACCTTTAGGTTTCTCTCCTCCCTTTGATATCACACTCACTTTTGCAGCAGCTTTCAATGGTGCCATACCGAAATAACCAAGCGCGTGACTCTCGTCACTTTCTTCTGACGCGTGACCCGTATAATAGTCGCTAGGGCTGGGCGAACGTTCAAAGTCGTCCTCGGCTGGGCATTCAATGTAGATTTCTGGCGTCACAGGGCGTTGCAGTAACCTGCGCCGTTCTATCGCGGATCTTAGGTTCGCTTTTTCTACGGTGCCGTAGAGCTGTTCGCGGGGTCGCAAGAGCAGGCCGAATAGACCGGAGTCATGGAGCTCTCTGGAGAAGGAGGGTTGAAGGGTGGGTGAAGCAGCCGTCGGGCAAGGAGAGGCCGTCTGCGAGCCGGTGAGTGAAGGTGTCAACATGATTCAATACTAAGCTGTGATGAACGGCTTCAACGCAGAACCTATTGATAACAACTGCAGAAGAAGGCCAACATACTAGGGTTGACAAGAGGAGAGAAAGCAAGCAGATGTTGCTAGAGCTGGCGGCAACGTTAGGAACGTGGTTTTGAGGCGTGACAAACGAAGGCTAGGCGGTGAGAGAGGTGAGGCTTGTGAGTGAGGTAGAGCGGTCGACTACCGTGTCGGTACGCCTCAGCAAGGGTGGTCGTGACGAACACGAATAGGCGTTACCACTTAGGAAACCACGTGCGGGACCCCGTCAAGCGGCGAGGGCGACCATTAAGAAGTTGGAGGAAGGGGGAAGCGAAAGTGGAGCGCGATCTTATGAAGAGTCTTGATATCAAAGTAAGAGAATGGTGTCCTATCGCAGGCCGGGGTATTTACATATCAAAGGTCTGCATATGTGAACCTGTGATAAGATGGTCTGTAGAAAGTCGCCGAAGAAGATATGAGGCCAGATTGGTTTGGATCTTCATTGTGTGAGTCTCTTTTATAAGGTAGGAGGCAAGATAAATACAGAGGGAGAGTCAAGGGTCCGAGTAGAGCATATTAATAGAGTGATTGGAGAGGAGAAGGCGCTAGTCTGCATTGCGACCCGGGACGAGGAAGACATGTAGACTAAACAAGAATTGACAAGGACAAAACAAGCAGCAACCTTACCACCCGTAGGCACACATCACATCAAGTCCACCACCCTGCACCGCAGGCTGCGACAACGGAATATTCATTTGACAAGGCATCAGTAATACGCCCAATCCCGCTTAGATACCAGAATGCATCCTTTTTCATCGTCCAAAAGCGCCAGCCCTCGGGCTAAGATATTTAGATAAAACATGTTAACAGCGAAGTAAAGCCCAATGGATGCTCAACCGATAAACAGTGCACTCCAAAAAACAAACAGTAGCAACGCCCAGCCACCAAGGAAAGTAGAAGAAGTGGCGTACTAATACACATCCTCCTCCGGCCTCTTGTTCTCGCTCTGACTACCTGGCCTACTTCCTCCCCCAGCCACACTGTCTTCCGCTTCCTTTCTGTCCCGCTCCCTCTCTAGTAAGGCCCTTAGATCTGCGTTCTCCTCTACCTTCTGCTCCAGTCTCTTCCGCGCCCCACTACGATCTAGCAGCCTTGCTTCCCTTTCAGCCTTTAGCCGCCTCTCTAGCTCTTTGAGACGATGTATCCACTTTTGTTCGCTAGGCTGTAGTGGCCCTGCCTGTGGGTATGGATGATCTGGTGGATTTGACAAGCCTTCGACGGCAGAGGTAGAGTGGGTGCGGAGAAGTGTTTGCGCCATACTGGCGCGTTTGGAAGAGCTAGGTGAACCTGCGCGGGAGGGGGATCGTGAGGCTTCTTGCATGATATTGGTCGTTGCTGTGATGGCGCGGAGAGTAGATACTTCGGTTCGTAGAGTCTTGTTTTCATTTCGAAGCTTCATCATCTCTTGGTTGTTGAGTTCCACTACGCCGCCGCGAATGGTACTCGGCCTGCCAATAGAGTCTCTTTGCGCTCTTACCAGCTTTTCGAGCTGCTCGAGACGCTTGAGGCGGACGTCTAGAGTGTGTTCGAGCGTCTGGTAATCGCGGGTTAGATCTTTTTCCAAGCCGCGGATTCTTTGCCGAAAACCGCCGATGATGCCTTCGACGTTCTTGACGGCCAAGATAATATTCTTGTTGAAGCCTTGGATGTTCTTAGAGATTAGTTCCATCGACGGAAGCTCGCCGCTGATAAGAGCATGGCTGCGCGACCATTCCGCGCCACAAAGAGTAGAGAGACGATTCCACAGTGCATAAAGGAGATTGTTGCGCTCTAGTAACTGGTCTCGATACTGCTTCTCGAGGCCGTGTAACTTCTGGCGGTCTTGGCTGCGCAAAGTCTCGAGCTCAAGAACTCTGCTTTCATGTTGCTGGATGGTCCTGGTGACAGACTGATGTCCGCGTTTGGCGTTGTCAAAGGCCACCTGGTCTTGACGGCGGGCTTGTCGCTCACGCTCGAGCATGTCTGAAAGGCGACGGCTCTCTAGGCCAGTACTCTCCAGCAACGCATCCCGGTTGCGGAGAAGCCGGTCCTTCTCGGCAAGATCCTGCTTGGTGTTGTCGAGTTCCTGCATCGTAGCTTCAAGATCGCGCTGAAGTTTGTGTACGTCCTGAATAATGGCGTTAAATATATATTTGGTAGGTGCGGTAATGGTGGACGGTACCTTAAGCATGCTGGTTCTGGTGCCATTAAGGTTGCCCAAGGCTTCGCGGAGGTTGCTCTCGAGCTCGTCCAGCCGTTGCTTCCATTGGGAAGCTTCAACTTCTTTGCCTGAGAGGTTCTTTCGAAGCTTCCTGTTTTCCTCTTTCACCTTGCCGAGCTGTGTATTGAGGTCCGTGACGACCTTCTCTACCTCCTGCTTCTCTTGACTGTCGAGAACGTCGCGCTGGTGTCTCTCCTCAGCGATACGCTCTTCGAGGTCGCGGAAGCGCTCCTTTTCGTCCTGGATCGATACGTGCGCACTGTTGAGAGTTGATTCAAGCTCGCCGATCTTGATCTTGTCGCCTTCCTGCTCTTCACGCAAGAAGTCAATCTCGCCTTGGCAAGACTCGAGCTGGATCTCTAATCTTTCGTTCTTCGACTTTTCGTCTGACAGCAGCTTGTCTTGTCGCCCCAGCTCTTGGTTGGCATCGTCAAGCTCTGCTTCCAGGTTTTGAATCTTCCGCAAGCTTGCATCGCGGTCATCTTCTAGCTGTACCAAGCTTTCACTAACGTTCTTCATCTCCTGCTGTAGGGCGTTGAAATCTTCGGTTATGTTCTCGAGCTCCGTGACGAGGCGATTGCATTCTTGCTCTTTCTGCTCGATTTCGGCTTCAAGTCTCTGTATTGTCTCTAGCGCTTGTTGCCTTATGTCTTCACACTCCTGGTCTTTCTCTTGAAGCCCCTCCAAAATCTCATCTCGTTCATTCGAAAGTGCTTGTAAATCTTCAGTCTGGGCGTCAAGCTCTCGCTGGAGCTCCTGCACTTTGATCTCCGTTTGTTCCAATAGGTCAAGATGGCCGTTCAGTTGGTCGTCCAGCTCTTTGTATTGAAGCTTCGCCTGTGATAGCTCGTCTCGGAGCGCAGCGCATTTGCCTTCGAGGTCTTCGCGCTCACGATCGCGCTCCGGATCGCTGATCTGGCTCATGCGTGTAGCGTGGCTAGCCCGCGACACGGACCTCATGTGGTTGCGAGAGATGGAGCGTTCTAGGATACTGTCGCCGGCAGTGGAGGCAACATCTCCTCTGCGAATGGTGAGCTTCAGACCTTCGTTTTCCTCCCGCAAGCGATGATTTTCACGGTTTCGTGATGTAAGCATCGA
Source organism: Darksidea phi (assembly GCA_030770425.1). Taxonomy (NCBI): domain Eukaryota; kingdom Fungi; phylum Ascomycota; class Dothideomycetes; order Pleosporales; family Lentitheciaceae; genus Darksidea; species Darksidea phi. The sequence continues at coordinate 239,946 of JASJFT010000044.1, read as the reverse complement.
AGCTTGAGCATGGAGATCGCGTTGCAGCTTTTCATTGTCTATTCGGAGCTCCACAATTGTGCTGCTGGCGCCACCCATCGATACTGTGGCAGGTTGCTCATTGACATCGGAACCAGAGTTTGAACGCGTGGTATGCGAGGTGTAGATCTTTCGACTGTTGAAAACATGTTTGACATGATTGTTCGTTAGAGAAGGCTGTTGGGCTTGTTGATTCTGTTCCCTCAAGCGCTGTATTTCGTCGCGAAGCTGCTCGCGCTCGGCATCTGCTTGTTCAAAGCGAGCCTCTGCCTGCTCACGTCGGGATCGCTCTTCCTCGAAGTCCTCTGTCAGGATGTGTATCGCTTCGTCGACACCAGCAGAATCTTCCGATGTGCCCTTCTCCCTCATGTTCTTAATGTAGTCCATAATGCGCCTATTGTCGGCGTCTTTAGTCACCACTTCCTGTTTCCAATGCTCAACAGCCGTTTCTGTCGACTCTAAACGCTCTCGCAGATACTCAATCTCCTCTTCCAAAGCTGCATGCTTCAAAGATGCGTCGCTCTTGTCGCCCTCAGATTCGTTCGATGGGGAATTCGCAATCTCGCCGTCTTCCTGAGCCTTGAGCCTTCTTTCTAAGTCCCGGATCTTTTTGCGTAGAGAAAGGTTGTCCTTCTTCTCGTTAGCGAGGTCTGTTTGTAGCTGCACGTTCTTGCTAATCGTCTCTTTGACATTCTCATCGGATCGATTCTGTAGCGCCTGGTCGAGGAAGTGGATCTTGAGTTTGAGGTCGAAGTTCTCTTTGCTCAGCTTGTCAATCTTGCTGTTCTGTTCCTTTAGGGTCAGATTGTGCTTGTTTCGGGTATATGGGGTGGCCATGTGCCGCTTCTCGGCTGATCGGCCGTGCTTTTCGCGGAACTCCCGTGCAACCGTATCTGGCACCTGGATATCTTGTACGTGTCTCGCAATGACAGTGTCCGTTGGCGCGACCGGCTTTGCACTAGGTGCGCGAGGTGTCTCTGGAGGGGTGGTAGAGCTGTGTGTTTCCTCCTCTAACCGCCCCAAATTGTTGTCCGGGTGAAGAAACCCAGACAAAGAGTTTGCACTGATACTCCGTGTCTTGTCCCAAGGGTTGGAGTCGCTATATGCTGATACCGAAGATGTAATACTCCCCAGGCTTGGTAATCTCGACAGCATCATACTGTTTGGACGACTCTGGTCGCTTGAGCGAGGTACTGCGCCACCACTTTGCAAAGCAAAATCTGCGCTCAAGCTTCCGGTACTACCGCCGTCCAGCGAAACGTCTGAGTGATTGGTGAAAGAAGAGATGGAGGATCGCTGACTGGACTGCCGATGTTGGAGGAAGCTCGGTCGCTGCCCGATGCGTGTAGCCGTCGTAGGAGCGGATGGGACAGGTATGGTGAGACTCTCCATGCTCAGGTCGTGGTCCTCGGTGAATGATGAATTCTCCTCGAGAGTGCCAAACTCTGGCGCTTTCACCGTTGAAGCGCTCGATGTGGGCCGCCGAGTCTCGTCTTGCTCTTTCTGCTCTGCGCCGGCAGTTGCCTGCGCTTCACTAATCTCGCTGTGTTCCGTCCGCTCTTCCACAGGCTCGTTTTCTGGCGCACCTCGTGACCGATTCCGTCGGGCAGCTTCTGCAGAGGGAGATGATGGCATGATTTCGGACGTAGAGTCGCCCGTGACTATCGAGTCATCTGTGTCTGTATCTAACCGTTGTGCAGCGGGGGTTTTGTAGGCACCGGCGGGTGTGGGAGGTTCGTCGGTCATGATCGAAGAGTTCCCGTTCTGAGCGTCGTCGACAGGCTCCTGCCACTCCGAGCCCTTCTTCTTCTCCTCCTCGGCGTGGGACAATGACTGCGAGTGCCCGGGAGAGCCTCCAAACAAATATGTATCGTCCGCGCCCGGCGGGCCTTGCGCGGCTTCAATCTGGATCGACGCTTCCGGCAAAAAGCTCGATTCAATATCCATCAATTGGCGCTTCATCTCGCGGTCCATCATCACGCTCTCCTCCCCATGTGCTGGGCCGTCGCCGAAGTCGTTGGCTTGGAGGAAGCTGTCGTCATCGTCGGTTGGTAGCGGGGGAAGATCCGAGTCCGGCGTGTCGAAGGACCGCACATCTTCTGCGTCTAATATATCGTGCGCCATGCTATTCTCGAGCACGGGCGCGGGCGTGGGAGGAAGAGGCGGGGGCTCGACCGGTGTTGTTTGCGCCGCCTCAGCAGTCGCGGAAGGGGTGTCAGACGGCGCCATGGTACTGGGAGGGCACGGCACGTGAATAGAAGTCGCAGGTGTATCGACTTCTCATGAACATTTTAAACGCCAATATGCGATGGTAAAGGGGAAGCGCATCAGTCGACTCTGACTGCTGGCGACGCTCCCTCGCGCCAGCAAACGCGCCTGCTAACAGGGGTCAACAGTGTTTAGCGGTGGTCCGTGCGATGTCGTCAGAGCAATGGATGCTCGCTAGAATGCATCATTAGACCCCGACAGTCGATCAATTGTAAAGCGCATCGCGATTTAATAAAGTGTTGATATTTCTCCCAGTACAGCGCGTTTTGCTCGCTCGTCTCGAGCCTTCATGTCAAGTTGTCACCCCCTATCATCCAGTACAAGGAACCCAAAACATGTATCCAAACCTTATCCTTCGCTACATACACCCAAAGCGTCGTTCGCTTAATACCGAACCTCCTAACCCATGCATATAAAAAGACGTACGGCGCACTTGCAATCACTTATGACAGGAATCGAATTGGTTTTGTTCCACGTTAGTGGTATCTGTTCATTTGGGCTCTTCGTCTACTCGTCTGCCACGCCGTTTGGGCGCCGGGCGGATACACTTTGGGGTGGCGCTCAAATCTCCGGCCGGCCAAGCCTCCGCGAAGCGTCGGCCGAGACGAGGATATGTAATTTTGTGAAGGCAGGTGAATGTCGTTCAAGGCAGCCGTCATGACTTCGTTTTCGCCAGCTCTTTCTGCCTCTTCCTCTCCTTCTTTGCCTTCTTCTCCTCTTTTCTCTTGATCTCCTCTTGAGTCTTGTGCTTCCTATGCTTCTTCGAAGGGTTCTCCACGGCTTCGTTTCCATTCATTTCCACATGCTTCCGCTTCTCCGGCTTCGACGCGAGATGTAGTCCGTTCGGAACACCCAGCCCAGCAGGCTGTACAGCAGGGCGCTCGTCTTCGCTGTCTGAAAATCCTAGAGTTATGGGTGTATGATTTCCGACACCGGACGGGAAGTAGCGCATCTTTAAGCCTTTTACTTGTGGTCGTGGTGCGCGAATGGTGGATCTTGTGATTGATGCTGCGGCTTCGGAGCCGGTGTTTGGGTCTGTCTGATTCGAACTGAGCTTGGGCAGGTTTATCACTTGTCGAACATTGAAAGTTTGCGATATTCGGGCAGAGACTATGCGTCAAGTTAGCAGCATATATGGAAGTTGTTGCAACAATACTGACCAGCTTTGTAACCATTCTGCCGAGGTATCACTACCTCCCGTTCTCCGCCTTCATCCTTTGCAGTTTTCGAAAAGCCATAGTCTGTTCCCTTTTGGCTTATCACAGCTTTGCCCTGCATGACCTGCTCCATTGCGAGCTGCTTCAAACCTTTGAGAGAAAGGTCCGCAGGAGCTGTTATATGCCAAACTTGCTTGCCTTCCAAATTATCGAACACTGCAGAAGACAGGAAGGTTGACGCTCGATTCGTGGAAACCGGGAAGAAGTCTTTCGGAGGGACGTATGGCCGCGCTGCCTGAAACTCGACCGTGTGCGATTGTGGTTGAGTCGGTCTTGCTGATCTTTGCGCCGGTCAGCTTATGCGCGTAAATAATATGCATTCAGGCGCATACCTCATTGCAGATTTCGGAGTCGTTTTAGGCGCAGCTTCTTCTTCCGAATCCGAGCTTGAGCTATCCGAGCTACCTGCACTCTCGCTAGCCCCACCCTGTGTGCTCGCTGCTTGTCGTTCCTGCGCAGACTTTATGTCGGTCCCCTCATCCTCACTCTCTTCTGAGCTGTCCGGAGACTCTGCACCTTGCTCTTCCCTTACAACCTGCTTCTGGGCAGCCTTCTTTGCAGGCGCTTTTGCTTTCGCTGCAGCTTTCGAAATCTCTTTCTGCGTCTTCGCAGGTTTCGGCGTCGATTTAGCTATTCCATTCGCCTTTGGCGGGTGTATCCCTATTTGCAACGGCGCATTCTGCCGTGTAGGTGTCGGCTCTTCGTCCGACGAGTTGTCGCTGTGGACAAATTCCTGACTCAATGCGCCTCTCGGTGGCACTACTTTGGGCTCCGGCTTCGACTTTAACTTCGACTTCAATCCGGGAAGCTGCACCTCCGATTTCCTTGGTTTGCTCATTGTGGGTGTCGCGCTATCATGGCGGAGCTTTGGGAAGCGGGAGTCTGTCGCGAAACTTTTCGATGGGAGGACTGGCAGTCTCACCGCCTTGGATACGCTAACACTATTTTAGACGCGCTAGCAAAATAGTGAACGACCAATTGCCCTCAATATCCTGCACAACATCAACCCCACTCGCCTAGCAGTCGAAATGCCGGGGAAGAGAAAAAGAGGTGAAGTGGCAGCCATAGTGGCTCCGATTTCAGGTAATGAGAACTTTCAAACCATCACTTCAGACGGTATGTCTAATTCATTTGTAGGCCTTGCAAACACCAACGGCAAGCCAATCAGTGCAATAGCTGCAGCACGACTGAGAGCAGCAGCATCACAAGTATCAGATATCGATGAGACGCGAGAAGCACCACAAAGTCCATTAGCAGGTGCTAGCGACTCCGATTATGTTGAATCTGAGCCGGAAGAAACCACCCCACCCGTTGCCAAGAATTTCAAGCTCTGCACCTGGCAAAATGATGGCGAGAACGTGCTCAACGATACTGATGGAGGCCTCACTATTGTTCTCGAGAAGCACGCCACGGTAGCATTTGTTGGGTGCTGCGACGTCAAAGTGCTGAAGGGGGCTGTCAACATCAATGGCGCCAACTTGGTCGCATTACCGCGTGAAGGGGAACAGGTGAAGACACATCGTGTCTTTGTGCCTTCTACTCACCCGATAACGAAATTGAGAGGGCTTGACCGAACAAATCATGTTCAATTCTTACATTGTAAAGAGCCTACGCCTTTCACGAAGTTGAGTCCGCTCTTTGCAGACATCTGGGCTGCGCGTTCAGGTTCTGGAAAGGAGAGATCTTTCCACTTGGTACGCTCGCATCATGAGATCCAACGCCTTTTAATGATTTTGCTTACTCTCTCCCTAGATTACTCAATCAGCTGCTGACCCCTTAGTACGCCCTCTCGCACCGGAAAACGCGCCAGAAGACTGGCTCCGTGCCATCGAGGATATTGCCAGCGCGTCCACCATTTCTCTCGTTACCGGTCCGTCTTGCTCGGGAAAATCCACCTTTGCTAAGCGGCTGCTCAATCGATATCTTACTGGCATGGGTAAATCAGCAAAACCTATACCATCAGTGTACTACCTAGACCTTGATTACGCGAAACCAGAGTACACACCGCACGGCCAAATTTCTCTTACAATAGTACACGAAATCAATCTCGGTCCATCCTTTACACGACCAGTTAATATTCTAGGCGGTGCAGACACGAACAAACCCATCGCCACGCATCCATTTCCCGTCCAGAGTCTTACCAATTATGAAAATTACTTTACATCCTGCGTTTCCGACCTCTTCCAAACCTACCAGAACCTCCCATCAAGGGGAACAGCACAACCGCTCATCATTAACACTCCAGCGGCACTCTACACGACACACTTCCCACTCCTGCAATCTCTCCTCTCGAGACTAAAGCCCAATAACATTGTCCATTTCGGCGATACCACGACCATCGACCCCGACACCGCATTAAAGCTTCACACTCTCCAAACTTCGGCTCAGAAAACCGACGCCACCTTCCACGAACTTGCCGCACAGTTCCCATTGCTCCCACAGTCGCGGACGGGCGCCGAACTGCGCGCTATGCATATGCAATCATATTTCCACCTTGATTCCTTCGAATGCTCAACGCCTTCCTCTGGGTTACAAGGAAACATGGAGATTACATGGGACGCCCGGCCGCTTTCACATCTCACACCTTGGGAGTTCTGCTACGATGAGACACCAACGCGCTCTCAAGATTTCATCGGCATCCTTCCACTCTTTGAACCCTTACCACCTAGCCAGTTCCTTGCCGCACTAAATGGCTCCATTATCCACATCATTGAGACGACATCTCCAACCGTCCAATCACAATACGACGAGCTCCCGCGAACACCCCACCACAACATCCCTTATTTCGCCCCCAACACTGCAACAGGAATGGCAGAGCCCCTCGATCCGCAAACATCAAGGCTAGTGTGTACTGCGTTGATAAGAGGCTTCGATTACAAAGAAAAGGTTGTGCAGGTTCTCGTTCCCAAAACGCACGACTCCCTCTTACAGACCCTTACGCCTGAATCAACTGTGTTTGTAGTGGGATGTTGTGATACCCCTGAGTGGGCGTACGCAGAGGATGCGTATCAAGGACTCAACGCTCAGACGAGCAATTTACAGATTGGAGAGAGGTTTGTAGGCGAAGAGGTGTTGATGGACGGTGTAGCTTTACCTCCTTGGATCGAAAACCGGAGTGTTGTGGAAAGGATGGGCTATCTTAGTACTGTGCGTCGGGTGCGCAAATTTTTAGGCTAGCGAAGAACTAGAAACTTCTCAATCTACGTTACGTCTGAGACTTGTTCATATTTTTATACATCTCTTTCGTTACACAAGCTGCAAGCTGAAACTAAGAAAGTCGCTTAACCCTATAGAGTCTCTAGTTTATAAGCCCTGCGCCCACAAGATATTGGCTGTGCACTAAAGACGGATGGTATCTGAGCGTATGTGTTTTAGATCTGCGTTCGTCGCGCGTACTTTCCGACGATGCATTGCTGGTGCTTAGTCATCATCTAAAGCCTTAAACGCAAAGCTGAGACCTGAGATATCTGGGTTCATTTACGCGACTTGGGAGGCCCTCGGGCTGGTTTGAGCTCACTTTAAGAGTAATGGGGTTGATTAAGGCTGATTAGGGCGTTGTTGACCAGGCTGAACTAACATCTGCAAGTCTCATCACGCGGATCTTCATGTTGCACCAAAGACAGCAATTGGTGCAGAACACGGATGCCAAGTCGCCAGAACCTCAGCACTGCCCCGCTGTTGTCGCTCGCTGCTGCCTTATTGCTTTCGTCCTCATTCTTCCACTCTACAGATTATCGCACCTGTGTTAGGAATCTATTGAACATAATCGCTTTGGGAGCATGCATCCGTCTCAATCCACAACTAGATGGCAATGGAGCGAAGAGCACGATGATTTTTACTGGTACGAAAATGGTAAGCTTCTTCACAACAAAACATGGCACTCATACTCTCATTCTTACTAGCCTTAGGACACTATATATGGTACGATATTGATTTCTAGGCGGAGAATTCAGTAGATTTTGACGGAACTAGGTTCAAGCTAACAAACCCTGTGCAACCGCACATCGGACATTATAATACTCGTGCGCCGCTATATCGCTCAGATTCGGCTCCTCCTGCACAAACCACTAAGACCTATCAACCAAAAGAAGTCGAACAGACTTTTCAATGGACGTTGGAGATTCCGTACACAGATGTCTATGGGGGAAAGAAAAGCGCCACTGCGCTTGCTTTGTTGGATCCTCAGACTCAGAAAGGAAATTGGATCTCGCAGGAACTTCTTGCGCGATTAAATAAGCTGTCGGACATTCGAGCCATTGCTTTCCCCCCTACCCTGGACGGTGTGTCGGGTACGACCACGGCTGCGGGCGAGATCGAGATTGAAATGAAACGACGCGAAGGGAATCGGTACTACGCATGCAATTGCTATGTCCTCCCATCTGAAGCCAACCCGAAGTTCGACGTCATCATTGGTAAAGATTTTATCAACCAGCATAGGATCATGACGGTTAACGACGGTGCTATGCTGCCCTTGCTCGAGGGCGACAAGCTGACCCCAGGTGAGAACAACGAGTGCGGCAAACCAAGAACAAACACTAATGGACTTTTGAAGGGGAGCAAGCGGCCATTGCCGCTGCGGAGCAAGAGCGGCGTCGACAACAGGCGGAGTTGCAAGCAAGACGTGGCGCGTACTATAGATAGACAAAGCAATCATGTCATCCTCGTCAGAATACTTCGACACTTTGCCATGGTTCATACGATAAAGGAGGGAATTTAGGCACGTCACCGTTACTAGAAAACATCAAAAACTTTCCTCTTCTATGATCGTCTCCACTTAATCTCAATGGACGTGTCCCTTTTGCAAGATTTCCAACTGAGAATGCCCGCTCATGCTAAGCCTTCGCCATCCCTTGAATATTATTGGAAGTGGTTCCAATAAACACGACTTGCACCGCAGCAAAACTATCTGTGCATTAATTATCATCAGTTCATGGGAGACGGGGGACAAACCCAGCTGTGGCCGCAAAGATCTCAACCTGTCTGCCATTCGAGAAGATAGCCAAGACCGCAGAAAACAGTGAAGTAAATACAGCGATCGTGGCAAGCCGACGCCCCATACTGTCGATGTAGTACAATGCTACGATGGCGAGCACGGGCAGCGTTGATGCGCAAAGTGTACCAATCAGTGCGCCCACTTTCGTTAAGGTGCTATCAGAATAGTGGATCGTATTTGCGTAAACGCCTTGCGTTGAAGTCTCCTTGATTGTCAATAAAAGATGCGAGTGTCATGAGCAAGTAGATGCATAATCGTACCTTCGCTTTTCTCCCAAGGCACCGATGCCAGAACCGAACCCAAAAGTCTCCGACGATGCGAGTAGCCAGGCTCTGACCTTGATGCGTTTTCATAGCAACCAAATCTGAGAGATCTGGCTTCTCATACACATCGCAATCTGCACCGAGCAAATAGACGTATCCCATTGAAGGGCGCTTCATCCAATTTTGCAAAAACGTCATATCTCGTGTGAGCGGGCCATTCTGCTTCGCGAGAAGACTCTGCAGAAGAAGAGCCTCATCTAGGATCATGAGCTATGATTATATCTCCTTCTGTTTGAGCTTCTCACTATACTCCTTTAGCGTCTTCCTGATCTTAAGCGCCGTCTCCCATTGCTCTGGATTCCCATCCTGCGTCGACCCTGATTCAGCCAGAGATTGCCAGTCGCGATCATAAATGGTCCGATCCGCATGTCCAGATGTTGCGTCCGATTCAATACATTTCTGTAGCCTATGCTCTAGATGGACGAGTTCAGCCTGGAGGTAAAGCAAGTTCCGCGCGTTGAGCGTGTTGAAGCGTCGGAAGATGGCGACTTCAGGGTGAGGTCCCATCAACGATGCTAGCTTGGAGTAACCGTTCATTTTCTGGTTTTGTGCCATGGGTGCGTTTTGTGTGGAGGTGTAGCGATGGCATTCGGCTGATTTCCAATCTTATTGGTAGGATGTGTGCTAACGTCATCTTTCAGCTGTGTCGCATCCTCACAATTTCCCTCAATTTCTCAGGCTGAGTTGCGATCAGAATGCACCACGATTATTTGGAGGGTTTACCCCCTAAACTTGCGCTTCGTATCTCTTGATTCGTAGTAGGACGTGATCCAGAGTATGCGAGTTGGCGATATCGTCGTCGTTATCGTCGCAATCGCTTGCGCTTGTGGAATCACGAAATCGTTGTGAATACCTGATGTGTTCTTCAAATTTGCGGCAGTCGAAGAGCACAAACACAAAGCGCCATTAATGCCAGTCTGTATCATGATTATGCGTTCCGAAGCTCCATAGCAAGAGCAGACAATTGGTGTTACCAAGGTCGACGCTGGAGCTTTCCCGTTCCCCGCAAGTCGGATCATATTAAAGAGTATAGAAAGGAACGCAACCCACGAATACCCATAGAGTTAGGTCTACTTATACCTTTATAGTCTATCGCTTAGAACATATTCAAGACCTAATCTATTTTTTCGAAACCTGCAATCAAGGATCTCGCTTCTCGTTGCCGGTGCTTGGCCATCTGCCGAGGTGTTCAACACCTGAGTTGAGCTCCTGAACATCGCGGGGTTGATGACCCGGCTGAGAAGATTCGTTATCAAAATAAGCGTTATAGCGGCATAATGTAAGTAGTGGAAGTGTAGGTGTCGATCGTCGCATTTTCGATGGGGCTCGGCGAACCAAACTTTTGTGATGATTGTATCAATCGGCGTGGCGACCCCTGTATGAATTTGTGTACCATCATAGACACAAGGCCGATGACGATACGAGCTTGGTTCTGTGGTGAATAAACACAGTTATGCTATAAAATAATCAAAATTAGTATAAGGCTCGGGCCATTGCCCTCGTAGTTATACCATAACGCCTCAGGTAACGACTGCAACAACACCCTTCTTACGTTTTAAGATATTTGGGGTGAAATACCTTTTTATATTACGTTTTTGGGTTATTCCGCGAGTTTGACGACGCGATGGCTGCTACTCATTCGAAAAATACTGATGTGTTAATTATGCGGACTGCCCACACCGAGAAGATTGAGATACACCATATTCGATTGGTCGAGAACACTTCGATGCCACAGTAATAAAGCAATCGATACATTACGTAACTTCGCTTACCCCTAACAACAGCTCCTAACGTGTTCCACCACAGCCCAAAAACCACCAAAAATCGGAAAAACCGCGCCCTTGATATCTCAACAACGACTTAATAGAATAACCTAAAACTCTATATATAGGATTTAATACCTATTTAAAGCGTCTAATTAAAGTCTTAGAGTAGTAGGCCTAGCTATTGTCAAGATTTATCAAGATATCGTGTTTTGGCCCCCAATTTTAAGCTAAATTACTGTATCTCTAGAACAACTTGATAAAATACACCTAGAGTCTAATAGTAGTTATAAAATAGATATAAAAGCCTAACTATAGAGTTTTAGGTTATTCTATTAAGTCGTTGTTGAGATATCAAGGCGCGGTTTTTCTGATTTTTGGTGGTTTTTGGGCTGCGCAGGGTGCTGGGGTGCGCGGCTTGCTGGTGGAAACACGTTATGCGGACTTTAGCCACATGCCAAGCGAACTGCATAACCCCGCTGCTGCCTTAGCATTACAGAGCCTTCATCTAAACTTCAATCGAATGAGTAGCAGCCATCGCGTTGTCAAACTCGGGGTCGCCTAAACTTCAATACCACACCTATAATACATTTATCTCTTGTTGTCCATCATTAGAAGAACGATTTGCTTCTCCTTTGCTGCGTAGGGTTGCGGTAACCTGCTGCGCCCAGTTGTGAGAGAGCTGGACTCTTCAGCCTCGTGGGGTACATGATTTCAAGGTTATAGAGCTGTGGATGTATGTAAAGCAATAATTAACAGAATCCTAGAAACTAGCTGAATGATTGCCCAGGCTTTACCTTTAATCATGGCAGAGATTACGGGACCTCAAATTCCCAAACATACCGAATACGCAACCCAATCCGACATTCCTTTCGAGAAAGTCGATCATCTCGGGCAAGGCGCCTACGCAGTTGTGGACAAGGTTCAGCGACGTTCCCATTTCTACGCCCGCAAGACATTCACGGTCTACAAGCATTTAAGACGAAAACTTCTGGAGCAAATCTCACAAGAGATAAAGATGATGGCTTCTATTGAACATATCCATGCTGTGAGACTTGTGGAGACTTATGCGTGTAAGCTGGAATACGCAATGATCATGGAGCCTGTGGCTGATGGAAACTTGGCCGATTTTATCCACGATATGGCCGAAGGACCGAGAGATTCTGACCGCCTGGGCATGATTCCTGAGTGGTTTGGATGTCTTGCGGCGGGGATGGCGCATCTCCATTCCAAAAACGTACACCACCGAGACGTGAAACCTCAGAATATTCTCTACTTGGATAGGAAGATCTTGTTCACGGATTTTGGTATAGCAAGAGAGTTTGTGGAAAAAACCCAGACAGGATATACGGCTGCGAGCGGAACAAGAAACTACTGGGCTCCGGAACTGGATGAAGAAATTCGACCCGGCCGAAAGGCAGATGTGTTCTCCTTAGGTGTCGTTTTTCTGGAAATGCTTACTGTGTATCTGGATCCCGAATATCTCCACGCACTCCGACGCTGCCATCCATACTCAAAAAAGTTGGACAATGTCTATAATTTGATCTCCCTTTTAGACATGAAGCTTATCGACGAGGACTGGTATCCGTCAATGACCTTTGTCTGCCGGTTCATGCTCCAGAGGGACAAAGACGCCCGACCTTATGCGGATGCTCTTGCGGCATGTTGGTGTTATCAACCATATACAGTCATGCCACCATCCGTCTGTAACTGTATGACGAGTCTGCCTGGTATGAAAAAACTCAATATCGAAGGGATGAGTGATGCGCGCGTGAAAGCGGAAGCCAGTCGCCATCAACTTGCGTTGCAGCTGTTGATGCGAGAAGGGCCTGCATTTGGGAGGGAACAAGAACTTTCATTGCACAAACAGTACGAAAGATTCCTCCGAGAGTACGGATTTGAACTGCCCTCCATCTCCACCTCCGCCTCCGCCTCCGCCTCCGCCTCCGCCTCCGCGGTCGCGACTCTTACGCAGCCTAGTGATGCGGAAGACCTAAGTTAACCAATACAAGACAATAGGCTTGCATGTGCAGAAGCCGTTATTCTACACTTTCTCTGACTCTTTGCAGACTCTTTTGCGCCCAATACGGATTGCAGGCAGCTTACGTGGAGCGTCAAAGTGGATCGGTGACATGTTCTGGGAAGTTAATTTCCTTTCCTAGTCACCATAAACAACCACGGAAGTACCAAGCTCTTCGTTAGCGATAATGGTATGGTGTGCTTGGGCCAAGGCACAGATGCAGGGACGAAAATAATAGGTCAAAAGTTGCCACATCGTGGTGATATCCCCCCGTATTCGCTTTTCCCTTGCTGGTACGACTTTTTGATTGCTCAGGGCAAACCGCAGGGCATCTTCTGGGAGGCGTCCGGGGGCAGTATCGGTCCAAACAGATCGTTCGCCGTGGAGTGGCATGTTACACGTAATCCGTACGAAAATCAATACTTCCACTTCAAACTGCTGGCGAAGGAAGAAGAGCCTAATGCTGTAACGTTCGAGTACTATTATATCGAGAACGATGCGAAGGTGCGCACTATAGGAATCCAAGGACCAAGTGGTGAGTCGAGTTCAATGCAGCCCGTCAGGTCTCGTTTATTAGACGCTAACTGCACATCATGTTTTCATATAACGAGCCAAAGGTACACCCGGGACTCAGGCTCACCTTCAACACAGCCGGAGGCACTGTTCGTGTATCCAACTTCCGGTTTAATCTACCGCGGCTAAGGTAACGGTGTGCACAGGAGATTGAGTCACAAGTTAGCAGAGTCAATTTTCACGCTCAGTTGAGGAACGGATCTTGGTGCAGTTCAGGTCTCATAGTTTCTCTTACGGATGTTGCGAACGAATTACCATATCTATTATTGTCTTATGATGCAAAGTGTTAATTAAGGTGTAGATTTGCGCAGGTGAGAACGATACCAAGCATGAAAAGCTGAGAGCAAAGACTAATGAAACTGTGAAGCGGAACAAGCAGTTAATGCTGCTGCAGGGAAATAGCAACGTCGACAGCAGGCAGGATTGGAAACAAACCGCGCCGGATAAGAATATCGACATCAGTAAGAGTAGCAAGGCGCGCCATGTAGTATAGATGTACGAAGCACTCATACCAACCTGGTCAGAACACTTTATAGCACATGGCTCGTCTGTTACCCAAGGCACCCAATATCCTCACCTTTAGTTAACTATGATGTCCTTGTCCTTTCAGCCTCACAATTAAAGAAGTCTTTCGTAGCAAGTCTTCGCCTTCCCACGACTAGCAACGGAAGTCGTATTGACTTGCGCTACAGCAAATCTATTTGAAAGTCAATCATCGTGGATTAGGGAGTAACCGCATGAGTGCACTTTTGACTTAATATCACAATATCCTTAGTACAAAGAGCCGAACCGGATTTGACGGGAGGATTTTGTTGATTGCCGACGCTAGTATGGAAGTGGCTAACCCGCACTCCTGTTCCCCGCAAAACGGATTGCACCGGACAGTACAGATGAAAACATGACTCACGCACAACCATGGAGCTAGGCCTGCTCGTATTTTCATAATCTGTCCGTTAAAACCCCACACTTTCCCGGTTGCCTCTGAATAACTACCATCACAAAATGAGTGTATCCGAGCCCCAGCCCAATCTTTTAAAACCAATCAAAGACCTCGTTAATGTCGCAACTACTACAATCAACTCCATCCCCATCTCCGCCACCTATAGTGTTGCTTCAGCAGCCTTATCCTCGGACGGCCGCATCTTCACAGGCGTAAACGTCTTCCATTTCACAGGCGGTCCATGTGCCGAACTTGTCGCGCTCGGCAATGCCGCTGCAAACGGCGCAGCGGACGACTTGACCCATATCGTTGCCGTGGGGAATGAAAATAGGGGTGTGATTCCGCCTTGCGGTAGATGTAGGCAGATGTTGTTGGATCTGTGTCCGGCGATCCAGGTTATCGTGGTAGACGAGGGTCGGAATAAAAATGAGGAAGGAACGAAAGGTTTGAAGGTCATTCCAAATCGGGAACTGTTGCCTGGGGCTTATAAAATCGCCGATTATCCGCGGGAGGCTATAGGAAAGGAATAGTCTAAGAGTGGGGTCAATAAGAAGGATTGGTTAAGCCGAACATCTCTTCGCGCTATTAAGAGGTGGAATATATCTTTGAGGTTATGTATCTTCCTCATTCCTCAGCTGTGCGCACTCAACATATTCGCTTGCCGTAACTGGTAGACCGCCATCTTTTAGAATATATCCATCATCTCTACCAATCTTTTGCTCCACGCCCTGTAGTCAGAGTTGTCAACAATCAATCCAATCTCTTCAAAAAGCAGCGTTGACCCAATATAGTAGGGATTAAGCCTATATAGGGAATTCTCCAGCGTAATAGGTAATCAATCAATTCAATCTTCACTTCGTGAGCCCCACTTAGCTGATTGTTGACAATTCTGCCTGTAGTCTAGCTTCACGACCTCTGTTAGAAAAGTTTTTCTGTGTAATTGGAAAGTCCCTGCATGCTAGCTGAATCGTCTTACACTCCATGATGAAAAGACTTGACAGTTCAGCTTGTTTGTATCTCTAGGCTAGTTGAGGCAAAGCGTGAATTATCTTGCCGCACTTGGTCTCCCAACCGTTTCGACGTTCGATGTTCGAAACATCATCTCGTCGGTATCTCGCGATCGACAGTACTGTGTACAGCCATACAGCTTTATTATCGGGTATAAAGTGTGGGTATAGCACCTCTACTGTGTACAAACTCCTACTGTGATTTGTGCGGACCTTACAAAAGAGACTCCCAGTATGCAAAACCAAACAAAATCTTGCCGCACTTAAAAACAAGATCGCTAGTGACACCTGCCAGCGAAACTATAATAACCGGATCTATGGAATGAGCCGAACGAGATCAGATGAAATCACAGGCCAAAAACGTGGGCATTTTAGTAGAATCGTCCACATGAGGTGACTGTAGAGCCCTAGGGCAAGACCGCTCCGACGATGGGCGTTGAGATCGAAAAGCGAGGAATATAAAACAGTAGGTATATTTTTCTGTCAAAAAGCGTCGCTCCGCTCAACAATACAATTTGCTTTGGACTAAAAAGCACCCTCATCCTTCCGTTCCTGCGTAACCAAATTACGACGGGATCTCCCATCATGCCTTCGACTTCCCGGTACTTAGTGGTATGCTCAATCAATAGTTTTCGTTTCCAAGTCGCTCACTTATACGAGGGATCCGACGCGCCCCATCTCAACTTCAACATGACTGTTCTGGAGTGGCTGTCCCTAATGAATGCTAACACTAAAGCCGCTCGGTGAAATGCATTTCCCAGGCAGGTAACCAGCGCCGACTCGCTCGTACAGCCTTTCCCCATCGCGGTTTTGGTTCCCTGCCGCTACAACAACCAGAACGTAATGTCTCTGCGTCTCCAGTGATGGGCTCCCCTTGGCCTTACCGAGTACCACACACAAGGTCTTAGGCTGCGCGGATCCTCCGGGTGTGTCAAAGATTAGCTCGCCCTCCCCTTGAACGGCGGCACCGGGGTCAAATTCTCGAGCCGTCGCAACCAACGCTATATTCGCTGTAAGAGGATCAGTGCTCAATATATTGTTCCGAGTTTTAGGCGACCATGGGGATTGTAAGTCCTCCCATTCGAAATTATCAAAATCTGGTTGGAGATAATCAATCCCGCCCGTATACGCCATCCATGACCATGAAGGGACGACCGAGACGAGACTCTCAGGAGGGAAATGAATGCGCACTAGACTCGGGGTATCAATGCCGCGACGCCAGAGGAGGCTCCGACGAAGTAGGCCACGGGTCACTCCTTCATCGAGCATTCCGAAGCCGCCTTTGACTCTCATTGTGCGGAGGAGGCGCTGCTGGAGGCCGTCTATAGCTGTGGGTCGGTCGTAGGGCTTAGAAAGTCCGAGGCGTGAGTAATCGCGGTAGAGCGCTTGGTAGCGGAGGATTTTCTCGCCTGGTGTCGCATCGGAGAGGATGTGAGGGAAGTCTGGATCTCCCAGGAAGGCGGCCAATTTGCTTTAGCGATAAGTTAGCTTAGAGGGGTCCGAACTAGTTGGGATAACTTACTTCCTCATCATGGTCGAAGTTTCGCAGCGTACGCCGTTACTGCACTCGAAGTATGTCTGATGGTCAGTGAAGAAGAGCGTCCGGCGAGCTAAAGCGTGCTCCTGTAGTACCCAGCCGCGACGATGCAACGCCCCATCGAGCACATGTTCTTTGAAGTTGTCGATAGTTCGGCAAACGTAGAAGGGAGTTTGACCCTTCCCTTCGCGACACATGCCGACATAGTCTCGTGCGTGTCGTTCCTTCAGGAAGCCGGAATAGTGGTCAGCAGAACTGCTAGCAGCAATAACACAGTACGCGCCGCTATAAACTTCTTCCATGCGCTTAGCCTCGCTCTTGAAGTCACCATCGGGGCCCTGGATTATACATAATGAATCAATCCACAGGTATCGGCGTCCGAGAGCGCGGGTGACTGTAACTGCATCTTTGAAGGTAGCTGGTAGAGTGCTGAGCTTCAAGCCGTTGCGGTGCTCCTGAAGGTTCTCGGGGGTGGTTGACAGGTTGCGGTCACCCCATTTATGCGATAAAGCAGTCCATTCACCGGTGTCCTTAGGGGCAGTTTCCCAGAGGTGAACCATATTGTCACCCGCTTTTCCAACATCGAGGAGCCTTGTAGGCAACCGAATCGTTGGACCATGAGGGAATCCATTCGCGTGCTTGAACGGCTGGCACGTGTGGTGCTTATCGCAATCGCTGAGCCAATGTTGAAGGACTCCGAGGTGTGTAGCATTGCCAGCTTCTGGAAGCTCAACGAATCCGGTTTGGAAATCACTGGCCGGAGAAACTTCTTGTTCGGGACTGCGAACTATAGAAAGCACGGGAAGACCATTGCTTCTGAGCCTCAAAAATGGTCCTGTGCGGTCGAATTTTACATTTCGCGAAGTGATACTGCCGTTACGGCGAATAGTTTGCCAAAGCAGGATGCACAATTCACAATCTCCGTTGTTTGCGCTCGCTCGTAGAATCTCCACGTCGTAAGGCATCGAGAACCCAGGACTCCAGAGCTGATCACGAAACTCGCTGCAACTGGCACAAAGACGAGACGAAACTTTGAGATCGTTCAATTCGAGCGAATTGCTGGTCTTGAGAGCAGAGAATAAGTTGGAAGCAAAGGTGTTGTCCGACTGAAACTTCCAGTCGTTCTCATCAAGATCTGGCGGTGCATAGTCAACCTTCGCAACGACTTCCATTAGCAACAGCAAACTATAATAAAGCTTAGTGAGAATGAGCTTACCCTCTTCTGTGCAGGGGCTACGTTACTAGGTATAGCATGAGATGAGTTTGAAAGGGTTGCAGGAGAAGGTCGTTGGACCCCAGGTGTATGCCAGTAGCTTTCATATTCATCTTCCGCGTCGATGTGTTCCATTTTCTTACGAAAGTCAGTTGCAAGGCAGCGCGCAGGTCCCGAGAGTTCAGGCTCAGGTTGTACGGGGATTCTAGCGGGCTCTGGCTCCGCTGGCGTGAAGCTGAGGGAAGGAATGTTCGCCACGGGGGCTTCTTCGGAGCCTGCTGTCACTTCCGGCGGCAGAACATCAGGCATGTCGTTGCCTCGTTCTGTGCCAGACCCCACAAAGACGGAGTCCGCCTGAGGTCTTTCAGGAATGTCCGAGAGGTTCGTGCCGAGTCTTCGTGGCAATTTCACGACCAACAGAGCAGTTCTGACGAGTTCCAAGAGGTCCCCAATCGCTGTGTTGCCGACGTCGCACCTAGGGTCTTGTGCCATCTGGCTCATCCAAGAGACAGCAGCGTCATGCACCCGAGCAACTTTCCTCCCGTTCAAGATGTCGGTTTGATAGAAGCCTTCTTCTCCTAGCTCTTGATTGAACCTGTTGAGCTCGTCTAGTCCGTGCAAAAGCCATATGATGAATTCAAGAGTAATGCAGCCCATCGCCCAGATATCATAGAGACGTGAGCGGCGTCTCGTCGACTGGCCTAACCATTTCGCCCTCACTCCAGTCTCTACCTCTGGTGCTTGGTATCGATGGGTACCGTACTTGGCCGTTGTCTTACTAGGGCGCATCTCCGTAACCATGTCGTGCTCTTTAGCTTCTCCCCAGTCCCCAATCTTGAGTGTACCGATCGATCCACCGCCCTTGAAGAGGAGAATGTTCTCAGGCTTGAGATCTCCGTGGCGGTAAGATGCACCAGTTCTATTCAGATTGTGAGCAGCTTCAAGTGCCTTGGCAAGCCCAAGTATCTGCTTGATTGCGTCTTTGACCAGCGAAGCCGTTAGAAGAGGGAAAGGAATGTCTTTCCATAAGCTGCGAAGGTTCCCACCATCAGCCCACTCGAACATCAGATAATGTTCTTCGCCACCGTTCTCCCTGCGGCGGCGGAACGCTGTAACAAAGTGGACGATGTGTTCCTGGTTCAGTTCGTTCATCATGCGGAGGGCTTTGACTTCCTTTTCCCAGTGCTCGGCTACCGTTTGTGCATCTTCTGTAGCTTGGATCTCTTTCACAGCGAAATTCCGATGATCTGGCAGCACCTGCATAATATTAACGATCCTCCACATCCCTATTAATTTTTCGGTGCTCGCTTACCGGTTCCAAGTGGTTTTTGTGAACGCCATATCGAGAAACCACGCCAAATGAGCCTCGGCCAGAGTCAACGGACTTCGCAACGAAAGGAAGAATGTGAGCCTCTTCAAGGTCGTGACTATACTTGGTCGTGGAGAAAACCGGAGCGAAGAACCTCCATTGCTCCTCGTAGAAATCCGAGCGCCACGACGTCTTCCACAGATCGGTTTGTTGTTTAATTGGCAGATCATCATCATCAAGGTTATTTCTTTTGAACCATCTCATAGCTCTATTCGCGTTCAATCTGCAGTACACCGTAGTAGCGAAGGCTTTTTTCGCACGCATCACATATTTGACCAGTTCATCGTCTTCAGGTGTTGGATTGGTTATGCACAATGATTTTCGAATTACGCTTTCTGTAACGAGTTCGTCGATTATGCCTTCTGGGACGAATCTATGAGGCGTCTTTTCGAAGGTGCTTTTCTCTAGCCTCTTCGTAAGTGACGACCTGAGTGACTTCGAACTCCTTGTGGTGTCCAGATATTGATCCTCATCATCGGAAGACGGGATTTCGGGAGGACTATCCGTCATGATACTGAATGGTGACGTTGTCGAACGCCCCTGGAGATGCAAGAATAAGAACAAGGCAGGGAATAGACTCGTCGGTAAGAACGCAATCAATAGGGTCAATGGTGGATTCAAAGCCCCGGAATCTTCCAGTTTCTTCTGTAGACAAACACCGTATCCTTATACCTTGCTGCAGCAGAGCCTCATCGGACCGACCACTCCACGACCTGACCTACAAAAATGAACGCGAGCTAGCCAGGGGACTGAGTAGGCAACAGGCATACTCTCCTCGCATTGAGGGTGCAGTTGGGCGTAACAAATGAGGCAGGAGGACGAGCGATCGTGGCGTTATGCACAAGCTCACCGGAATGGGCAGTGCATCATGCTACCCAATCATTGCCAGAAGCAGTGTGGGCTAGGCAAGCTTCGGCTGCTTACTTTCTTTTGGGAAGGCAGATATCGACACCGGGGGCCCGTAACGTGGGGGCTCTGCGATATGTTCGTGTTTAGCCTACCGTATTCTCTAGGTCACATGCGTAGGGCTTATATATTAAAGAGTAAAGTCCAGAGAGCTGAGTGAAAGGGCGTAATTAATAGTGGTGTATTAAAGAGGGTTTATTAAAAGTGTAATGAGATTTACCTTGAAATAAAGAGGTTTTTCTATATGACAACTTACATTTTTTTTGAAAAGGAAAAAATAAATTCCAGGAAAAAGAAGAAGGCAAATAACTTGGGTGATAGTAAAGAAAAACCTTGCCATTTAACAGAGAAGGGGTGTATTATATCGAGTAGGCGTATTAGTAGGAGAGAGCGTAATACATTAAATCAGGAATCATGCTGCAGGAGGACCGAGCGACGATATGGAGCAGGCGCGTGGTAAGCTGATATGGCGCAGTCGAATTGCTGTTGCGTAATGACATTTGATCCTAGCGGGCGGACCCGAACACGTGCCCTGCCCCACATGGCGAGCTCGAGTCAGTCTCTCGCTCGTCACCATAGCTTCACTCTGTTTCCTAACAAGATGCGAAACCTCGTTGGCTTCCAACATTTGCACGATGATTCTATGCGTGACGGCCCCCGCACAACCGTCAGCCTGCACTATCGGCACTCTTTGAGATCATCCTACGTCAAGCATGTTAGACGATTACAACGCATGGAACCAGCATATGTGGCTTTACCTGTGAAAGACGTCCGGAAGCTCGAATACTATAATTGTTGTGCATCATCTATAACCCGGTATTAGCGACCTCAGCCTTGTGGCAATGTAGGACTTTCCCACATAAACTTCAAATCCAGCTGGAAACTTCAGCCTGAGCTTCTCCATCAACTTTTCGGGGTCTATGTCGACGACGCAAACATCTTGAACACCATTCCGATCTTCATGCGACCATTGATACGGGCTCACCTGGCTGCGCCGGTGTGATAAGAAAGTCTCGAATGTTTCTCTCCTCAATAGCTTCGGCAGACGGGCCATGTTTTCGATGACAGCTTCGAGTCAATAGAAGTTTGGAAGAACAGTGCAGGACATTGCTGCGTTCAAAGCGATATTATATTAGAGATAAGAAACGCCCTGCAGGCTGAGCCAGTTCTTGACATGACCCTGTTCATCAGCCACAGCGCATATTTCGGGCCAATCAATCTCGTATCCAGTACACCATCGGACTTTAGGAGCTGAGAGCAGGTTGGGGGCGTAAATGCATCAGCTGCTGCTTTTTAGCATCATCGCCGATGCAAATTAAACGATACGAGGCTCGAGGAGGCAAAAGTTCGCCTGACATAACCATTTACGTCGCTGTGTGGCAGCGACTGAAGTTCTACTGGTCGGCCTCCAATGAGTTCAGGTAGTGCAGGGATGTGTCAGCTCCGCATGTTACAGACCCCAAGATCGAACGAAGGGCCGGTCACCGTCGTGGAGGACTCCAAGGCTGAACTATTAAGCATGTTGGTAATCTCGATTCGTTGTCATATTACGGTTCATGCCTCAGCCTGCCTCAGGTCTTTCAGCTCGTACAAGCATGATCAATCCGCACAATGGTTGACGTTCTAACGTTTCCGGTGAATCCGAGGACTTATGAAGGAGCGAACTGGCGCTATGACAGAGTCTCTAGGACATGGCTCGGTAAGCGCGTCTGATAACAACGATGAACGAGCATTTGCATCGAATGATTCGTTTGCTTGGAACGGATGTCCAGGTGCGCAATCAGTGCGACGACATTGTATGCAATTAACGGCTGATGCTGTGAGACAGATCTACAGCCGAGATCACGACATTTGAGCGACCCTCTGCCCTTGCTTGGCCTTGCACGCGTCAGAAGTAGAAGCAACGTTGAGGCGTCCGCAACAAAGGACTTCGCTCATCATCCACCTAAAGAAACTATTTTACGCACGAGTGAAGTGGGTCGCAATGTTCCGGATCTTACGCACGAAAACACCGTCAACGAACACTTTCACAAACAATCAGACTCCGGGTCCGATCCTAAGGCTGCCATTATAATGACCGACAAGCTCAAATCTATCGGGAAGTTCAATTCGAAGAAATCCCTCACCTTCGCTGTGCAGACAAGCGCTACGGACACCCGTAGACCAAGCACTTTCTTGCGGCCATTGGTAGAGACACGATTGTTCTCTAATGACAATTCCACAGCGCAGATAACAAAAAAACTAAAGAAGGCTACTGTACGGTCACAACACTATCATATCAAATTCCTGCCGAAATCTCAGCTCGCGAAGATCGTCACAGACGACGCCGTACAAAATGAGCTCTCCAAGCCCAACTACTCCATCACCAACCTCTGGAAAAGACCTAGGACTCCACCGGTTCCCAGACAGGATGTATCGTACCAGAAGATTTTCACTGTCTTGTGCCTGATGAAGCGAACATCTAAACTAAAATACTTCGTCAAACATGCTGTCTGCGATACTCATCTACCGTTGGACAAAGTCTCATACTCGGACAATTCCGGGAATCATTTTGGACTGAGGAGTCACCGGGATGCCAACGCTCCTATGGTGAAACTGCGGAGAGATGACGATATCGATGAATTTTTGGAGCGCCAATGGAGCGTACTTGTACCCTCCTTTGACGGCTCTGATGAGACACACATTCCGCATAGCGATTTGGAACCTGATACAATTCTACCGTTTCTCAACCGCACCGACGTCGTGAAAAACGGAGGGTTTAGCAAAGTTTTCAAGGCCGAAATCCATCCTGATCATCACTCCCTGAGCAAGCCTGGGGTATGTGCCATTCTTTAATCCAGAGTGCGTGGCGTGATGCTGACAGACTCTCGCGAATTAGAAAGTTTGTAATGTATACGCAATCAAGGTACTAAGCTCGAACAATGTGAAGGCATTCGATCAAGAAGTCACAATTCTCAAAAAGCTCAGCAGCGAAAGACATACCCACGCGCATTTGATTACCCTACTCGCAACTTATAGGCATCGTGGTTTGTATCATCTTATTTTTCCATGGGCAGATACGGATCTTTTTGGGTATTGGCGACGCTCTCCTGACCCGCCGCCTATTGAAGGTAAGATTGGTACATGGTTGGTGGAGCAATGCCGGGGACTAGCCAGTGGGCTCAACACCATCCACCGATACGCAACCTTCTCAGGAACGTCTCTGTTCCAATTCTTTGGGTTGAACAAGCAGCAGGAGAAACTAGAAGATCAAGAGGCTATCCGGACTGAAGGCACAAATCCCACAGGGGCTGTCAGAAATCTCTTTGGCCGTCATGGAGATCTCAAGCCGGAAAATATCGTATGGTTCCCCGATACACAAACCCTGGGCGGGCACGGTACCCTCAAGATCACAGATTTCGGCATTGCTCGATTTAGCACGGAGAACATGTGGGATACATGGAAGATGGGCCGTGTACCGAATTCACCATCGTACCGGTCGCCCGAGTGCGACCTTGATGGGAGGCTCACCACCGCATGCGATGTGTGGGCTCTCGGTTGTGTCTATCTCCAATTCGTCACCTGGTATTTCGGCGGCTATAAATGTCTCGAGCGATTCGGAGAAAGGCGTTTGGAATATGATAATCGGTATAAGATGAAGACTGATACATTCTTCACGATATACGAGCAGTCAGGGGTGAAGAGGGCTAAAGTCAAAAATTCAGTCGTCGAGGTAAGTCTCCAACTCTTAATTCAGTCGCCGGATGCCGTTGTCATTCGTTACGGTCAGGCTGAGGACTGGGGCTGGACTCCACACTTGCACCTTTTCGCTCACCCACAAAGCTGATACTGACATCGTGCAGATGATTGAAAAGCTGAAAGAGGATGGCCGTTGCACGACCGATTTCCGCAACTTTCTCGACATGATCCAGGAGGACATGCTAGTCGTCCATCACGAGGATTCACCGACTGACGAAGACACCGAGGACCTCCTGCTTCAACAACCCTTCTCGGGGTCACTCAACGTCTCGGGCAGTCCAAGACGAAAGAGCTGCGGTCACATCTTTCGCACACTGGGTTCCATAAACCCTCGCTACGACCAAGAAGGGGACTTGACGCGGCGGAGTACGCTTGAACCAACATCTCCTTTACTTCAGTCTCAGTCCGTGTGGTCTTTACCAGAACGTCCAGCCTAGCCAACCGCTTTTTTTAGACCACCGCCGGTTGACTGAGGATCTCCAGGAGCTCTTTTCGGCTAGTAAGTAACGAGGCGATCACGAACACTCGATGTTGCAGCTCCTACAATCTATCGCCCGCGACGACATTATTTACGAGTATTGTTAGCTGTAAGGCCAGCGACCACCCCAGGGGGTATGACATTAGGCCGACAGTATCCGAGATAGTCAAGCATCTCAGCATACACACCAAGATTAGGCAATAGGGAAGTGGCATCGACATCGGACGGAGAGCCAACTATCAACGGAAAGGTTGACACAGGAGATACATTGGCGAAGTCACCAGATCAGCACCACCGCGACCTTCTCCGGGCAGATACTTCCGACGAAGGCCTCTGCCAAGCCTTTGTTCAATACTCATGCGATGATGAGCAACCGTACCAGCCCCACCGCACCGTCGTTACAGGGCCAGACGCTCAAGTGAGTCTCTTCATGTCAACAGCCCGTCGCAATTGATTGGGCGTCAAAATAGTAGGAGTCGTTCTATTTCAATACCCCTGCCAGGCAGCAAACTAAAGCTTGGGGTGCAAAGCGCTCTTACTATCTGCGATGCCTTCGGCCAAGCAGTTGGCATTTTAAACGCGGCTAAGCTTACGGCTTTTCGATCCGCGCTTAGCTCGATGCTTCTGTAAGGGTTCTAAAAGGCTATAGAGAACATTATAGTGGTTAGCGCAGGGAAACGGGCCGTATGACATATTCGTGTTGCGATTCTGCTGCGTGGGAAGGACTCTTGGAAGATCACGATTACAATGTTTCGAATCGGAGGCTCAAGAGCTGGACCACTCTTTCCGGATCAGGACTATCGTCGCATCTCGCTCTGGAAGTCTTCGATGCGCAGGCAGACACCGACAGGACCTTGAAAAAATTCTCGTCATGGAAGCCGATGTCATATTCGGCACAACGCCAAGCACCACTCCGCTATCCTCCGCCTCATACCTCCATCGGAAAGGCTCGAGGGAAAGCAGGATTTATCTCCACCGTACACTCCTATCACCTCGACATGGCTGAGATCGACCCGGCGCTCCTATAGGCCATTACCAACCCTTCCGGCGCCTTCTCCTCCTAAAGAATGGAATGCATCTATCGCTGTCGAGAATATCGGGACTGAGCAGATGCTTGAGATCGGCAAAATCGAGAACTTTCAAAAGCAGGTGATGAAGATGGGATGCAAGAATGGCTGGAGAAGGACTTTGTGGTGCATAAGAGTGTTGGGGTCGGGGTTATGAATAATGCGTTTGGAAAGGCGTTGATGAAGATGCCGAGAAAAAGGGAGGTTGGGGTGCATTTGGAGAATTTTTGAGACTTTGATCCCATGAAGTGAACCAAATTTGCTTGATGGATATGTTAATGATGGGGCAAGTAGCACCACGAGAAATGGTAGATTAGACAGGTCCCAACGCTAGTGGCTCCCAATCAGCCAATAAAACAGCAGCTATTGCGCGTGTGTTTACTATCCCTATTCAAGGATAGGACGCTACACGCCTGGCTACACGAAAAACCTTCTTAACTACATGGTAAGCTGTTCGGAACTCAGCAATGTTCGCAGGTCCCTCCTCTCTGTCACCATTTAATAGACGGTTGTGTTCGCCTCGTCCTTTTGCTTGTATTCGATTCGCTACTCTACACACAAGCTGTCGCGGTCCGGCAAGGAGATGGATTTCAACTGCAATCCTCCACGAACAGTATCTGACCACGCTTCTGCTTCGAAGATTTCCTGTGCGATGTATGAACCGATTGAAGATATTGAACCATTCGAGCGGTATGCTGCTGGAGGCTACTACCCGGTTCAGATCGGCGACCAATTCTGTTCGTCTCGTTATCACGTTGTACACAAGCTGGGCTATGGGACTTCTTCCACCACATGGTTAGCACGTGACGAGTGTTTAGCAAAGTACGTCACGAGCAAATTCGCCGTGTCGGAACTTGACCGTCCATTTGAAAGCACCATACTTAGAATTTTGCAGCATCGGGAAGGATTCAATGCGAAAGCGCATGCCGGCATTGCCATGATACCAGAGATCTTGGATGAGTTCGAAGTGGAAGGCCCGGAAATCCAAGGCGCAAGGAGAAAACACCACTGCCTCGTCACCACACCAGCAAGAATGAGGATTTCAGAAGCGCGAGAGGCATAAGATAACCGGTTGTTCCAACCCTCAGTAGCTCGCGCCATTGCTGCTCAGCTCATCCAAGCCGTCGCCTTTATGCACTCTCGTGGCACCGTCTATGGAGGTAGGTGGTCACGCTGAGATTCCACCACGTTTTGCTGACTATAACTTTAGATCTTCACGAGGCCAATATCCTTCTTCGTCTGCCCAATTCCATCGACAGCCTTACTCCAGACGAGCTCCATAAGAAGTATGGGTAGCCTGAGCTCGAGCAAATAACACGGTTGGACGGACAACCTCTGGATCAGTGGGTGCCGACTTATGGCGTTGTACCAATTTGGTTTGGGGATGCCAGCGACGCTATTTCGCTCGCCGACTCGAGTATCTTCTTAAGCGACTTCAGCGAATCCTTCCAGCCAGCAGTTGACGTACGACAATCTTCTCACATACCCTTTGTATTACGATCCCCAGAGATACTCTTAGAGCCAACGTCACAGGTTTCGTTCCCTGCTGAGATCTGGAGTCTTGCATGCGCCGTCTTCGCCATTACGGGTCAGCGACCCTTGTTCGAAACTTGGTTCCCAAGTGAAGATCGAATTCTTGAAGAACATGTTGACACATTGGGTTATTTGCCTAAGGAGTGGTGGGCGAGTTGGACGAATCGCAATCAGTGTTTCGATGATCAACTTCGAAAAGTTGATGGATCGCCACGTCAGCTGCTGGAAGATCGGTTAGAGGATTCAATACAAGAGCCACGAAAACAATCTGAAATGGCCCAGATGGACGAGGAAGAGAAGCAAGCCTTTCTTGTACTCTTGAGGTCGATGTTATCTTTTAGGTCAGACGACCGCCCTTCAACGCAACAGGTTCTCGAATCCCGTTGGATGCAGAAATGGGCTGAACGAGCGTTTGAGTTGATGAAGGACAGTAGTACTAGGCTGATGCAGAGTAGCAACCACTTAAGGAAGACGTCGGTCTCGGCGTTCCACCCCTAAACAAGAGCGACATCCCCGTTGCGCTTAGGAGTGACTGGTATGACGCACCTGACGCAGCGAAGCAGATAGCGGCTGCTACGGCGGAATTCGAGAGGAGGGTAGCAAACGACTACTATAGCGAGTAAGTACGTATGAATCTCCAGCTAGTATGTGTTATTACCACCGTTCTCTTCTTTAATGCGATTCTAGGGTACTAGCAGACGTAGCTTATTACATCGCTAGGTATGGTTGTGTTACCACCTACGCTAGGCGAATCTAGAACCCCGACCTATAAGACCCTGCTTCCTAACGCTCTCTATTTCCGCCGTGGTGTCCAGAACATGCGCGTGCGCGACCTCGAAATACAGCTCCCGCTGCCCGCCCGCTCGGACGACCCGTTAAAGCCCGACTTCAGCATCGTCCAGCAAGCCTGGTAGGACGTCATCAAGCTCGTCTACCAGGATGCCGAGAAGAAAGGCGATCCGTCCTCTTCGATACGTCTTACACTTGAAATGCGTATTATAGGTAGTAGCGATATACTTATAGCACCGCAAAAGGGCAACGACCTCGGCACGCTATCCATCGAGATCCTCACGCTCCTCGACGCAGTTATGGACAACGAGTAGCAGGGCTTTGCGTAAAAGTCGTCGATCTATAGATAAGCTACGGTGGCAATATGCGACCACACTGGGCGAAGGAGTAGGAGCAGTTCTCGTTCAAGGGCGTCGAGGCTAGGAAGTACATGAAAGAGGTGGCGTACAAGGAGCAGATTCCGCGGTTTCGAAACGCTTTAGCGGCCATTAGAAAGAAGCATGGGGTGGACGCTAGATCAGTTGAAGAGCAGGTATTCGAATGAGCCGTGGGACAAGTTGGTTTTTGAGTAGTGCGGTTTTGAGGAGGTCGATCGGCTCTTACACACTAATAACAGCGCAATATTAACGCGGATTTGCCGATTCGATCCCCGGGTATGCGTCGTGCATCACCACCGCGTCGTGTTGTTGAGGGGCATCTCTTATGGGGCGAAAAAAGTTGCAAATGCATGTGGCTCCTTCATTAGTGGCCCGTGCACGCGAGCCCGTATGATGTATTGCTGGGATGAGTTTCGAGGTATTGTAACAAGGCGCTAAAGCGACCCAGTTGGAGGTGTGCCACAGAATGTTGAATGTTAATACAGCTAGATGGTGCGCGGATGATGCGCTAATGGAAACCCTTACTAAATCCATGTGGTGTTTTCGAGCCTGAGTGCCCAGCTCGGTCGCATATTCTCGAGCACACTCTACCACGGAGGCCATCATTCGAGGCCAATCGGTCCTATCATCCGCATCGGCCATCACATCCGAGTGTCACCGACAAGCCTCAAAGTTGGTCATACCCACCGCAATGTCTCGAAAACTCAATGGCGAACGCCGGTGTCAACCCAGAGTCTGGCATGACAGGATCACGTGATGATCCTGAGACTGCTCCTCGATCGGATATCAATATGCAATGGCGGAGAGTTCAAGTACGTCGGTTGCCATAGCTCTCCTACTCCTACCCCCCTCCCCATCCCCCCATGGCTCCGCCCGCCTAACATCCCGCCCCCACTCCATCTACATCTGCGGGCCCATCCGCACCTGGGACTCCAGCAAAGACACAACCCGCCGCATCTCCTTCGACTCCTCCACCATCCGCGTCTTCGGCTACCTCACGCGCGGCGGCATCATCATCCTCGACGACACCTCCCCCGTAGACATGGACTTCCTGTCCCTCTCGCGCACCGACCCGCCCCTCCGGCACTCTAACCCCGCGGGCGAAGACGCCTTCTGCCAGCGGCTCCTCCTCCTCGGCGCGAAGTGGTGGGACTCTACGGAGCGGTACTGGGCGCTCAACGGCGAGGACGTGGACTGCAAGGCGCTCGACGAGAGTGATGTGCCGGAGCCCACGCTGCGCGAGAGGCACTGGGTGAGTGCTGCGTGGTCGAAGGATGGGGGCGTTGTGGTGGCCGAGTGGGATACGGTTATGTGGGGGTGGGGATCGATGCGAAGATATGCGAGGAGAATGTGACGAGGTTGCGGTTGTGTGTTAATATAGAGGAGAAGACAAAAGTAGTAAAGACGAAGTTTAGAGGGAGGGTGTGGATCCAATCGTAACTAACTTGATGCGCTTCTTTAGCTATAGCGTCGACCCTATAAAAACGCGGTCCTACGTGCGATATCCTTGTATGCGCTTGTACTTGTACGCCACGTACGCAGGTCCGTACTGAGGGTTCGTATAACCTCGCATCGGCCCAACGCTAGCAGGGATATTCTATCACCTTCTATCGTCGTGGGGGCTGTGCTGAACTTTGTATCCAACAGATAGAACCCGATAGGCGTGAGGCTTAAGTACACCGCTTGCTTTGGGCCGAACGAGCGACATGACACACTATTCGGGTATGGCTCTCTCGGTAAAGCTCTAGCGGCGCTCTCGCAGAGCGACTCGACGAGAACCACCCCAGTACCCCCTCTACGAGCCTACCCGCCTTACTTAACCCCCTACCGGGGTTACCGATATACGCGCGCAGCGAAACACATACAAATCATATCGCAGGTGCTGGAAATAGGGTTATACGTGGCGCGAGGGCGCGCGCAGCTGTTTCTAGAGGTCCTGTACGAGGGCGCGCACCCGTCTCCTCGGCCCCTACAACCACAGCAGGACCTATACAACTACCCCAAATAGGAAATCCGTTGGCTTCAACACAGGGTGTATATCAGGGCCCTCAAACGCCTGTTTTCAGTGGCAATAATCAACACCAAACCACCTGGGATTACGAGGATGGCTGAGCTCACTTTTCGCGCTGTATGATACCGTACCCTCCGGCAATACAATTTTCTATATCACGTCGGTGCGACGCCGGTCTTCCTTAGTGCTGCGCGTGGCGTTGAGCCATACCCGAATAGTCTTATTGGGGTTCGTTAACAACTCCCGGTTCTGGCGGCGTCATGATTTTGGTACAAGGGGGTGTGCAAGTGGAACTGGGTTTTTGCGGGCCAGATTGCTATGGCCGTAGAAGCGCGTCGAATACTACCCCTTTGGTAGGTGCGCAGGAGTCACGAGGATGCGGGAATCCCGCTTCTTCGATGGCGTTTTTGGGGGCCAACGCTCAGACTGCCACATGACAAATCTCAAGGTCGTTCTGCCGTAGCTTGCTGTATTTATGAAACACCACAAGTGCAGAACCACCTCGCAAAACCGTAGCAATGCCAAGCCTCTCTTCTCATTTTCCGTGATGTCGTCTCTCGTCACTGCAGACGCCGCCAAAGAGTGCCTTCTCCAAGACAGTGACGCCTCCGACCGGAAGGCCCAGCCCGCAACGGATGACCGCGAGATCCAACCAAATGACGACACAGGTTCAGCCAAACCACAGCAACTCCACCGGTACTGGGCGCGAACTCTTGTCTTGATCCTGATCCCACCCATCGTCACAGCTTGGTACGGCTTCATCTGGTTGAGGCTCGTCCTGGGCATCGAAAAAGACGATGCTGCCAAGTACCGCACCTTCTCCGGGTCTCTGATCTACTACTCGTGGTTCATCATCGGTGTGTTCGGCTTGTCATGGTCGAAGTACGGACTTGCGGGCGTGGAGGTTGCCATGCTCCAATCGCGGTTCTGGAGGGCGCCCAATCTTACCGCGCTTTTGATGCACTCCAACACCACCTGGAGCAGTCCTTCAGGGTGGCTGAAAGTCATTTATCATCGCGAGTTTTACAGGCTGTGGTGTCTGCTTGCGCTCTTGAGCGTCCTCCCATTCATCGCATTCCCGCTGTCTGGCCTGGTCTTTGAGATCGGCGACGGGTATGTCGGGACATCAGACCACCCTTTTGTAATCGGACGGAACGCGACCTCTTACAACAACGCGACGATGTTTTCCGACAAGGACGCAGATGTGGCTTGGAAGCTCGGAGCGGCCCCGACTATGCCGGGTTTTGGACTGGTATACACACCCCCAGACGTTGACAGAGCTGAACATTCTTGCCTCAATCAAGTGCCGAATACTCTGCCCCTGACAGACTCCATTCCCGACATGTTCCTTGCGCCGCAGGCCAAAGTACCGGTGTCAGGCCAAGCATGGGGACTCCGGGTCAAGTATAATTGCTCGGTCGTCCACACAGCCTCTGAATTCACGATCCTGAGCCAGAAGCCCGTGTCCATCTTCTCGGGCGTAATCGATCTCGAGGGGGAACCATCGTCCAGCGTCACTCTCTTTACCCCCTCAGGCGACTCGATCTACATCTGGAACAGCAGCATCAGCCCCGGCGGCCCCAACATGTGGTCGTACGCCGAGATGGGGTTCACCGAGCCACCGCCAACGATTCGGTATACATACGGAGCGCACGGCTACAACATCTCCCAATCGATGGCGTTCGAATACGCACTGTGGCAGCTCCGGTTCCGCGGTAACCTTGGCGACCAGGTCAATCAGACTCTTCCCTTTAACTCGACTCTCGGTCCCACCGTTGAAGGAATGGGAAGTCCGTTCTTCATGTCAGACAACAAAACGCTCGTCAGCAATGCTACTTTCTTCAAGATCCGCGGAGGCCCCAACTTCACGGTCCCTGAACCCTACTCCGTCCTGCTGGACCCCTCCATCACCGACCTCCGCGACTTCTTCAACCCCGCAAACATAACAAGCAACTGGAATCCCCCCCTGGACGTCGCGGCCCCAGTCGGCGTCCGCTGCGTTGTCTCCTCCGGCGCCGGAACCGCAACTCTGCACGGCGTCACATCCACCTTCACCGACTTTGAGCGTGTTGACCCTGCGCCCGATCCCCACGGCCACGAAGGCGACATCTTCGGCTTCAGGGCCTTGAGAATCATCCTTGGGACCAGGTTCTCCGACTACTATAAGGTCGCTCACTTGCCGCGAGAGGTGCCGACCGACGGGTTCTGGTACTACCAGGGGTACGTGCCTTCTCCCGCGCTGTTGCAGGCGGTACGGCTCGCGTACGACATGGATGCGCTCGAGCGCATGTACGGCGTTGTGACGGGGTTCGAGCTCGGCTGGACGAATGCGAATCTGACGGCTTCGCGAGAGAACAAGATCTTGGGGATTGCGTCGCTGATTCCGGGGCGGGCGTGTGGGGATCTGGTTCTCGCACTATTCTGCGTCTGGTCGGGACTTTCGGTAGTGCTGGGTATAGTATACGGGTTCCGAAAGAGGCCCTCGGACAAGTTAGACGGGGAAAGCATGTTGAGGCGCGGTGCCGACTTGTCGGAGGATCTCAAGGACAACGGGGAAGTCTTGAACGGGCGGTCGTTGTACAAAAATGAGACGTTCAAGGCGCTTCCTAGTAGCTAATTCAGTGATTAGCATGAGTTTATTATTGGGGTTTCGGTTCATCGTAGTAATGGTGCTAGAGTCAGGATCGATTATGGGAACTCGACAGGCTTGGGGTGGCTAGGTCCGCATCATTCGATGTTAATAATGATGGCGAGATGTTTGTTCTGGTGGTCCTAGGATGCTTATAGATGCTAGAGGTTAGGCTGGTAAATGGGTATGCTCGGGTAGGAGTAGGAGTAGGGGTACCCATATTTTAACAAGTACTATATTATATATATAAGAGCTTATATTTTAAATCCTAGAAATTATTATATAGTAGTTATTAAGATATTTAAGATTGAAATTCCGGGTTTTTGGTATATTTTGGCGTTCGCAGCTCACTTAGTATACACGTTAGGCCTATTTATCTATACGTTGTTGAATTTGCAGGGGTCTATTTTTGCGATTTTTGGTGGTTTTTTGGGTGGCCGGATGACGGATATGGCCGGTTGAGTGATAGAACACGTTATGCGAACTACGAACCCTAAGACGTGATTCAATCATTTACACCTGCATACAACCCTCTCCAAGTTACACCAACCCTTTGCGGTAAACAACCGAGGTGAGTCGCCAATCATTCCCAAACATCTATTTTTCGCACGATACGAACACATAAAAATATCAACATGATGAGAGTAAACGAACCCCTCTAAATTGCGAAATAGATGAGGCAATACGGCATTGGGCCGTTCCGTCTTATCCGCATACATTTCCGACCCCGAGTAAGGTTGAATCCTTCGCGCAAGGCCGTACCGCGCATCTGATTCGACGAGATGAGATCGCGATTTGGCCTGCTTCCCCAAAGGGTTTAGGAGGTGTGCAGGGGGTGTAGCTGCTAACGTGAGATGGGGGGTGAACCGAGGTCTTCGTCAGGGGGTAGACCTTGGCAAAAGGGGGAATCTGGGGTTGGGGGAGGCTTATAAGCGTTCGCAGCCCATCGTAGGGAGAGATGAGGCCTTATTATGTCTTTCGCCGTTCGTTGCGTCTGGTGGTGCGTGTTTTTATGTGTTTTCGCGCAGGTGGAAGCGGTTACGTTCAACACATCGCTTTTCGGAAATGCTTCACTCACGAGTGCCTTCAATATTTCGGGTGGAACAGGTGTTGCAAGACCCACTGATATGGTTGCTTTATGGAGGAACAATACACTACTTCAAAATGTGACATCAACGAATCCTGCGCCCGGGACTCTCTCGACGCCGATAAGCTCCGGGGTGCCAATAAGCTCCTCGATCGGTGCGTCGAATCCTTCCTCAATTAATCAAAGCCCGTCTAACCCGAATGATGATAGACCCCATGCTTGTTTGCGACGACGAGTGGTCCTCGTGGTATTCCTCATCCTTATGGACTCATACCGTAACGTCTATGAAGAGCTACACCAAAGTCATTGTTGAAACGCAGACAGTCTACGAATCAACATGGACCTGCTCATCAACCTGCGGCGATGTGTGCTACGCCGACGCCACAACGACCGACTCCTCCATCTTCGCAATAACCACCACAAGCACCTCGACAGACTATTGGTTCCGGCCATTTAATAAAACAACTCCCAGCTGCAGCATCCCTTTAACATCATGCTCCAGCATCCACAGCGTATGGTCATCATCTGTCGCAGAATATCTAAAGTGGGAGAATGGATGGTGGTTTGAAACGCCACCGGCATGGCCTTGGTCGACACCAGGCTGTAAATGGTGCAATGATTGCTACATTACTGCGAAGGGGAAAGTGGAGCTGTTTTATTGGCCGGTGCCGGAGACGGTAACGAGGGATATGTGTACGGATTTTCCGACGAAGGGGCGTACGGGGGATCCTTGGGGTCTGGGTAATTATTCGACTGCGAGTAAGTTAACGATCATCCTGCCTGGAAACAAGTTACAGAGCCGGAGGAATTCTTGCTGAGAATGACAGGCTATACAGAAGTTACAACTGGTTCACCAGTCGTCCTCAGCGGTCACACCTTTTACCCCGGAAACGTCTACCTGTCCATCCCTACCGCCGGCGCCAGCGACTCTTGCACCTCTCATCGAGGCAAAACCTATTCGAACATTATGCTAACCCTGGCCTCGAGCCATATCTATACCAACAGAGCCGGCGCATATGGCCACTACCCCATCGACTACGCTGACTTTAACACTCCGTATCCATGGAGGTAAGACCCTCACTCAAAACTTCCTCTCTTCACTATCTTCGAACCCCTTCAATTCAACAACAAATGTGATACTGATGTAATTATACCAGTGCATACAAAGGTGCTCTCTCAGCCTGCGACTCTGGCATAAACATCCAGCCCGAACCAGAGTGCACACAGGCCACAGTCTTCAATGACCAATTCCATCCTGTAGTTAATATTCCGATTTCAATACAGCACTTAGATCCGGATTGGAAGGGGTGCAGGCCCATTGTTGCGTTGGTTGACCCACCAATCGCGCTGCAATCGCGAACATCGGTTTTTTCTACAGAATCTGCACCTCCTGCAGCGACGAGTGTACAGCCGGCGCCGGCACCGCCGAATCCGCCTATGCAGACTAGTGTTTCAAACTCGAAGCAGACAACGAAAGCAAGAGTCCCACCAACCGTGACGAAACCAACCATAACGAAGCCAACCGTAACGAAACCGCCCATCGTCACCATCGGTCCCTCACATTTCCCTATCATTCCGGATCCTAACGGTAACGGAGGCGTTCTATTACTCAATCCGGGAACTACAGTCCAAAATTGTGGACCTGCGGCTACGGTAGGCGGAACGGCTGTGAATGCTTGCAGTTCCGGGATTACAATATCCGACGCCAGCGGAACGAGGACGGTGTCGATTCCAAATAGAAATGGAAATGGAAATGAAAAGGGGAATAGAAAGGGGAATGGAAATGAAGATCAAGGAGGTGGAGTCATCAGCATCGGTGGCGAGACTTTCGTCGTTGATACAGGCGGAAATCTCATCAAACCACCAACGACAATGAAGATAGGTGACCCAGCCATGACGATCAACGGTGTGGCTGTCAGTGTTGGAACGAATGGAATCGAGGTTGTTGATCCGACAATCGGAGAAACGAAGACCATTCCTTTCGTTGGGAAGGAAGACATGGAGATGATTACGGTAGGAAATAAGATTATGAGTATTGCGGCGGATGGAGGACTGGTGTTGGGCTCGGGGACGACGTTACATGCTGGTGATGCTGCAGTTACGGTTGATGGAGAGGTGGTGAAGGTGGGGAAAGATGGGGGCGTTACAGTGGTCGGACCGAGTGGGAAGACTACAGCTGTCGATACGAAAGGCATAACGACGATCTCAGATGCAAACGGGGTGAAGACGATCCTGGATCCCAGCGGAGCGACTACCATCGTCGATTCAAATGGGAGGAGTACAATCATGGATTCTAGTGGAGTCACGACGATCATGGGACAGGGTTGGAGTAAAACGATTATTGATCAGAACGGGAACACCATAATTGTGGATTTGAAGGGAAGTACCTCCCTTGTGGGTGCTGCTGAGCAGACTACTGCAGCAGAGAGCGCAGTAGGGACTAGGAGCCTAGATTTTACGCAGAGCAATGATGGGCTAGCTACTTCAGCAACGGATACCTTAAAGAAAGGCGAAGTGGGAAGAAGAGGGCTGGATAGAGTAATAATTATTTGGTGGTTAGGTGTATGCATGGTCTTTTTAGGGTTTGTATAATTAAGTTAGGGTTATATAGGTATAAAAAGGCATAAACCGTAGCGTACGTATTGACTAAAGATATTACCTAAATAAAATATATCTATAATAAGCCGTTTATGTTTTATTTATCAACTATTCATACACGCTTTCTGGAATCGCATCTAGCATGCACATCTTCTTTTCGAGTCCAAACGACTAGAGACATGCCTTGATACTTCGAGGGGAATTGTATTAGAGCCAGGAAGCAAGTCTGGTAGATAACAGTATTCTACGTCGTAATGAAAAACGCACCTGTATCTAAGCACTTGTGGGCTGCATTATTTGTGAGGGTCAAATCCGGTAAGTGGATGCAACCGGAGTTAGGTTGAGATGAGCCACAGTATGCGTATCTCGAAACCCAAGCTCATGTAGAAGTTGGCGTATGTGTTTTGTCTTGAAACGGCCAGGCTTGGATCCATTGACTCCTCTCCTCTTCAGTTTTCGCGTAGCGATTGAGAAAGTTCTCGCGACATCGAGATAACCGCTCCTTGTACATGGCGTAGTTGTTATGATTGACCCAGCCATCCCATCCCTGGTATGCGCCAATCTCAGTCAATATATCATGCATCAGCTCGACACCTTCACGCCAACTCGCCTCGAGACGTTGCTGTTGCATCTTATCCTCGGGAGTGAAGGGCAGGGGGGATGCTATGGAAGACCCAACACATGTGTCCCACTCTTCTTGAAGTCGAATAAGCATTCCCTGGAGGATAGGCTCTCCATCGCTGAAGATCGAGCTTGCCAATCCAGTAATTTGACCAGGTAGAGTATCTCGAAAGCGCAGCGCACGGGCAATCTCCGGACATTGACGGAGCATGAGAATTTCGTAGAGTTTATAGAGAGACTGAGCAGCCCGGAGGCTCTTAGCTCGATGTTGTTCCTCCTCGTTCATGGCATCAAAATTATCGGGTAGTGTTAGGGGCTCATAACCTTCTGGTATTGGCCCTTCAAATTCGATGAGTGAAGGATGGCGAGCTTGGAGGAA
This sequence comes from Darksidea phi, assembly GCA_030770425.1. NCBI lineage: Eukaryota > Fungi > Ascomycota > Dothideomycetes > Pleosporales > Lentitheciaceae > Darksidea > Darksidea phi. The sequence goes on along the minus strand of JASJFT010000044.1, from coordinate 202,492 downwards.
GAGCGGGAAAACATTGACCGCTTGCCAGTCAATGATGTTGAGAATCCTTGTCGGTTGGGAAGGATCGACGAAGATGTTGTCCGTATGCAGATCGGGGTGCCATAGAGTGGGCTTTGAGAGATTGACATCGTTGGGCAGAATCTGGGTTGCTACCTTCAGGTAATCCCGGAGGACTTTAACCTTCAACGCTTTAGTTGGACGATATTGGTTGGGCCCGCTGAACAGTCCTTGCTGCCCAGGATACAAAGAGGACTTTTCGATGCACGCTAGCTCTCGGTCAACGCGGGAATGGACAAGTTCGTTGATTGAAGGCCCTGTTATCTAATTAGCTTGAGACGAGCATGATGGCGAAGGCATTGGACTTACAAGGCCCTCGATTTACCTCGACAGAATCTCTTCCTTGGTCGAAAAATGTCCTATTGGTTGTCGGACCGACTACGAAGGCTTTGCGCTTGTCTTTGGGGTCTCCGGGGTTGAGAAATTGACTTATGCTCGGGCTAGGCAGGTCCTTTGCGTAGTACAAGCTCCCGTACATAGGAAAACTAGCAGACACAAAGGCTTTCTCGTACCCAACCACGGTCCTGACGATCTCCAGTCTTTCCTCCCACGACATGTCATCCCATACCTTGCCTAATTCCACCCCTTCGCTGCGTTCCATCAGGATGTACTCTGCTCCAACGGGGTTGTCTAGCGAGGAGCTCCAGCCATATACCCGTGGCGCTGGGATACCGAGGACATTTCGAACCTGCAATATAGCTCCATGTCAGCAACCATCGAATGTAACGGGCAGAGATGTCCGTACATAGTCCATTGTGGCGGCCTCGCTGGCTGTCGTAAAGTGCGTCGGTCCGGCATTCGGGTTTGGGAGTTTGGCGATTAATTCTCGGCCGTCGTTCATAGAAATCAGGAAGACCTTGCTGAAGTTTCCTTCAGGCAGTTTCTCGATCTTGACGCAAGAGCGAGCTCCAGTTGCTTGCGCTGAGACCTCGAGGAGTCCAGGCAGGTTGAACTCGACATGACGGCGAGCAAGCTGATATTTCTCATCCCAGAGCCATCGACCCGAGGTATATTCGTAAAATTGCTCTACATGGCAGTCTCGAAGGATGCTGGCGTTGCGCGAAGTCGTAGCGGACCGCCAGGAATGCGGCAATGAGGGCGAAGCTGGTGGAGCCGACGTTGCGGAACGAGAAGACTTGAAGAGCTGTCGGCGGAGCAAAGTTATTGGCAAGGAACCTGAAATCGCACTCGAGGTAGACGTTTGACGAAAAGTAGCTGAGGCAGCAAAGAGCGACATACGAGGTGCGACCGCGGTAGCCAATTCGGAGGGGTTGTGAGGTACGTAAGATCGATGCACTAGCCAAGAACTGCCAAGGCTAAACCGTCACTCGCTACTCGCCGAGCAGCATAGCAGTAGAACGCAATGTTTCTAACTACTGTAGCAATAGAAATTACATTTTTAATACAATTACTTGGACTCTACTACAGTAACGACGAACCAGGCACGTAGAGAACGCGAGAAACTCCAAGTATGCGATGGCTGTGCGCGAGATGAGATGACTTAGGAGATGGCAAAGCTATCGCCAAACACCAACGCGCCGGCTGTCGCGTTAGTTAACGCGACTTCCAGGTACTTTACGCCCGAATCGTCCTCCGCCACGAGCCAATGGACGTGGCGCTTCGGCTTGGGCCGTTTGATAAAGTCTGTTATGTTCAGAATTACTACAGGTAGCTTGAGGACGAGGATCTATTGCGAATTGCAACTATAAATGTTCTTCATGTAAAGAACAACACCGGTATAGCTTAGATTCGATGGGTCAGCTCCTTACAAACGCTGAAGGTCCTTTACCACCTGTTAGACTTATCCTTCGAGACGAACGAGTGCCCTCCTGCACTGCCTCCGAACTCGGCGAGCGTGTTGGTGTATCCTGTAACAGTGCATGTAATAATAATGCCAATTGTATTATTTAGGATGCATGACAATTTGAGATATCATTATCATACGAAAAGCTCCGTAATATTGCAGATCGCTAGGCTTACCATACACACTGTAGGCATAGATAAGTCGGAGGAGTTTATGTTATATCGCGATGTATGATGTCAGGTCGAGGACAGTGGGTTTCGGATAACTTCAATCTATTTAAGTAGGCCGGAGTCGACCGTGTCTCAGCCTATAGATATTGGTCCTCTCCGCCGAAAGCTATCAGAGGACGACAGTTGCCGAGCTGAGAAACCAGCCCATTCTCCAAAGTCGGGTGAGCCGGAAGTGGGTTCAAAGGCGTCGAGGCCAGTGTGAAAGCGGTGAAAGGGCGGCCAAATAAGTGCGGTTTGTCTGTCTGCTAATATTTCTTCTAGTGTATTCGCGAAGAAAATGTAGCTAGGCGCTAGTGGTCTGGCACGAAATGAAACTAAAGACGCATATCGAAAACATGATATTATGAAAACGGTTTATCACTAGACTAGAACAGCTTTGCGCATAGCTTTGTGTCCACTAGCTATATTTGTAAGTTAGGTTGGCCTAGTGCGGAGAGCATCGCATGCTGATGTACTAAGAACGCTGGCTAGCGCTACTCTCCATCATTTGACTACCCTAAATGACAACGCTGCTTAATAGCATACTGATATGTAATATTGCGCGATACCTTTATGGCGTTTGGATTGACTAGTCTATTAGACCACTAAACCTAGATCGAGAGCCTTTAGTCGACGCTCCGGGTGTAATTCCCGTATCGGGAAGGAATACACACCATAGGCACTGTTAACCGGCCCACAACATGGAGGGGTCGCACGAAACTGTGAGACCTGAATCCATAAAAGCTATTGCGCCCGCCGTTCTTGTTCGCTTTCACAATTGATACCAACCAAAAATGGCTCCTACTCTTAAACACTATCCAGCGGCGAACTACGCCAAACTCCACCAGTACAATGAGCACAAGGACATCCAGATTGGCGATGCTTCTTCTAGGTGAATCCTCCTCCCTCTTCTCCCTTCTAGAACTAGCTAAATCCCCTAAAGCGTCGACGAAGACCCGGAAAAGCCTATAGCGAGTGGCTTCTTTACCCTTGATAAAGGCTGCAAAGCCACCACTACGTTCGGCTTCTCGGAATACAAGTATGTGCTATCAGGCACCTTCATTGTGTCGGATCAGTCTGGGCAGAGGTTCGTTGGTCGACCTGGAGATGTGATTTATATACCAAGGGGCTCAACTGGTAAGAGCAACCCTTGAAGTAGTGAATCGGTTTTGTTGATAGAGTTTACAGTTACCTTTGAAACGGAAGAAGGGGGCAAGACGTTTTTTGTACGTGCATTTTCGATTTCACTGTAAAGGCTTTTAATGGTGGGGACGTTACTGATACGGAAATGATTTAGGTTGCTCAGAGACTTGCAAATCCAAACAGAATGGCAGGAGTTAATTCAAAATTGTAGCGCCGCAATCAACGGGACTATATAGCAAGTCAAAGAAATTGCATACATCGACATTTGGAAACAGGGACCACGATGTAAAACTAGCATGAGTAGAACAAGATATGAAAAAGCTGTTAGAAACCACATAAGTTGCTATAATTGAGGTGCGATTAAATGATTGCGTAGATAGCAACACATAGGCTCGAGACGGGTCGGGTACCAATATCAAACCGCGCGCACGCTTCTTCGGGGGCTTTGAGGCACTCTGAGATGAATTAGGCAATAGAAGACGACATGAGATGGCTTAAGGACCACTAGTGGTAGCAGCAGTAGCCATTCGCACCTGTTTTGACATGCCCACGGTAATTGTAACTATGAAAACGGTTTGTATAGACAACATTCAATAGTATAGCTTTAGGTGAACACGCTGGATTATAGAACCTAGTTGAGGGTCAAAGTTACACTTTCATATGCATTTTGGCATGTTGGTAGCACAGCTGTCGTACCTAGAACATCCGCCATCCTCGGTATTACTACTTTCGGAAACGGGGGAAAAGAGAATTTTTTAGTCTCACAATATCAGCAAATCAAAAAGAAGTTGTCTTATAGTCGGTGATAGTGTTGCACTGTTCTCAGGAGTAAAGTGCTGCAGGTAGAGCTAGCCAGAACTATTCAACGCACTGGCCTTAAGCATAGTTGTCGCATAGAAAAATAGCGCTTTTGGTCAAATAGAACGTTGTTGTTCCTCATGGTATGTAATGCTCACGAAGCCGCCAAATAGACCCCCCGCGTGGCGTGCTCTAAATTGCCTGTGGCTAATAAGATATCCCGTCAATATTTGCAGTGCTTTTAGAATTTATGACCCGAGAAGTTGATAAGCATCCTACACGAGGTTGATGAGTCCCTTTACACTATATACTATTCCTTGGTAAGGTAGCGATTCATCGTTCTGTTATCCTCACCATAAATCTGAGACTACTAATATTGACCCCTCTCTTATGCATCCGTACTACATTGTCTTGAGACTCTCCTCTCATCCTTATATTAGGTGCCCGAGGATATCGGCATGGGTAATCCAGAGGATATCAGCTATTTTCGCCGATGGCACGGGCCAGTTTGAGAGGATATCGACTCAATACCCGCGCTCCGAATATCCTTACTCTTCATACTGTCCTCTCCACATGAGATTTCTTTCTTAGGACAAAAGAGACGACTAGGGTTTGTACCATCGTTCTTATATTTATACTCCTCGCCCTCGACCTTTAGTTTAAACGAGCCCCCGGGCCACGGTAGGTTATCGGTATTTCCGGCCATATTAGGGGGTAGTTTGACATCGATTAAACCCTTTTCGGGGGTAAGCTTTTCTTCCTCAGTCTTACCGCAACTCCCTACGGCTTTACCAATAGTAGTGGTATAGGCTTTTCAGCGTCATCGCCGTACACATGACCGTCTGCGAGCGGAAGGATTGGATACACGCCGACTTTGTCTTGGATGTATTTGGCCAACGCATATGCACTCCAGTTGTCGTCATTCTGCCTGATATGATGGAAGTTCTCGTTACGGATTGTACGAGCCAGCATTTTGGAATTCAGAGGGCCATAAGCTTTGACCTTTTTCAGCTCGTCAGGCTTGTTCTCATTACGAATCTGAATCTTGAGGTCGCTGATCATGAGGTTCTCGTTGGCACGTTTTCCAACTGTGGCTCCGTGAAGTAGTCTAAAAGTTTAGCCACCAAGTCAGCATAGATTCTTATGAGATATGATGGGTTTTCTGAGGTGGGTGTGAATTGGTGGGGTGATCAGGAACCCTATGTGATCAGGAACCGTATAGTCTCGCTTATTCAGAGCCTTGGAAACGTTTCATGACAGACGTTCACGCACGGACGCGGACCCTCCTTCCCCGAGCTCTTTATAGAGGCCACAGCCCCCGCCCAGACCTTGTCCATCATTCAACATCTCACTCACGAGCTCCTTTCACCGAACTTGAGGTACTACAACTTGAACCAGTAACTTCCTGCGACGTCAGCGACTAGTTTCTGGCCCTGAAAGAACCAAACAACAGACGGATAAATTTCGCCTCGCCCCAAGCTTGCCAGATCATCACTATGTCCGACGAAAAACAACACGGTGGCAAGGCCCCCACCATCGCAAGAATGAACGGAAAAGCGATAGCCCAAATAGCACGACTCAAAATCTGTTCTCTCCCAATCATCTGAAGCTTTACATCACCATTGTGCTCGTGCTCTTGCTTCTCCTTGTCGCATACATCATACGATACGAACCGATTTGCATATTCACATGCGCGTCTCTCTTCTCCCCAAAACGGCATTATCTAACGAAGGTGGAAATGACTGAAATTTGCGGATCACCGATCAACATCAACGAGCCTGATTGCATGACCGTACCCGTGGTGATTCCTATAATTGGCTAGTCCACACACGGTAGTGGCACCGGGCATGCCGGACCGTGCTGCACGGCTTTCAATGCGTATAGCAGAGGGGTCGTATGAATGGCGGAGCTTTTTGGCCTCGATATCGGTTTACATGTACAGAGTGTAGGCATGTCCGAGGCTGTGTCTGCTACTTTCGAACCCATGGGACAAGTGAATGAAGGTAGTTGATAGACAATTTGAACGATTCCCGTTCGCGATCTTCTGTCCGCGCCGCCGAAAGGCATGTCTTTCAATGTGACGATACCCTGTATGTGATCATGTTCAACTATGCTTTGCAGAAGGATAACGAACGCTGCCTGTCGGTGAAGAGGGTGAAAATGTCAGAAGTCGACCTTTTCACAGCTTGATCTAATGTTCTAGATCAGGTGCTTGTTAAGCAGGAGGACGGTGGAAAAGAAGCGTGGCTACGCGTATTTCTAAAAGCCGTGGGCGGTACTGTTGTTCTGGAGAGTCCGCTCTCTATTAGGACACTTGCACACCTTCTACAACTCCCACAGACAGAAGTAGTGTCAGCTAGACGCTCTGCACTCTATCCTCAGTGCTCCTAACAATAAAGACTTACCGGTTAGGCTGGTTCATTTGTCTTTCCGCAACTTCCTTGCGTCGGTCGTCAAAGACAGCGTAAAATTCAGTTCTACGTAGACGGGAGGGACACGCCCAAGAATCTCGCGTCTTACTGTCTTGAGCTCATGTCTAAACGACGTGGTCTATGGCAGGATATATGCAGCGTCCACTATGGTACCATGCCCTCATCCTTGATATGTCAAACCCATATCCTTGATGAGAGCGCCCCTATCCTTGATTAGGACAGCCTTATTAAGAATCGGGGTATAGTATCAGGCTTAGTATCAGGCTCAGCATCAGGCTCAGCAGCTAACCTATATCGAGCTCAGTAGCTGGCTGATGCAGAGCTTAGTAGCTGGGTCGTTGGGTAGTATTAAGGGCGTGCGAGTGTTCGCGGGTATTCACATGCTAGCACGTGAAATCTTCTACGTCTCGGCAAATTGCCTAGTTCCTACTACTGGACAGTTTCTGACCGATCACACCTACAAAGCCGTACCGCCGCCTCAACGGGTCAAGCTACACAGCCGTTATTTGCATTCTCGACGCCTCCGCCATAACCGTTCCCAAGACAAAAAAATATTACCGTCCAGCTCCTCGCTTGCCCCGTCGACGAGGACGACATAGATGATAGCGATTACCGGTTCCTTCTAGACAACCAGCACGTCAAATACGTGACCACGGCGCCGGGGACTTTTAGTGGAGCTGAGGATTACCGCACCTTTGAGTCTGTCCTGCTTAGCAAGCTTCTTCCACCCTTTCTAGCTGGGGATTGGAACAAGGGTCATATCGCCAAGGACCCCACAACAGGAGAAGCTACCTTCGTCAAGACGGAGCCAGTGTCCTTTGCCGGGGTAGAGAACCTTTGGTATCCCATAAAGCGGAACGAGTTTAATTTCACTCAACAAGACTGAGTGAAGCAACGAGTCCACATTTCCACGCATCCCAAACTTAATAACGGCGGACCCGTGCTTGTCAAGCTTGCCGTTTGGCCTTGGGAAATTACTTCTATCGCGGCTGAGACGACTGCCTATCAACGCAATAATCACAGCGGTATCGGCCCTAAGTATTTCGGTCCTCTTACCGAGGGCAAAGATGGGCGTGTGGTTGGCTTCGTTGTTGAGTGGGTGCAAGACGCGAGGGCCGCGGGGCCAGGAGACCTCGAGCGCTGCAAGAAGGCTTTGGGGCGATGACATGAGCTTGGAATTAAGCTTGGGGATATCAACAAACATAACTTTCTCGTAAGGGATGGGCCTAATATGGTTTTAGTGGACTTTGAGATAGCAAAGCACAACTGTTCGCCCCAGGAGCTCGAAGACGAGATGCGCGCCCTAGGGAGTAGCTTGGCGGACTCGAGTCTCCGAGGTGGAGTATTGCCAGTCCATGAATGATAGGTTTAGGATACGGGGAATTTGTTAACAACTTTTCCCCTGCAAGCTCCTCTCCAGACTCTCCCGCCGGGTCCCAGTTGTCATACTACTCACAACCAGGTCCCGGGTTAGTCGCATAGTGGGAAACCCACGCAAGACTATTGAAAATATCATCAATTGTAGCTTCATGGCCTCTGTTTCTATCTCCGGCTTTTTCTCTCCCAAAAACGCACGCTTACGAAGTGCAAATCTCGGAAAGTTCAACCCAAGTAGCCAGGAGCTCCGACTCGCTAGATCGCATGCCATCGAACACAACATTCGAGGACTACATTAAAATCCAAGTCATGTATCCGTACCAGTGACTACGCCCCGCATACCTGCATTCGCTTTCCATGCCACAACTATATTCATCACCATGGTTGGACGTCAAGGGTCGCTGGGCGAGCAGCAGCGTCCGCTTCTTCCTCACTCAGCTTTCGCTCGAAAAATGCATCGTAACAACCCATATCATGGGCCTAGTCAAAATGAAAAGGTAAGAAGTGGGATAGTGCGTGGCCTAAAGAAGAACTATCAATATACGCACTTGGCGTCATGTTTTTCGAAGTCGCAATTCGGAAAGTCTATCAACACTTCAGTCATGCGCGGTGATCATGACTACGACATTAGGGAATTCTTTGCTGCATTGAATTTCGACAACAATGGTATTTTTGCAGAGGCTTTGGGTCGTCGGTACGCAGATATCATTTCACACTCCCTATTCTTCAAATTCGATCGCGTGGAATCGGATCTTAAGAGGGAAGAATTACAGCAAGCCTTCTACGAGGACGCTTTGCCAACTTGAAGACTACGTACAAGAGTTGCCATCGCAATGAGCTGGACTGTTGTGATGAGCTCTTCTATATAGCAGCAGGATCATGGCTCGACATTTGCGCATGCACCTTACATGCCGACCCTTTTCATTCGCTAATAGACATTTGTTCACATTATCGGGACCTGTAGAGAAGATACTGCGTGTCTGTGCATAGAGAGATCCTCGCAGTGAGCAAACTCTACAAAGCATGTCTGTTTCAAATGGATCGACAAGATTTAATACTTTTGGTCATTTGAATGTGACCCTTGCCTTGTGGATAGATCTATCTGGCATTGCCATGTATACATAGGACCGTGTGGTGCGATCTAAAGTCGGATTAGCTTCTGTTCTCAACGCTCCATTGGGCTGACGAGCAGGGTGGGAGGTGGGAGAGCCTGTGGATAGGAGGACATCGTTTGTTTTTGAGAAAACGGATAGCTTTGGGAAAGTTGGGGGACCAACTCACGCTAAAGAGAGATTTCATACTAGGCGACTTGCCTTCTTAGGGGAGGAGGGGTGGTTTGAAGATAAAAATTGAATTCGCTCGAAGGGGAAGCTTTTGCACCTCGTGTAGCGTCAGTATCTATCCTACAAACGGCTCATAGTGTTCAGCAAGGGCATGATATTCGAGCACCGTGCGTGAGAAAGCCACGTATGATCTCCACATCAACTCAAATGCATCCTGATCGCTCGCCAACCAAACGGTAACGATGGTTACGTATACTCATAATTTGCTTTGCGCACACATCGAACACCTTTGATGACCACACTCACATAGAGAGTGAAGCAAAACACTGTAAGGTCCCTTACAACAACTGCAACAATACCAACACCTATCCCCGAAGAATCCACACCCGCCACCTCGTGGGGACGTGGAGGAGATAGATGCAGTTATCGGCGTCGGTTTATGGCACGGGCTTTCTGAAGGCTCATTCGATTCAACAGGGGAGTCTTGACAAGGTGCTTGGGAGTTTTTTCTAGGACTAGAGTGTGATTTCTTGGGACTGCGATGGGGCCCATTGGGTGACAAGTGGATGAATGCCTTCTGTGAAGAAAGAGTTAACTTGTTGCATTCCTTCTCTTTAAATTCGTTAATCCAGTGCTCAGTTCTATTTTCGTAATTTGATGGGAGTGCCTGCACTACTCTGGCACGTGCAACTGCCCCGGGCTTATAATGCTGATCACTTGGGGCTTTGTTAGACGACTGTTTGACGGCTTGTCTAGATATCACGTCAAGGGTTGTGGTTTGATCAAGAGGTCTTGATCGAGTAGCTGGATATCCACGAACGAAGGCGGAAGCTACAGTAGCCAGCATGGTTCCTGCCGTGATCCAGGCTGATGGCGTCCTCGTACGGTTTTTACGCGGTTCACCAAGGCTACGCTTAGCGGCCAGTTCGTGCAGAGTTATTTGCATCATGTCGAGACTATGCTTCTGCACTCCAAGTTCCGACTTTATAGCCTCCAAAGATGCGATCGGATCTCGGAGTTTCTGCTCGACCCTCATGACAATCGATGTCGTCTCTGTCGTACCGTTACTAAGTGAATTGGTGCTCTCGTTCTGTTGCCGAGCATAGGATGTAGTGCCGGTACTTAGTGATCTCATAAGATCGACCATCTCGTCGTGATGTTGTTCAATCGCTCTTTGCAATTCAGTGATGCGTTCCAACTGCTTCGTGTGCGCCGTTTCTTCAATCTCACGTAAAGACTTCTCAACAATTGACGAGAGATTAGCAACTTCCAGCTCATCGATGATCTTCTGGCATTTCTCGTTGAGTTCTTGAACCTCTCTCCTACGATGATATATTAGTCGCCTTCCATAGCCCGCGCTTATGTACTTACATCAAGCCCAACGACAACAACGAGCCAATCATAGTCAATGGCTCCAAAATCCCAGCCTTCTCCTTGCGCACAACCCCATCAATATCCTTCATCGCCCACTGCATCATCCTCGGCGCCTGCTTCAGCTTTGATCTCTTCGAGTCCTTTCCCAAGCTTTTCTCATACTTGTCGACGTACGAAGCTTCGACCCTCTTCCAGGGCGATTCAATGAGCTTAAGTTGCTGCCCAATAGCGTCACGGTACGGTGAATCCGGATGTTCCCTGACGTGCTTCTCAAGATGTTTGAAAGTCGCATCAATCTGGCCTAGAAAAGCTACAGTCGCCATATAATTTTCTTTCGCTCCACCGGACTCCTGAAGAGCTTTCCGGATCTTGTTGGCGGTCTTGATAGCTTCGACGATGCAGCTAGCGGACCAGCCAAAGTCTGCCATGGCGGATGGAGAAGCGGAGGCGGAAATGTGGTTACAGGGAGCAGAGCGCTCGGTGTTGAGTTCACAATGCTAGGTAGTAATTGGAATTACGGCTACGTGGTGGGGTGACAGTGCCTCATGCGGAGAAGGCTGGCGGTTGATACGCCTCACAGTCTGCCTTGAGATCTCATTGGTCGCAAGGAGCCGAAGCCATGGAAATCCGACCGGTGAGATTTGAGGTTAGGTATCGAAGACGAAGTAAAGATGACGTGTAGGGGGAGGTGTAAGAAACTTGTTCTAGCTGCATTAGGTCGACTTCCCTTCGGACCTTGACGGCACAGGTTGCAGGTGATTCACGGGGACTCTGTTCATACACTTAACATGGTCATGATCTACCATGAAAGTGCTTTGGCAATTGAACTCCATTATGAGGGTTTGATTTTTGATTCTACCGCGCCCAAAATCATGATGGCGACGAAGACCCACACATGACCTCCTCAACATCGCGCACCATGCACATCCCTCATGACCATTCCTCCAGTGCCCTACATCTTGTTCTCCAGCCGCCTCTCATCCCTCAATTGCACTAACTTCTTGATAGCCTCGTCCAGCGGAATTACCTCGCCTCGCTGTTGCGTGGCCTGGTCATCGCGGTTACGAATGTTGGCTGTGCGACTATCACGCTCCTCAGCTCCAACAACGAAGATGAAGTTATACAGCTGTAGCTGAGCAGTGCGAATCTTTTTCTGCATTGTGTTACCACTGATGTCGATATCGGCGTGAAACCCTTCTGCGCGAAGCTTAGCCTGCACTTCCTTGACGTAGTCGTTAACGGCGGGCATGACAGGGATGACCATCACTTGACGCGGGGAGAGCCAAAAGGGCCAACGACCGGCGAAGTGCTCTATGAGAATCCTAAATTTACCGTCAGTATGATCGGAGCCACTCGGGGGGGAAGAGTACACACGCAATGAATCGTTCGAAAGACCCGTAGATGGCGCGGTGAATCATGACTGGTCGAGCGTAGCCTGGTTGCGGCACTGGCGTCTTTTTCAATGTTTCGTTCTCACGCTCTGCCAACTCTTTGACCTTGTCATGCTTCTCCTCTTTTGCCTTGCTTGCGTCGTCTGCCTTCTCGGCTTTCTCCGTCTTTGGTCTCACCTCAGATGTCATGTACTCCAATTCGAATCGCTGGGGTAGCTGAAAGTCAAGCTGAATTGTTGCGCATTGGAACTCTCGTCTGAGGGCGTCTGAGATGGTGATGTCGATCTTCGGTCCATAAAATGCGCCGTCGCCGGGGTTAAGCTCCCATGCATCGCCCCCCGCAGCTGTGAACTGGTCGAGTGCCTCAGTCAACTTGCTCTCAGCCTTTTCCCAAGTCTCAATCTCTCCAAGGAAGCCTTCTGGGCGCGTGCTGAGCTTCAGCTTGAACGTAAAGCCGAATTTGCCATACACTTCCCTCAGGAAGTCGAATAGCCCAGAAATCTCCTCGGTGATCTGGTCCTCTGTGCAGAAGATGTGAGTGTCATCCTGTTGAAATCGGCGAACTCGAGTTAAGCCAGTGAGAGCACCGGATGCCTCGTTCCGGTGCAAAATTCCGAAGTCAGCCATTCGAATCGGTAGTTCCCTGTAGCTCCGCTCACGGTGCTTGAAAATGAGACAGTGACCTGGGCAGTTCATGGGCTTCAATGCCCACTTCTCCTTCTCCACGTCGAAAGTAAACATATCATCGTTGTAGTGTTGCCAGTGGCCTGAGACCTTCCACAATGCTGAGTTAAACATGTTCGGCGATCCAACCTCCTGGTAGCCCCTATCCCAGTACTGCTTGCGCAGAAACGCCATCAGAGTATTGTAAATGATCATTCCGTGAGGCAAGAAGAAGCACGAGCCGGGACTCCAGTCATGGAAGAAGAAAAGTTCCTGCTCTTTGCCAATCTTGCGGTGGTCTCGCTTGGCGGCTTCCTCGAGATATTTAAGATGTGCTTGCATCTGATCCTTGTCCGGGAACGACACACCGTAGATGCGCTGCAGACTGTCATTGTTTGCATCGCCGAGGAAATAGGATGCGGAGTTCTTCATAATCTTGAATTGCTTTATCCGTCCCGTGTGTGGTACGTGGGGTCCTCGGCAGAGATCGATGAGTGGTCCGTTGCGGTAAACTGTGGTAAAGGTGCCGTCGGGAATCTTGTCCTTGATGATGTACTGCTTGTATGGGTTGGACTTGAACATTTCTAGTCTGAATGCAGATTAGCAAACTGTCGAACAAGATTCCCCGAGCCACCTCACAGATCATCTTTTGAAAGAGCCAGGCGTTGGAAGACCTGCTTCTCCTTGACGATGCTACTGACGATGTTCTCAAGGGGCTTGTAGTCCGACTGCTCTACCGAAGCCTTCTCAGGTAGCGCCATCTACATGTTATGTCAGCGATGCCTTCATCCCTTAACACTTATCCCTACCTCATAGTAGAAGCCATCGTCAATCGGCGGACCAATGCAGAGATCGCACCCGAACCTACGCTCCGAAGCCTCCCCTAGGATATGTGCGCTCGAATGCCAAAAGACCTTCTTGCCCTCCGGATGATCGAACGGGAGCAGCTCTAGTTTGCAGCTCTTCTCAAGCGGCCGCTCCAGGTCCCATAGCGTCTCCGCATCTGTACCGTGATCTAGCCGGGCAATGACGGTGCGCTCGAACAAGCTTTTGCTGATACCTCGCGCAATATCTGCGGGGCTAGTGACCCACGACTCGCCCACTTTTATACTGCCATCCTCGAGCGTGATTTCGATCTTCTCTGTATGCGCATATGGGGGTCAGTGGAAAGATACCTGGCGACTTGAAAGGGTAGGTTCGCACCGCGGGGTTTCTGGGCGATTTCCTCGTCGTATTTCGCTTTCAACTTCTCGCTGTTAGTCTGTTAGCATGCAGTCGAAAGGATGCGGTCATGATCCACCCACAATATCTGGATCCGGTGGTCAAAGTATGCTGGCGGAGGACTGAGCTCTTGCGGGCGCCCATCTGCTCCCTCGGCAGCGCCCTTCTTCTTCTTTTCCTTCTTTGGCTTTACTTCACCAGAGACGGCGAGATTCTTGACACCTTCCACAGCTTCCTTAACAGCTTCAGCCATGTTGTTGTATTCGTGTGCGTCCGAGTTGGAAGCCCCTCGCGTGGGATATATATTAACTGTCTGAGTCAATCTTGCGCCAAGGCTCGTTGAATCATCGTAGTATGAGTCGGATGATCATACCTTGAAGAGTCACAACTCGAGTCAAAGCAGTTCAAGGACAGCTTAGAACACCTTTACAAGTAATTGAGTGAACTCACAATATCCTTGGCGCGATGCATTACTTTGGTGGGGCAGGTGAACCCAAGTCTCGACACGGCGAAACGTAATGCCGATTGGCCGATCATTTTCGATTTTCTCTTCTTCTAAACTGCGGGTGCGACTGCTCAATACCCAAGCGACGATTGCCCCGACAGACCATATACACAATGTCCTTTCGCGGAGCACCACGAGGTGGCCGAGGCGGCGGTGGCGGATTCTCACGAGGCGGCGGTTTTGCGTCCCGTGGAGGTGTGTAGAGCTGCAGCTGGGAAGCTCCATCCTGCGCATAGCTAATTCCTCGATAGGTCGTGGAGGCGGAGCTCCATCTTTCGGTCCACCAGCAACAGTACTTGGTGAGTGGATTTTAAAGATCTTCGAGTAGAGCTGCGCTAACCACGCTTTAGAATTGGGCGCTTTCGTGCACGACGTGGAAGGCGAGATGTTCTGCGAGTCCTCAAACCCCAAGATCCCCTACTTCAACGCTCCGATATACCTCGAGAACAAGGTACATGGGTCTCCGTTCCGGTAGATTTGGGCTGAAAAACGGAGGCTAACGTACGACCAGACCCCCATCGGCAAAGTCGACGAGATCCTCGGACCGCTCAACCAAGTCTATTTCACGATAAAACCACAGGAAGGCATACAGGCAAAGTCATTCAAAAAGGGCGACAAGGTCTACATTGGCGGCGATAAGCTACTCCCGCTTGAAAAGTAATGTCTCTCTAGTTTGAAACATTGGAAGCGCTCCGTTCCTGATATCTCTAGGTTTTTGCCCAAGCCGAAACCAGCACCAGGCGCACCGAAACTCAAAAGGGCTGGCGGAGCCGGTCGTGGCGGATCTCGCGGCGGCGGACGAGGTGGGTCGAGGGGCTTTGGCGGTGGTCGTGGTGGAGGCCGTGGTGGGGGATTCTCAAGAGGTGGGGATCGCGGACGAGGCGGGTCTCGAGGCTTCGGCGGTGGTCGTGGGGGAAGCGGTGGTTTCTCAAGAGGTGGACGTGGTGGTGGAGGTTTCAGTCGTGGACGCGGTGGTTATTAAACGCGCTCCTCATCACCTGAAGTTACTTCACCACAACCACGGAGGATTAAGAAGTGAAGACTTCTTTGCGGTACTGGCATCACGAGCTTTCTACCGATACCATGTCATCATTTACGGCGGCGTTGAGGAGTTCGAGGAGACGGTCTTTCAAGGTGTCCGACGCTATGAGCAATGCATGGAAGCAATGCGAGACAGGTGTGAGGCGCTTATGGGAAAAGTACCGACACCTGTACACATTTGTATTGAAATTCAATTGTACGCTCTGCAAAGACACGCGCAAATCACAATCTCCGCGCCAGCAATGCGCAGGCGCAAGCCGGTACTGTGACACCGGCCAACCTGCGTCATGTCTCAACTTGTCTTCAACGCGCGAAGTACAAATGCAAAAAGCAAATAGCAAGCTGGTAAATGCAAGCAACTGAAACATCTACATACATACATTCATCCAACTGCCAAGCCCTCACCCCGATGCGTCAAAAGGCCGCGAAATCCTTGGCTAGTCACGTTGACATTGGAGTGTGGTGTGGCTTGCGGCTGATGACGTTTTGGTTCCCGCGAGAACTTGAATACGGCTTGTCCACCATACGGGCAAACCGTCTTGCACGTCACCTTTCGCCCTCCGCAACGCAACGCAACATAACAGCAGACACCCTCAGTTCTAAGCTTTCTACCTCCCACTCTGTACTTTTTCTACGGTCAGCGCGAATACTCACCGCTACTACGATAACCTCCAAAGAACATGTCGAGAAGAAACGGCGCGCCTGCCGGGCCCAAGGATGAGATTCCATCCAAGGATCTGAGTACATCTACAGCATGTACATATGAAGAAATAATGTAATAACAACATGCAGCGCAAGACAAGCAAGCCCGCCTCCTCAGCTCAGAAGCCGGCCACTTCTCTCTATTCCGCGCCCTGCACCTGGCAGACTTCATCACTGAGTTGAACGGTCCGTCCTTTCCACTCCCCATCTATCCTCCTCTCACGAGCGCGTACTGATAGGTATCATAATAGGCTTCTGCGGCGTCATGTCCGTCTTCTCCTCGCTGCGCTACTGCTCCCAAGCCGACCCCACAAACCACACCAACCTGTACCTCGCGCTAGGCTTCATCCCGCTCGGTCTATTCTTCGACTTTATGGACGGCAAGGTGGCGCGATGGAGGAAAAAGGCTAGTTTGATGGGGCAGGAATTGGATTCACTGGCTGATTTGGTACGTTGCCTCGACCTCTCATACCCTGCTTTGACGCTACACGCAACCCACCCCTCCCACTACACCGCAACAACATGATCAGAAGGGCATTTCAATTAACGTGAATTCTTTAGGTATCCTTCGGCGTCTCCCCCGCCGCAGCTGCCTTCTCCCTCGGCCTCCGCACGCCCCTCGACCACCTCCTCCTCGCCTTCTTCGTGCTCTGCGGCCTAACCCGTCTAGCGCGCTTCAACGTGACCGTGGCCATGCTGCCCAAAGACGCGACCGGAAAATCGCAATACTTCGAAGGCACACCCATCCCCACGTCTCTCGCGCTCGCCGGCACCATGGCGTGGTGGGTTAGCAAAGGCTGGACGCATGCGAATGTCCCGTTTGGCGTTTGGGGCGCGGGCACCCTGCTCGAGGTTCACCCTATTGTGGCCATGTTTGTCGTGCATGGGTGTTTGATGGTTAGTAAGAGCATTCACATACCGAAGCCGTAGAGCTTTTATGGGGTATGGATGGGTTAAGGGATGGGGGATGCTGGAGTGTAATTGATACCATACGGGACACACGAGGGCGGCTTCTTGCTGGAATACACTTCTCTGTGTACGATGAGCGTACTTTTCCTTAGCATCGGAGATAACCCCGGTATTTGGTAATCTAGACAATTATGGAAAGCTATGAGCATACGAATTAGCTCCTCTCTACTGGAGAGGCGCCTCCATTCTCGTAGGTGGCAAGCTTCACGCGTGCTCCTCATATCAGTTCCAGCATATGAGCTAAGACCGTGCAATCAATTGCTGGGACCATTTTTATGTTGCATCTTCAAAGTTCGTCAAAGGCTAACTGTACATCCAGTGCGCAGGGATTGTTCTACCCTCCACGCATTATCATATCTCGCACTAGCTTTCTATTCAAAACTTGCTTTTTACATTAGAAAGAATCCACCAGAACCCAGCGACTGCACATTAACTTCGTCCTTCAACCCTCCTTATCTATGTACCGACAATGGCCTAGCAATGCCACTCATGTTCCTGTCAAGGCTGTATATGAAGTTGATACGGCCGCTATCCAGGACTTCAGAAGCACCGCCGACCGACTGAATCTTCGAACAGAATGCAGCTCAACATAGTTGCTGGTAGCTGGGGTAGTCTGAGTGATCAAGACAAATGCCGGCACTAGTATACACACCAAATGCTATGTGGATAGAAGTTAAACCGCCACGTGCCGTTTCGCCAACGAGGTGGGGCGACGTGGGCTGATCCAAACTAACCGCCGTGGCATGTACGTCATTCACCGCGTGATAATCAACTGGAAACCATCGAGCCACTGTGCACAGGAGCCAGATATACCGCCGATAGTATAGCCGCGTGGAGGGATAAGCGTGTGCCTGGAAACATTAGTCGGATGCGCAAATGAATAGTACTAGACAGAACATACCCGCTACCGCCATGGGCATTCCCGAACCACTCGCTTTTGCGTCCCAAGGTCGTTAGTATTTGAAGGCCATCTATCCAAAGGCCCGCACGAAGGGCGAAGCCCATCAGGAGCTCGCCTTTCCTTACGTCGAGCGCAAACTCGGTACCACCGGGTTTGCCGCCTCGCTTGCCGAACAGTTGGCTGGTGGAGTCCTCATAAACGAACTCGACACCATCCACAGCTAGGCCATGGTAGATACGAAGGGCAACGAGAAGCTTCGTTGAGATGTATGCACTTTCGAGAATAACCTCCTGAGGCTCTGAGCCTTGCATCTGCGAATAGCCTAGCTTGCTACCGCGGTATCCCCATCGTCCATCTGGCAGTCGGAGACGTGCGAGTTTCTGGTTTGCGAGCTGGGCCAGATCTTCAACAACATGCTTCCCCCCGCCCGCAGAGAAGACTTCGAGTTTTAGCCGAGACTTCTGCTTTTCGTTGGGCAAGATGCTGCGTAGCTCCGATTCGTTCAGTGCGACCTGTCGAGGGTATCCACCTTCGGTTTCGGGGTAGCGTTTCCAGTAGTGACAGACATCGTCACCTTCTGTGTAAATCTCCACCCAAGCAACGCCCGACTTTGACGTTGCAATCACACCACCCTGGCCGTCGTCAACAGTCCAGACCTGTACGCTGCCATCCCCGTTGCCGTTATCAATAGGGATGCGGAAGCAAGGGTGGAACCTGAATCGAAGTGCATCAAGGATGTGCCATGAGCATTCTTCTGTGGGTAGGACTAGTCGCTGGCCGGGTGATTTCGTGCGTGTCGAATAAGGCTCGCGACAAGTAAATGTGCGGTTGAGATTGACATAGTCGCGCAACATTACACCACTCTCTTGATGAGGGCAGCCGAATAAATGGCCAGTCTCGTGCAAATGAGCCCCAATACCGATATTCGCCGCTTCCCAATTGCTTCCCGACTCGTTGCAGTCGTTAGCAACAAACGCAGTATCTGTCCGCGTACAGTCCCCAAAAGCTTGCCATACCTCTTCAATGCTGGACGGGTAGCTCTGCAACGCGTGAGAGCCGCATATCGCGAGCTGTAGGTCCCCATCGCCTCCGCCTAGGGCTGCATGGCCGCGTATCGTCTTGGCCTTAGGGTCCCAATGTGCATCAATGAACAAACACGAGACGTATTGTTTTTGTCCGGGCTTCATCTGGAAGTAGCTCTTCACAGCTTCTGCTGCAATGCTGAACAGCTCTCCCTTCTTGGTTCCTTTCTCGTATTGTTGCGCGCGGTCTAAGTCTCTAATCTCTTCGACAGTCTTGCTCGATCGGATGATGTGGACCTTTGCTTGGTTCCGGTATTGGCCGGATCCCCAGTCCTGGTAACTCAGGGTCCCAGGTTCCCACACCTCCTCGAACCGAAAACATCGTCGACCAAAGCCGTGCCGGAGCATTTGCTCGCCGGTAAAAGCTTGCCACAAATATGCAGCCATTCTAAACTTTTTAACCGCAAGGTCAAGCCCGTTACCCTCGCGTTGCATACGGTCCGGCATAGCGTCGTAGGTGCCTGGGGAGTCGCTTCCCAGAATTATCGCAAGTTGAAGTGGGGGATTGTTAGTCAAGGGAAGATAGTTGATATTGAGGAATGACGCATGTGGAGAGATGGAGGTGTTGCTCGAGGATACCTTTGGTGAGGTGAAATCCAGGCGTAGGCGGTTCCATCCCGGTTCGAGGTGTATGAGGGCTTTGAAATATGAGTCGCACACCGGCCATGCTGTGGGAGGAAAGTGGCCTTGGTGGTGGTTTACGGTTACGGTGCCATCCAGCGGCCTGTGAGACAACTCGCCAATCTGGCCAAAGATTAGCAATACCGGCTGGTGTACCTGCTTTCATCAGCTTGATATTTCAAAACACCAACACAACGCCTACCCATGAATTGTCCGAAACAGAGAGCACGCGGGGTGCGAGTAAGGAGGAGGGGTTGTTGGAGAGATGGGAACTGGACGACGATAGGCCCTACGGTGGTCTTAGTTGTTACCCTTCAGAACGATAAACGTGTCCTTACATTCATGCTATAGCGCTTGGTGGGATTGACGCCGGGCCTCTGCGGTCGAGGAGTTGGCAGAGGCGGAACTCCTTCTCTAGCATTTTGTTGCGACGCTTCGCCGGATGTGGAGGTAGCCGGCGTGGTCGATGGAGACGACGATCCAACTGCCGACGAGTTCATGGTGGATGACGACTTGCGCCGCGACACGCCATTGCTGTGTCCGTTGGCGTGGCCGTTGGTGTATGCCGGATCATGTGTCTCTGTTTTGACATTCGCTCTGCTCTTTCTCCGCAGGCTGCTGAGGAAGGAAGGCATGACCGGGCCTGCTGCAGCTCGAGGGCGTATGAGCAACTACGGACTCATAGGCGGAGGCAAACGGCGGGTGCGAGACAGTTGCGACGCTTGTACAAGCTCGTGGGACGCGAAATACAACGAGCGGGTGAATGGGGTAGCTTGCGGGTTGCGACAATGCGAAGCCTAGAGACAAACGAGCGGAGTCAGCATAGGCCGAAGGACAGATGCGAGTGAACGAGCGTGTTGGCCGTCTTTCCGGTGTGATTGAGGGTCGGGCGCGGAGTGAGCAGGTCGGGACAAGCGATTGCGATAGCTACAATATCTAGCGGCGCATGTGCAGGTCCAGTTTTGGAGTGCCGTACGGCAAGCAAAAGCGGTGATTAGCTCGAAATCAGCAGCGGCTGCTCGCGTTGGTGGGCCGAGGACGCTTTCAAGGCAAGCTGCGAGTGGGACAGAGTGAATTGCGCCTCGAAACAGGGCGTCGCACAATCTACCGCCGCGACTTCCGCACCCGTGCGAACCGAATGACGTATTGAAGCGAGAGCTAGCGCTGCGCCGCATGTGGCGGCCAACTATAGGACCGTACTTATCGTCTCTGCGTCTCTCGAACTCAATTCATGACTTGTAATCAAAGCGTCTTGTGCAGATAATGCACCTCACAGCCTGGCTGCTGTCGATCCCGGAAGCCCGCTGATAGCCATTGAGGCCTGCTGACCGAGCGAATGCGACCGCATAGATACGAGCCCGCTGCATCACGTACCGTTGCTCTACACAGTACGCATAAGCTCGACCACAAACATACAAGGACAGCACGTCTTCTTCGAAGAAAAAGACCAGTAACGGTTCAATTGCATCGCCCTTGGGCAGTCCAAGATGCCATGTCTACGCGGCCGATCGGCGTTCTGGCTGAATGTGATAGATCCGGTTTGTCGCTCCTTGCTTGACAGCTTACAGAAGAAAGCCAAACGATAAACCCCTGTCTATCAAAATTACTCGGGTTCCAGTGGACGCCTCGTTAGAATAATCGATTGACACCACCACAGCCGAGGAGGAAGCGATCGCCGAAAGTAGATATTGCACAAATTTGCCCAAAATATTTGCAATGTATTTATACCTTGCCCTTTAAGTTACATTTCATGATTGACAACTTGCGCAAGGCTCGAGACTCTTATAGTACTTGGAATGGTCGAGTTTATCAAAGATTTGTGTATCGTGCTCCCTCTGATGGATGGGCCGCTTTATTGCGAGGAGGAGGGACCGAAAGATATTCGCTAAACGGAAGAGGTACGGCTGATCACCAGGGAATAATGCGCCGGCTGTGCACCCCAAGGACCTGCAGGAGTCCCGGGTATGAGCGCCTCTCACTCGCATAAAAGTTCACAATATCATGCTTAGCGGATCGTATATGCTTTCGCCATCTATCATTGTGTATAAAGAGACCCCCACTATGCAAATTCAAACCAAATGCATACCGAAGTTCAGTACAGATGTTCACATCTCCGATACGTTGTTCGGGCGTGGTGTACCAAGTATCAGGAAACACATAAAACGTGTCCTGGAAATCTAGTTGATATTAAGAACATTCAATATCGCCAATTAAGACTGATACTGACGTGTGGCTACGAAGCAAGAGGTGTCCATTTACACTAGACCGCCACCTTGTTTTGCGCCTAGCTAAACACTTTGAGTCTGTCAATGTTCGAAACATCACCTCGTCGGTCATGACATAACTCACGATCGATAGTTTTGTGTACAGCTCTATAGCTCTATTATCGTGTATATATACAGTATATTCAAGTGTCTGGTTTATTCTTTTAGTTTGGCTTTTTTTTTGTAGATAATAACTAGTTAATAGTTTCAATCTATCTCTATTTTAATAATCGTACACTCTGACTCTCAACCGACTAAACTTGTACATCCCTATACTTCTTTCGAAGAAGCATTAGATAATAGTCCATCCATTGATTATTCCGACTAGCGCTGCCGTAGTCCCCAAGCGCTTGAATTATGCTCGCAGCGTCAAAGACATGAAGTCACTGAGCGCGACACAGTCGTTAGTTGTCGACTTCCGTTCAACGAGGTCCTCTGCCTCCGCTAACAACCGCACATAACTGTTTCAGTAGCGGCGCTGTGCGCTCTTCACGTTCAAGGGCCAGGTCCCAGGGTATCGGGCGCTCAAGGCCAGTGAACCTCGGAAACTGTGCCGCCATCTCAATGGGTGCGGCCATCAGAGCGTCAAAATCTATAACTCCTATGATGTGAAAATCGGCATCTACTAGGAGGTTGTGGGCTCCGAAGTCTCGGTTGATCAGGGGAAATGGACTCGTCGTCTGTGTGCAATAGATTTTGGTAAGCTGCTGGAGTACGAGTGGGAGAGAACAACTCCTGTGCCACTGTAATTTTGATTCGTCGTCTACCGAAGCCAGAAATTCCCGGAAGTAGTAGTTTGTTATATTCTTGAAATAATCCAAAGAAGAGGTCCATGGGCCAAAACCTGTTTCGACGTCGTGCCCAACAGTGAAACTACCTTTGCTGGCATAGTGGAGAGAACCAATCTGTTCGAAAAAACAACTTGCTAGTTAGGTCTGAATGGCTGCCATTTCCTTCCGGAAACGATTGTCCTGCTCTGGAGTGCCATACAAATCCACGTCGCAATTTGTTCTCGCCTTCAGCGCATCTGCTGGGACTCCATCAATGTAGTCTATAATGATGTATCGTGCCCCGAACTTGTTCGACAAGCTAGTATCGTAATCGTGGACGCCCGGAACCGGCACACCAGTATTGATTCTTAACCACGCGTAAGAGTTGTCTAGAAATCGTTCATAGAGTTTGCGAAGGCTTACCGGAGATGGGCCATTGCTGCAACTTCGGCATTGATCACCCTATCGCCAGATCGCAGAGCTGACTGGGAGGCACCAGGTGCTTGTGATTCCACAAGGGTGGTAAGCTGAAAACGGATGATCCAATGGACTCCGTCATCGAAACCCACTCTCCGAACCAGGGTGAAATGTCCAATAGAGTATTCAGCGCTGACAGTGGCACTTAAGCCACCACCCCGAATTTCTGTGCAGTGTTGGGCCACAGCATCCCAGTCAGTTCTGGTCATAAATAATTCCGCACGAATCCGGTATTTGCTGTCTCCCGTGTAATTCTCTACACTGGACTAGAGAATACTTTTCAGTTCGGCCTTATCAAGATAGGAGAGGCGAGAGTTCCCTTTCGCAAGCTGCGTCGTGTGCTCAGCCGAGCCCTTTAATGCGGTTTCTATCACTTTATCATCTTGGTATTTATGGGTCGAGGAAGAGGCCAGCGGACCGCCACTACTTGGTAGTGAACCCGCAGGAATGGTGCTGACGTAGCCCCTCATTTTATTAGACACTAACGAACTTGGTAATTGTTTGTTGGCTTTCACAGCACCTCTGATTAGAGTGCCTCTTACCAACGTCAGTCTGCAACTTGAAAGCGAGCCTCCCGAACACGTTCCCAAAACTGCCTCTCACAAAGCTTCTTGTATCTCCTTCGCACGTCACCCGAGGGTTCGGGACAGGAATGTGCTGCCCGACTATAGAAAGTCCTGTGGTCAAGGTTGCTTATCAACAGCGCCAAAGCTTCACACACAAAGGACATCAGGGGTAGAGGAGATCGTTCGGTGATGCCGGAAATCCTACCGAAGCCGATGCTGCACTTCCTACAATCGACTCGCTGTTCCTCTACCTCCTACAGGTCGTTCCAAGATAATGCGATACTTAAATCTGACCTGATAACTCTAAAAATGGTCTAATTTACGCTTTGTCCTCCTATATTTTTATTACCAGGTAGTAAGGATGGATGCTAGACAAGGCCGTCGTAGTATTGGCACCACCTTTTTCGCCATGTCCAGATAGAAGGAGGGCATGGGATTCATGGCCTTGCCCTCGGCGAGTGGCACCGGACGGCCGCGACGGGGCCCGAACGACCTTTTGGAGCATTTGATCCATCACCTCTAGATCGTGGAACGCAACTGTTATTCATGTACCTGATGGATCGTGGCAATGATGGCAGATGCAGATGTGCCGCTGCTCCCTGGTACTTTGCGAAACCTCAGTGCTGATGGTCAAGGACCTAAACAGACTCAGTAAGCTGGGCGATGGGGTTCCGTTCCTGGCCAACACACCAAAAGCGCGCCATCTATATAAGACGCAATAACTATCAGCTCTCTATTCTAGTTGCTTATCTATATATATAGACTTCAAGTAGCTGTAGTAGCTACCCTATTTATATCGGTGGAGTGCAAAACATGCCAAAGAAGAAAGTCGCCCGCTAGTCGCGGGTAGAGTAGATACCCTATACGAACAAAACGCAAGCTTCACACAAATTCTCCTAAGTTCGTAGACGATCACATTGTACATACTAAGTCTGGCTGATCAACTTTGCGATCACCCTTATTTCAAGGAGAAGAATACGAAAGCTGCTACGGAATTTTTGCATAGAAGACTGCCATGTTTGCTTATAGGCTAATCACATAATGCGGATAGGGCGACTGGGTGCGCACATTTCTAGATGGGTCTTCATGTTCAGCAACGCATCTATGTCTCCAGAGTCTGGCATTGCGAGGAAACAGCTGACGAGCGTATACGCATTACAATGATTGGCCAATGCTCTTACCACGAAGCCAAATCGAGCTGATTTGACGTAGAGGATCAAGTCGTCTTCATCTAGATGGGGCCATTCTTGCTTCATGCGCAGCCTTGCCGTCCTAGCTTTAGCGGTCATTTTGGGCTTGCGAACGTCTTCTTCACCGGATAGCGCCGAGGGAAAGAGGTCGCAGCATGCGCATTGCGTGTAGGCGCCTGTTTCATTACAGTACGGCCTGACAATCCATCCTTGGACGATGAGAGCCCCGCTATTGTCAATCTCATAGCCTTCTTTCGCCAGAGGTAGCGTATCGAAGCCCGCAATATTTTCGAGCTTTTCACCACTCTGGACTGCCATTCGGTGTTGGTCGTTCATGAGGGGCTTGACATGATTCCAATTTGGAACCCAAGAAGGAAGGCTAGGTTCTTCCTCTGTTGACAAGGGGGCCGTGACTGTTGCGCAGACGAGCACGGCCACAGGCGACTTACAGTGCTCAAGCCACTGCCTAGCTAAGCGTAGGTACAGCTCACTCGTCTTCGCAGTATAGTCGACTTCGACTCTGTCCCTATCCCGACTAATTCCCAGAAGTGCGTAGACACGGTCGAGAGGCTCTTGACACAAGGCATGTCGATACTTCAGCAGGTTTGTCAGCAGTTCATCGTGACGGCGGGAGAGTTCGCTCCATGTCTTCATACTCGGATGCAGAATCAACGGTGCTTTTGCAAGTGTTTCTGCGTCCAAGCAAGATGACATATGGCTGATCAGGTTCGACGCTTTTTCCGTGAAGCTTCCGTACAAAAACCACCGAGAGCTTCCATGTCCGCTAAGCGCTTCTTGGATGACCCATCGCCGCTGGAACCACGGAGCTGCAAGCATGCTTTTCAGCGCAGCTGTCCTCCGCTTCTTGGATGAGCTTTTTGACCGAAGTGTTGCTGTGTCGCTCTCTGAGGCCTCACCTAGCCATATGACCACATTTGTCGAACGGTCGTATATTTCTCCCATGATGGAAACCTGTTGCGCACGCTCCGCGAGATCGGCCTGGTTGATGCAAATGGCATCTATCCAAATGGTCATAGAGAAGTATTGCGTATACGATTGTGCTTGCTCACGGAACCGTCTGAGGCCACTCTCAAGGTTGGGCGTAACGGGTACTTCGCAGCCATCAATGGTGATGCTCGCAGTCCTTTGCGCTGTGCCCCAGGTGTAAGAAAGCGTCTGGTAGTCTCCTTTGTTAAGAAGTCCGTTGGTCGAATAATCAGGGCTGTTTAATTTTGCTTCCTTCGTCGGCAGTCGCGTGACGCGCATGGTCGCTTTCACAGGTTCAGAGAGATTTTCGGAGGTATGTATGTCAATGACACGGATAGACCAGGCATCTTGAAGCGCATGTTTGTTGTAGAGTGACGACGCGCTGTGGTTCCCAGGTCTGCGCTTGCTAGAGGTGCCCTGTGTTGTGGCTGAAGTTCGTGCAGCCGTCTTGTGTCTTTCTTTTGTCCGTCCCACACGGCGTTTGCTGACCTTTGAAACCATCTTCATAGAGTAGGTTAGACTTTTTTAAAGATAGGATTGAAGCTAGGACGTCATCTACCAGACCGTTCAGATCAAGCTGTATGCCTGTACAATGCCGGATTGAAGGACGAATGCGCGAGTGCCGCGTGGGGCCTGATTGGATGGTGAGGTGACGTACGAGGCTTGGCGCTGCGGAGGAATGTGGCCTGCCGTTCTTTACTTGACGGCTTACTTATGCGCAACTTGCAGCAAGCGATACCGAAAATTACCGGACCCCTGTCCATCCCGTCTCCTCTGCTCAAAAGCAATCTGCAAGGCTCCAGTGCCCGGCACCGGGTCATCAGTAATACGTAGTAATTATGCCCAGCTGCTATTGCCTTGCTCCAGTCTCCATCTCCCTCGGAGGGGTCGCCGGCGGGAAATCATTGACTGGCCTGAGCTTTTCGTCAAGCTAATCCCTATCCCTCGCTGAGAGCACTGTCCACATTCTTCCTGCTTCTCAGCTGGTGCCACCTCCAACCGCCGTGAAACACCCGCGGGCGCACTTCGACCTCTCCTCCGCTTGCAGTCTTCCTCTCTGTAACTCTCTCCACCATGGCCTCCACCGAGCGCATCGACCAGCCGGCCGAGGTAGCGAGCAAGGTGCTGCGGAGAGCCCAGGTGTCAAAGGTACATGCACGCCGGCAGCCCCTGGGGCATTGGATGCTAATCGAGTGTCTGTAGATGACCCGGACGCTGCAGAACCGTCTCGCTTTGGCCAATGTCAAAATCAAGCACGGATGGCAGGACCTCTCGCTCGACCACCTCGAGCCGCGAGTCGATGTCGAGCTCAAGCGGAAGCGGCCAGACTCGAGCAACGAGACCATGTCTGAGGCGTCGAGCGTCTCCGAGCGCTTCTACCAGCAGGGCGTGCTCGACTCTTCCCCGCTCGCCGCACCCATATTCGCAGAAGACATCCAGCGGTCGGGCAGCCGGTCTGGCAGCAGTCATAGCCAGCACAAGCGGCCACGCTACGCCCAATCCTTCAACAAGTACCCCGGTACGAGCAACCACAACCGCACCAAAGTACGCACCTCGACCACGGCTGCAACTTCATGGAAAAACAGCTTCCAATTGCCCGAGTCCTCGCCCGTCTATCATCGGAGACATGCTCGCTTCGGACGACATGCCCCCAGCCTCTCCTTTGTGTCGGAGACTTCGACCATACCCGATGACCCGCGATCACCGCTCCTATCCGAAGACGACGAGGAAGACCTTCCCATAACCTCCTTCCAACTCAATAACTCACACATGCGTTCGTCTCCGCCCCGGCCACCTCGCACACCACCCCCAGGTGTCGCTCGGTCAGCTCGTCTTCGACAGAATGGTTTCAATGCTGCTGGCGCGGCCCGCGAAGGCAAGAAGGGTGAGGACGATGCTAACCTTCTCATGTACCTAGCCACGTCCCCAGGAGCCGGCTCATCGAAGCCTCGCGCCATTGCCCCTTCTACGCCTCCGCCCAAAGCAACACCTCTGCCGTCCTCCATGATGTCCACCCCTGGTGGTGGCGGGGCACCTTTCCCCGGCTTCGCTCTGGCAACACCCACGGCAAACCTTAACTTCGCCGAGTTTCTCAACATGTCTCCCAGCCCTGCACAGGTACCTGCACCATGGATGCGTACGCCAATTGCAGCGAAGACGCCGGTTGCCGCCCGTGAGGCTAGGCGTCGACTGAACTTTGACAGCCTCCTACCTCCCACCGGCGAGAGTCCTCGCATGGGCGTAGACCGGTCAGGGATTCTCAAAGTCGAAGGCCTGGGCATGGATCTAGGCGGCGAATTGGTTTCATGAAGGCGGGGCTACCCGGAATGGAGAAGGACATGACGAAGAATGCCCTCGCACTCCGAGAATAACGATTTACGACCAAGAGATGACACTGGATACATATCGATGTATACGCACAAAGTGTTGTTGGATACACACGCAGACAGCATGTTCTGCCATCTACTGTCCTTACCAAAAGCACGGCGTTGACGGTGGACCTACCTTTCCACTAGGACAATTTGTTGCGCATGCCTTCACCATTGAAGGCACATTCTGGGTTTTACCCGAGCTGTTCGAAGATACGTTGCATACCAGCAACGAGCCTTTTCCCTGGTCCCGAGATACCAAGATACACCATGGGCGGTCCTCCCAAGTTTTCCTATAAGTCGTCAACTATGCAGCCCCTCGGCGGCACAAACGAGCTAGCACCGCAGCAAGCGCCTGTGCCACCCCTTTTTACGGCATACCCGCCGTCGTGTATCATGTTCATCCAGTGTATTTTAGCATTTCCCTTTGTTTGCTTTTAGCATTTTGGCAGATGTGCGATGCATACATTTTGAGAGTCATCGATGGTATTTTCCTCACAGTGGCTTTGAGCTGCATTCGCAATAAGCGAATTTCAAATACCGGCATCGGTATCGATCAAATAATTATAGCTTACCCTGCATCCGAGAAACCTGTTTCCTGGCTCGTTTAACCGCTACCCTTCCCGCATGATATGTCTCGAGGTGGTAGGGCGACGGAGAGCGAATGGTGCTGGCGCCACGCTCCGGATCGTCAATGCACAACCCGTCTTCTTTGCCCCCTCCCAACCGCAAGTGCCGATGCACCATGTCCACGTAAAACGACGCACATGTCGAATGCGAACTGGATCTTCGCCTTGCGCAAAGGCACATGGACACGGGTTACGACATATCCTTTCGCACGGCACGGCAAAACAATTCGCTTTTATGGACATTATCCGCATCAGGCCCGGACCGTTCCTATCCCATCACATCAGCAGTTAGCAACGCCTCATTCGCACATGGATGCACCACCCATTCAGCCCGACCCAGCCCAGCCCAGCCCCAACACCCATCAGCAATTGGCCGACTATCTCGCAATATGTAAGACGCAGATAGGAGTCATAACCCCTTCTGTGCCGCTCGTAAACGAGGGGGGCCACACACCTGCAGAAACCGCCAACTGCCAAATGGGCATCGGACGAATCAATCGTTCCCTGCGTGCCCCTCCCCCGACGCGCTTGGACGACGCGCCTCAGGGCTTGAAAAGACTGCTAGGTTTCGTGTCAGGTTCGCGCGGCTGGCTTTAAAGTGGCGCTTGACCTGTTTTGGATGCCGTGGGCGAGGGTAAGCGGTTTTTTACTTTACCGTTTTGTTACAGGATGGCTGGGGGGTGCGTTGGATGGGCGCTTGGTGGCTGGGTGGCTGGCTGCGTGAGACGCGCTAGTGCTCCACTATGGTATTTTGATTCATTGCGAAGTGAAAGTGGTGGTCTCGAGTGTAGATGTGAATACTTCAAGCAAGACCACTTCGACTGACATATATCGTACCGCCCCATCCCATTCCATTCCATCCCATTCATAGCATCGTAGAGTATAGCAGAGCAGAGCAGAGCAGAGCAGAGCATCCATCTCAACCGGCCCACATCGCCGAGAGAGCCCGCGCCGCATGTACTCTCCGTACCGTACGATAGCGCTCACTCGCTCGCTTTTCGGCACTGCACATGCCGCGCAAACCAACCTCGTCCAAGCTTTTTTCCATGACCAAGGAACGGAGCATTTTATTTTCTTGATATGTGGGGAGAGCGAGGGAGGGCGCATGGAATTTATAATAATAGCTTGATATTTGGGAGCGGAGATGATGATTGCGCGGTCGGGGGGGCTTGAAAGGGGTTAGTACAGCGAGTGGCTGGGGTATTTGTTGGTGCTGTGTGCTCAGAAAGATTGGGTCGGAAAGGGGTTGTCAAGTAATTTGGAAATGGCGGTAGTCATGTATGTTGGAGAAGGTGCATGATTGATGTGTGTCTGATGTATAGAAGCTAGTCTGATATACCTCTCGCCTCCGTGGTTTTGGTACTTCGCCGTCTCCATATAGCTGGTATAGGGACATCCGTCTCGCTACCGCAATAGAGCCCATCCCATCATACATGCGATAATTCGCTGACATATCGCCATTCATACCGTCGACATTTTTCTCGAAAATGAGAAGAAAAGAATTATTTCCCCATTCGCACATGCATCGGTATCTTGGAAAGAAAAAAAACCTAAAGAACGCCTACGCTGCTGCTGCTCGCTCAAATCATCGCCATAGCCATATATATTCGCCGCATCGCGCATACCGTTGCTTCATGGCGCCGTGACAAAATACACAAACAAAATGCTGGAAAAACGCACGTCCTTCTCGTCGGAGGAAAAGGAGGCTCGGCGGAAGAGGACAAAATATTGGGCGCGGTTGCGTGCGTCTAGTCGTACTGGTCCTGGTTGACCTGACTCGCCATAACCATCATCCATACCAAAAACACCGTCCCTATGATCCAGAAAGCGAAGACGGCTTGCCAGCATTGACCTATACAGCCTTGTTAGCCTCTACCTTTCTCCTTTCTACCCATCATCCCGACAACAAGCAAAACTAGGACAAACTCACAGATATTCTGCTGCTGCAACCACGCCAACGTATTTATCGAGGGGTAACTCTGCTTCATGTTGTTCACATACGTATTACACTGATTATTCACGTTGGGCCCCCCGAAAAGCTGCATCGCCGTGCCGATGATGCCCGTTACGAATAAGACGAGGAGGATGAAGCTGAACAGCATCATGACGCCCGGGAGGAGCCGCCGTTGCGCGATCAGGATGAGCATGATCAGGATGAAGATTATGGCGATGGAGCCGACGGCTACGCCGTAGGGGAAGATCCTGTGCGTGCCCTGTTAGCGATGGTGGATAGACGGGTGGCGGAGGTAGTGGAAGTGGAGTGGGAGACTTACCAAGGCATCCCCAATTTCATTGTATTCTGGATCTGCATAAACTGCGCATTTATACCTAATACCGTGCCTGCTGTCACCAGCATGATGATGGTCCAGATGTTAAGTTGCGCGTCGGGCCAGTAGTACTTTTGGCGCACTACGACCGCCTCACCGACAACTGTTCCCCGTGCCATTTTGTATCCCTTTTGGTCTCTTTTCTCGGTGTGTGGGTTGCGGCGAGCCGGGAGGCTTGGTCGGTATGGTAGTGTGCTCGAAAGAAAGCTCCGGAAGCTCGGTCGCGGTAGAGGATCGCTCGTCGCTTCGTCGTTGCGCGCGCAAGTGTAAGTCTAGTCGTAGCTTTTCGTGATCCGTGTATCCACCGCAGCACGAATCCTAGCTATTCCCCCGTTGCGCCCACCGACGTCCCTCCCAACCAATCTCCAGCACCTTTTCACTCCCGTAACTCTAACCCCTCAATCTCAACCGCACTCTTAATCTTCAGCTCCGTACGTCCCTCGAATCCACCCTCGGCCTCGAACAGATGCGATGATGTCTGGGCGCAAGCGAAATGACGTGTATCCCTCGCGCTCCGCTCAACCGCGTCGCCCAGCTTCAGAACACGTCAATGCAGTCTTCCCTTCGGCACTAGAAGAAGGGGACGTATGGGCGGTCGCGAAAAAGGTTGTAGCGGGCAGAGTATGGTAGGATGTGGTTGTGTGGAAAGGTATGGAGGGCAGGCGTGTTGTTTGGGCGTTGGTGTTTCCTTGCCGGGCCGCGGGTGGCAGGGGGAGGGGCTGGGAAATGTACGGCCATTATTGCCGAACCGGCTCAGGAACCAGGAACTTCGACGTTGCATTTCTTGAAATAAGTTTCCTGTGAGGATGGGATTACGACTGAGCGTGAACGTATGACGGGGGGAATATTAATTTGGGGTTTGAAAATAATATTGAGCGAACAGGGCGGATTGGGTCAAGACACCGCACTTCCACGACGTCTACTCCTGCTCTGGAAGCAATACTCAACATGGCTCCAGGCCTCGTCATTAAAACCGCTATACCAGGAAAAGAACGCCGTCTATGCAGTAATCGCACTACTCCCATCCCATCTAACCCACCTGTTCTTTGCAACGTGAAACTCAGCTACTTCCTCCTCGTAACGATCTTCGTAATAGCATGCCTGATAGTAACACCCGCCTTCTCCGTCTCCTTCTTCGTCAGGCCAGAAGTAACGCAGACCTTCAGGGCGGGCGTAGGTTGCCACCCGTGATCTCGAGGGTGCGCGCCTAGACCGAGAGGGTAGGGTCGCACTCTAGCGATGAGGACGCCGTTGGCGAGGCACTGTGACAGTATCAGCACATTTACTTCTAGAAAGAGTGAAAAACGAGGTGGAAAAATGTACCTCGTCCACCACATCTTGCAACAATTGGTTCTGGTCTTCGATGGTAAGGTTCTTCGAAGCCACAACTTCCGGCTTAAGCACCAAAATCATCATCGGATTGTCCACCGAACTCGTGCACTTGACCCAATCGCTCCTCGGATCAAGTTGTGCCCGCATGGCCCTGATATTATCTCTCAGCGCAGTCAGAATCTCGGGCTGTTCCTGCAGCATCGCAATCGTCTCACTCGCAGTCGTTGAAAGCATGGCCGGCAGCGCAGCAGAATACGTATACGAAGCAGACGAAATGCGCTGATGCTCCACCACTTCCTGGGTACTTGCGCAGAAGCCGCCTGCCGCGCAAAGCGGACCGGACAGGTTCCCAATGATCATGTCGACCTCCCTAGCGTCCACGTTTTGGGCTTCTGTGAGGCCGCGACCGGTGCGTCCGAGGACACCGTACGACCATGTTTCGTCGAGGATGAGGCGAAATTTGTAGCGCAGCTTGAGCTCGACCTGCATTGATTAGCACTATTCATATCTCCCATACGAGAGTGATACTCACAAGCTTTGGCAAATCCGACACATCTCCAACGTTCTCAAACATGCCCTCGGTAATAATAAACCTTCTTGTAAGCGGCTTCTTCTGCTGCTCCTTTGTAACCTGCTTCAGGACCCTCTCCAAATCCTCCAAATCATTATGCTCATACCACCTCACAGTACTCCGGCTAATCTGTATACCCTTCCTCAGCGCAAAGTTGACCGCCTTGTCCGCCACAATGATATCGCCGCGCTTAGAAAACGATGGAATGACGCTGGACACGGTCGAGAAAGACTGCGCGTAGATTATGCAGGCAGGGACACCCAAATGAGCCGCAACATCAGCCTCGGTTTTTATGTGTACATCCTGGGTGCCATAGAAGCCAGGCGGGCCGCAGGGGCCGACGCCGTAGGTGCGCAGGGTTTGGATGGCCTTTTCTTTAAGGGTCTCGTTTGCGACAAAGTTGTAGAAGTTGTACGAGGCGAGGTTCGTTACGGTGCGGCCGTTTGAGAGCTTCGATTTGGGTCCTGTCGGTCTGCGCGCGCATTAGCCCAACTCTTCCTCGATGCCTCTCTATGATGTCCTACCCGACAATGATAGCCCTCCTCTCAGCTTCTAGCTCCTCAAACGGTGTCGGCGCTGCAACGAGCGGCTCGGGCGTCCAATCGTCCACCAACTCATCGATTTCCTACCACCACATCAGCGCCCCTATCTCGCAAACCCTACTCCACCCCGCGCAAAACATACCTCCTCTGTAAGCTTGACCTTCTTCTGCGTACTATAGCTCGGCGAAAGCATATACCGAACCGCAAACAAGAACAAAAACAGCTCAATCGCGCTCCTGACAGGATCGTTCTGGTAGCTCGATTTGATGTACCGCAGGATGATGGCGGAGCCCGGCATTTTGTGAAATTGGGCATTCGCGTCCTTGAGGAGGCGGGCGAGCATATTTTGAGCTTCGTGCAAGTCCATTGTGAGGGTCGGTCGTCGTGTTTGGGAGGCCTGGTTTCGTGCGGTAACTTTTGGGAGACACAGTTCTCGGAGGTCTTCGGGGGTGAGCGCGGTGGGTATCGCCCGCACGAGCCCGCAATTTCACGTGTGTGGCTGTACGTACTACCTGACAGCTTTTAGCAGTCAGGGACCCATGTTTCGATTGAAGCGATGGATTGCTTGTATGCATCGGGCCTAATAATGCAGTCAGACACAGGAAAGGAAACTGCCAAAATGGATCATGTACCACCGTCACTGGAAATTATAACCATTGCAGTAAGATCCTTGTATTCAGTGCAATGTAATCACTATCTAACATATTGCACCACCCAAACCAGGGCAACCAAAAAACCCTTGTGTCGTAGTATGTGCAGCCGCCCCATGGACGGAGAATTGTTCAAAGGAAACGAGAGGACAACCGAAGAAGCATCTATTTCCCACTCCGAAACACCCAGAAACAGATAGAGATGCTTGCCCCAGTCGACATTGAAAAAGATTACAATCATTACGAGACCCGCCCGTCTCCATGCATGATGCTATGCTTGCGCCATGTTGTACAATGCAAGTGCCAAAAACATATCAACTTTTCTTAGTATGCCATGAAGCGCCGTAACTTCGCATCTGATGATGACGACGTCTCCGCAGCGCCACCCGCACCAGGGCACTCACCAAAGAGACATGACCCAGTGGTCTCAGCCTTTGTGTCGTTGTTGTTGAGACCAGTGGGTTGTAGCAGATCCATGGGGATGTCAATCTTCGGCATGTACTTGCCGGCGACCACGGGTCCAACCATCACCGCAACGAAGACGACGAGCAGGACAAAGTAAAGGATGGCATAGCGGATGACTCTTCGCCTCCTGAGCTTGGTTTGCTTCAATGAGTAGATCGGAGGTCGAATTTGGCGACTAGAAACGTTAGCCTAAAAAACGGTTGTGGGTAGCGGGAATTACATACCTTGGGCGAAGCCAAAACAACATGACCGAGTGAAACTTGTCGGCGTAAGGGAGCAGGAGGAACGGAAGCATGACGAAAAGGAGGAAATGTCCCAGAATGAAATCGCCAGCGAACATGCCGAGCTCGGTGATCTTGCAGAGGAACTCACGGCCGGGCTGCGTGATTGTGTGCCAACCCATAGTGTACCACTTGCCAGTCCACCAGGCAATATTGGAGGTATCGCTCTTGAATTCGCGGGTGAGGGCAAGAGAAATGATGAGCTTGTAGAAGAATCGCTGGATAGCCACAACGGCAATCATCCCAGAGAGGGCTTTGGCGAAGTTGAAGCCTTCCAAGAACATCATGACCACGAAGAAAACAAGGAGCATGATGACGGCGATAGCGTGGGCAATAGCAGCGAGAACAGCACCAAATTTCTTGCAGCACATGCTGAGGAGGGGACCCGCACAACAGGCCAGAGCGAAAAGGCCAGCGAGTACACCCGCGTTTATAGCGATAGGACCGAACGCGACCAGGCCAACACGAATCAACGAATTGGTTGCCTTGATTTTGATATTGTTTTCTTGCGTTGCTCCAGCGACACCCGTCTGAGCATTGATGAAGAGGTACGGAACAAGTGTGACGGCAACCAAGACGAGGGGTCCAAGAATCTCCGCCATGAAGATGTTGGTAAAGTTGGCACGAGGTACATCGCCAGACAGCTTGGAAGACGGGTCACCGAGAGCCTTGCGCTTGAAGCCAGTGAGACGGGTACGTGAGAGGCGGCAGAAACCGATCCATGAGGCGCTGTGGGAACGGGTGTTGCCACGCGAGAGCCAGCGAAGGTATTCGCGGTAGTCGATGAAGAAGTCGTCCCACGAGAACTGGTGAGGGTTGAACAGGAACGGACAAATGCACAAAGCCAGCAGGGACGCCCAGAAGTAAATGAGCCACGGACTCCATACCGTGATGGTGGCAAAGAGGAGCATCATCAAAGATCGCGCTCCCATATAGATGGAAGGCCCCGCAAAGCGAGAATACAAGATGCCGAACGGAATGCGTGCGGTAGCAAAACCACGTCCAGTACCGATGTAGCGAGCTCCACCATAGGAGAGGTCAGTTTGCAGAGAGTTGGCGTAGATCTGACACACGAAAACTTCGAAAAATGGGGAGCCGGACGAGAAATGCTTTCCAAGACGGGTCAAAGCGCGCCAGACACCACGCTCAGTCAACTCTTGAACCACGAGAGGAACAAAGGCGATGAAGAAGACGATGAAGATGGACAAGATACAGCGAGCGACCCAGTCGACTACAGGAGTGAGATTAGCGCAACCGTTGGGCCATAGTGGGTCGGTAATCGGCGTGTCCTTGTTGTAACGGCAGATGATGGTCTCGCGCTTCAGGGCGCCTAGGCTGAGGAGGACGAACATGAACATCTGGACGGACAACATGATGAACACGTTGTTGGTGTGGAATCCAGGGTGAGCATAGAAGAACGACAGGAACCGGTCAAGGGGTAGCTGGGTACCGAGGTAGTAGTACTCACGGGACAGCATCTGCTCGCCCATGCCAGTGCCAATCTTGGTCGTGAAGTTGAGAATGGATCCGAAACCAAGATCACGACCCTTACCACACTGGTAGTACTCGCAGTGTTTTATCCTGCCGCCACGAAGGAGCGCGTTCATGCCAGCGTAGATATCCTCGTTGAGATGGAGACCCTTTTGCGCCTTTGACACACCACCACGAGTAGTCATGAAGATACCGTTGAGGAAATCAGGATGTCCGTAATGAAGCTTGCCGCCGATTTGAGCCAAAGTACGGGCGAACATGGTACCAAACGTTTGTTCCTTGCCAGCAGCGACGTCACCGAGGATACCAATATTCTCGGAGAAAATGTATTCACGAGCTCCGAGAATTGCCACAGGGTTGAAGTTCGGATTCGGCATACCAGGTGTGTACGGAGAAACATTGTCGGTAGTCATCTCCTCGAACTCAGCAAGAACGCTTCGGATCTTCAAACACTCTTCCAAGTAGTTGTCCTGATTGGCATCAATAAGCTGGATGTACTCGCCGCGGTAGAAGATGATGCAGTGGTTCTGGTTGTCTGATTTACCATCGCCCAGGATAGGGTTGCCGGAGAGCTGAACACGGAACTTCGGTCGACGCATGCCGTTATCCATGAGCTCGGAATGTCCATCGATAAGAGCAGAGTAGATGCGAGGTTCGTCGCCCTCATTGACAGGTGGTTCTTCATCCAGGTAGGCAATCTGAAGGTCAGGATAAGCCCGGAGCAAGAATTCAGTGTTCTCGCGCTCTTCCTTGGAGAATTTGGCGTATCGTTGCATAGAAACACAGATCTTGTACTTGCGCCGAGCCATGCGTTCCAGTTCGCGCTCAAGCTTGTCCGAGTTACCGCCAAACATCTGGACGACCTCTGGGTTCTCAACCCGGTAAAGGAGCTTGATGGCACGGCTGTAGTTCATGAAACCCGAGATGGTACGGTAAAGAGTCTGGGATCGAAGTGAAGCCCAGATACGAGTGCGCAGAGTGTATTCGGGAGCCGCCGATTTGAAACCGATGCAGTAGAAGGGAAGATCGTCAATCTTGCTCTTCGCCGTGTCCTTCTCAGACTTTTCCGCATCGCCGTTGTACTGGGAGGTCTCGTCCGCAAGGATCTTGGTGTCCTTGACGAAGCAATCCCATTCATGGGGGTGAAGCTGCTTCAGGTACTCCAGGAGGGTCACGCGGGAGTAGGGTTCGTCCTCACGGATGATCTCGCGAAGGGAGAGCAGAATTTTCTCACCGTAGTGGGGAATCATGACCGTGAAGGTGGGCATGTTATCCACCGGGAGAGGTTCGGGGATCGGCGTGGAGAGCGACTGAGCGAAGAAAGAGATGCGGCGTTCGGCTTCGCTCTGGGCCGGGAAAAACTCGGTCTTGAACGAGTGATCTTCCTGAGACACGAAGAAGGTAGGGGCACGAAGCGTCCGCTTGCCCTCCTGCTCGGACGGGACCTGATGGTAGAGAAGCTTTTGTACGTGGTCGATGGCAAGCAAGTGCTCACGGTACATGGAAATGACGATGGCGTTCCAGATCTGAGAAATGAGGACCTTGGGCTTGTACTTGATCTCCATATCGGTCGTGGCCAATACCTTGGAGTAAATACGCTTTGGCAAGCGCGAGAAGATATTCCGCCAAGGGGTCCAGATGGAGATACCGAGGTAGAAAGATCGAGCTACGGAGAAGAGCATGTTCAGGATGATGTACCAGAGATAGGTATCCAAGAAGAACAGAATCAAATCTGTGAACAACATGAGACCAAGGAGGATCTTGGGCTGATACTCGCATAGAGTCTTGCCGATGATGACATCACCTTGGCAGTCGGGCTTCTTCATATCCGAGAGAATGCGAATAGGATCCTTGATGGAGAGGGCCAGGAAGAAGTACGACTCGGCCATCTTGGCCGTGAAGACTAGGACCCACAAGCCGTAGGACATCCACATGTCATTGCCTTTGAGACGCGGGTAGCTGGCGGTGAAGGTCTGGCTAGCAACGTATTGGCGAGAGTTGCGCGTAAGATAACTGCCAAACAGACCGCCCAAAGGCATGATGGCGAAGAAGAGGAACGTGAACAGAGCAATGATGAACTGCACGATGCCTAGGATGTAAGGGATAGTTCCGGTTTGCTTGTCCATGACGAAGATGTACACACTGGGTGCGACGTTGACGGCGAAGACGGCCAGCAGGAAGAACAGCCGTTTGGTCAGATGCTGCGCACCGGCCCATTTGCGGGGAACATAGGCCCATTCCGCGAGGGTCGCAAAGATCTGGATAAGAGCAGCAATGGTGCCGCCAAGGGCAACAGCAGACAAGGTCGCCGCCTTTTCCGGTTGCTGGTCGAGTTGCTGCTGGTAGTCCTTGGTGTAGATGGGTTTCGAATTGTAAGCCGTATAGAACCAAAAGACCGAAACGTGAATGATCCAGATGCGATTGAAGTTAACAAGCATGTGAAACCACGATCGTCGCTCGAAGTATGTCTTGAAGAAGACCTTCTTCCATGTGACATCCTTTAGCTTCATGAATCGCTCTGCGGGAGGCAGGTCAACTAGTCGCGACTTGTCTTCCATGACAATGCGCTCGAGCCCCTCGGGATACCAGAAAAGCTGGTTAATGTCGTCGTAGCCGATGATAGATGAGTGGTCGCGCTCGCGACGGACGTATTTGCCCTCGTGGATCTCGTACCCTTGGTCTCGGCAGAATTGGTAAAGAGGGGTGATGACGTTGTTGAGATAGGTGAACTCCTCCATGGGTTCCGACTGCGCTTGCCCAGCAGGCGAACTAAGCCAGTCGTCGGCGCACTTGAAGATGAAGCAGAGACACTCGGGCATAAAACGGACCTGGTTGGCTTCGCCCCAGCAGAGCAAGTACAGGGCGATCTGGCGAACGCGCTCGTGCTGCGACATGCGGTTCATTCGTGTCTTCCAGCGGTATTCGGCCGCTTCCAGGCTGCTGTCGCCCTCGAAGGCTTCTAGCGTTTCTTGCTCATTCCCTGGGTTCTCGGTCGCCTTCTTCTTTGCCGCCCGTCGGGCTTTCCGGGTTCTCCGGTTGGCCTTGCCGAGCTTCATGTTTGCAAAGCCAACGGCGTCATCCAAGTCGAGATGGGCGGCAAAGTACCAGCGGCGGTAGTTTGCGTTTTCGCCGCCGATGTAATCAGCGTGCAACGACAAAAGGGCCTGGTTGGGAGACATTCGAGAGGCTCGCGAGTCGAGCAGAGTCATGAAGTGGTCGTACATGTTCCTCATGCTGTCCCGCTGGAAACCGAACTTGGCAGTCAGTTCCAGAAAGATGTCCTCGATCTCCTCCTTGGTGCACGGAATCTGGGCCTCGGAGGTCCACGCGGGGTAGGGCTCACGCGACCGCTGGCCGGCGGGAAGAGCGTTTGTATAGTCCATGCCATAGATGGGCGTCGACGCGCCGGACGAGCGGTTGCCACCATACGATACCTGAGACGAGGGGGGTCGGTATCCACGGTTGGCGCCATCGCCGTAGCTGTTGTACCTTTCGTCGCCACGGCCGTAGTAGTCCATGTCGGCGGCACGAGCCATGTCGGAGCGCATGGTGAAGTCGCTGAAGGTCTCAGAGTCCTCTTCGGAGTCGTGGCCGCGGCGTCGGGGTTGTGCGCTACGATGTGGTTAGTATAGGGCAAAGGGGGGTGGTGGTTTGGGTGAAACGCACGCATAGCCGTCCTGGCCATAGCCGCCTTGGGCACCTCCTTGGTCATAATACTGATCGTTGTAATATTCATCCTGATAGCCCTGCTGACCGCGATCGTCATAGTAGCCGTTTTGCTGTTGATGCTGGCCATCGTAATAGGCTCTGCGGCTAAGTCAGCAATTGATGCAGCGCACGCGGAAGCGAGATACGCACGATTCGTCGTAGTAAGCATCGCCTTGCTGGTGGTCCTGGTAGGCGCCACGCTGGTCGTCCTGGTACTGGCCGCCATACTGGTCGTCCTGGTAGTAGGCGTTCTGGCCGTGCTGGCCCTGGCCGTAGCCATCGTCGTACTGGCCGCCCTGCGGATGTCCAGACATCTTGGGGGTGGCAATTAGAGTGCGATGTAGAACCTATTGCTGGGCTGTCAACACCTGTCTGCCAACGGGCGGGGGCCGGGACTGGCTGAAACGGGCGGGGTCGGAGGAGCGTACCTCAAACAATGGGCATTAGGGACGTCCGGACGCGAATTAATCTGGATCCGGCAGCCTCGGAATTAAAGGTTGAATAGGTGCAGCGGGTGTGAGGCGAGCGAGCGGGTGGAGAGTTGCGAAAGAGTGTGGTTGACGCGCGGAATCTGGCAAGCGAAGGTGAAACGGGGGCCGCGGTGTTTACCGGCGATGAACGGGCTGCGGCACCGGTCGTGCTTGCTCAATCAGCGGGGCAGAGGTCGGGGACAGCGAGTGGAAGGGCGGGCGTCGGGCTGGCGTGGTGCTGTCGCGGTGCGGTTGCTTCGCCAACGATGGTCGGCGCGCGGCAGGTGCGATGGCGATGATGGTTCGTCGGGTCTCCGCTTCTGCTTTCGGGAGAGGAAGTCGCAAGCAGCGCGACTGGCACTGGCACTGGCACTGGCACTTGCACCTGCACCCCGAGCGGTGGAAACGAGGGACCGAGGGAAAAGAAACACGGCAGCACAGCAACACACAGCGGCGGCGAGGTCTGAGGGGCTGGGGAAGTGAGCGACGGGAGCAGAATGTGCAGGGAGGCAGGCTCGCAGCTTTTGAGTGTAATCCCACTCCCAATAAGGGGCGCGGGCGTGCCAAGGGCTCCCACCCCGGCAACAGGCCAGTGCTCGGGTGTCAAATCAGGGCCGCCTTGACCTCACCAAGAAGTCATTTCATTGCCACCTTGCCGTCTGCGCTCGCTCGACAGCCATGGGGATTTAACTTTGTCCATGGCCGAGGGGGGACTGGTCAATTGGACGCTGCCCGCGCCTGAGGCGTGTCTGCATTCCTGAGCGAGCGCCTCTGTGCCGCATGCGAACTGTGGCGGGCAGATCGGGAGGCGACTTACTCGGTGGCCAAAAATACGCATGAGAACAGGGCCCGAATAGTGTCGTCAGGGAAGGACCATAGTATTGCCCCCGAAGGTTGTCATCAGGATATGCAGTCCTGTGGGCACTCTTCGCTGTGGGTTGTTTTCGTGTCTCTCGCGCTGTCAACCCGTCTGTCCGTCTGTCCGTCTGTCTGTCTGTCCGTGTGTCCCTCCTGTGTTCCCGCGCGAATATTGCAGCACGTCACCACGCTGGCCGCACCCACGACGACAACGACGACGACGACGACGACGACGCCGACGCCGACGCCGATCAAACCTGCTCCAGCGCGCAACAGGCATGGCCCTGCCCGGCATCCTGCTGCCCGGCGCGAGATTGGACGTGCCAACTCGCCGCGCCCCCCGGGCCGCCC
The DNA here is from genome assembly GCA_030770425.1 of Darksidea phi. Taxonomy (NCBI): domain Eukaryota; kingdom Fungi; phylum Ascomycota; class Dothideomycetes; order Pleosporales; family Lentitheciaceae; genus Darksidea; species Darksidea phi. The sequence goes on along the minus strand of JASJFT010000044.1, from coordinate 160,621 downwards.
ATATCGATTGTAGGGGATGGCCTTATCGGGCGCCTTGCTCCCCCTGCCAACGGTCGCTGTAGCAGAGCGACGGGGCGGAAGGCTTTTCGCTCGAGGAGCCTCACCAGCCAGGCTGCCGGCGACACCGGCGCCCGCCCTGTCCCCCCGCCGCAGCCAATCGCTTACCCGGCCGCTGTCAGAATTTATCTGGTCCAAGATTGCTGCCCCTGAGCTGTGCAGGCGATAGATGAAGTTGCTCCACACGCTATCGCCCCATGACGACGGCCAGCATTGAAGCAACCCATGGCTCCCCGTCCTGGAGCAATATCAGACTGCCCTGTTTCCGCATATCGTGCTCCCGCTCCCCGGACGAATTCCAGGCGCCGCAGCGCCCTTGCGCCTATGGTTGCGCTTGCGGTGCTCAGCCACCATGCTCCCACCACTCTTCGATGATCCTAAAATACCGGCCTTCTGCTCGTAGAAGTACCGGGCCCGTTTCCCCCATCAGATGCGATTATCTCAGATCGGCCATCTAACCTGCCGCATACGGCACCAGAGGAACAGGTAGCGCTTACGAGAGTCGTCTTGTCATTCGCTGCAGTACCAACGCCGAGGACCAAGCGCGAAGAAATTGTCACTGGCTGCAGTACACGTCCATGTACTCTTCCCCCTGCTCAGCTACTGGTGTGCTCGCACGACTGCGCCTGTATTCCAAGGCTACTCGCTAGCATTTGATGCCGAAGTCATAGTGGCTGGAGGCTCCGCCTTAGTACACCTGGGAGCGTGCAGCTCCGCCAATCAAAGGCTCAGCCTGCAACAGCGGCCCGAAACACGGGACTGCAGCCGTTTGGTGTTGGCACGAGCCCGGTGCCTGTCAAAACGTGACACTCGTGTGTGCGAAGTCGAGTTACAGATGCACCGATCCAGTACTGAGGGTTCTTTGAGACAGTGGGGCTCGTTACCAGGAGAGGAGGAGGTGCAAGTGCACACTCTGCTTCCACGTCCAACGGAACCGCCAATCGTCTTGGAAAAGATCCTGTGCATCGCTCATCACGACAGTCGTCAACCGTATTGCTTCTGGAAGACCGAGAAGGCCCATAGAAAATTCGTCAGCTTCTCAAAGGTGATCGTCAGTGTCTCCACCAAGCTTCAGCTTGCGACGCGTCTCACAATCTATCTTAGCCGTTTCGGGTTTAGCGCAAGGGAAAAGCAAACGCCGAGCATGTATCACAAGAGCTTAACTTTCGACACACTCTTTCACTCAAGTTGCCTTCACGCCTGTTTCTTTGTCTCGTTTCTATTCCCAACGTCGCTCCCTGATAATACCTTTAATTGCGCTCTCCTGCGCCACGCTCCTTCATCGCGACCGCGCGGCTTCCAAACGCATATGCAAACGCTCCTCCCGCGCCGAGCCTCCCAGCTTACACCAAGCACTACCAAGCTTTCTCTCGCTATCTTGTGGCTTCTCTGGTAGAACTCGCATCACATATATCCACCTATCGATATGAAATTCACGCTTGCTGCCGCCGCGACGGCACTGTTCGCGACCACCCTCGCGGACGTCGACCCTATCATCATCAAGGGCTCCAAGTTCTTCTACAAAACCAATGGCACTCAATTGTGAGTCTGTTCCTTCGACCGCATCGACCAGATAGTAACCATCACAGCTTCATGCGCGGTGTAGCTTACCAGCAGAAACTCAACTCGAATACCTCTGCGACCTCGAATGTCCAGTACACCGATCCCCTGAGCGACGCCAATTCATGCAAGCGCGATATCCCATTCTTGACCAAGGTCAGGACCAACACCATCCGTGTGTATGCCATCAACCCGGATCAGAACCACGACGACTGCATGAAAGCGCTCGCGGATGCTGGCATCTACGTCGTTGCCGACCTGTCCGAGCCAGGCCTGTACGTACACTTTGCACATCCCCCAACATTGGATCGCTCTACACGCAAAACATCCAGCATGCCCTCGGCGCCATCTACAATAACGGCCGCAGTAGAGGTCGTCTCTATGTCAGTAACAATAGCTAATGCTCACCTTTTAGTTCCATCAACCGCGAGGACCCACAGTGGAACGTCCCGCTATTCGAGCGCTACACCAAGGTCGTCGATGTGATGGCCAAGTACTCCAACACGCTAGGCTTCTTCGCCGGTAATGAGGTCTCAAACCAAAAGAACAACACCTACGCTAGTGCCTTCGTCAAGGCCGCCGTGCGCGACACCAAGGCCTATATCAAGTCGAAGAACTACCGCCCCCTGGGTGTTGGATATGCCACCAACGACGACGCCGACATTCGTGAGGTACGTCCACCTTCCTCTAGCAAGCGATGGTCTCAGCTAACACGTACTTAGGATCTCGCCAACTACTTCGACTGTGGAAAGACGGAGGAGGCTATCGACTTCTGGGGTTACAACATCTACTCCTGGTGCGGTAAATCTTCCTTCACCGACTCTGGCTTCGACGTTCGCACCAAGGAATTTGCAAACTACAACGTGCCTGTTTTCTTCGCCGAGTACGGCTGCAACACGCCTCGCCCTCGCTTGTTCACCGAGGTCGGAGCCTTGTATGGTGACCAGATGACTGGTGTCTGGTCCGGCGGAATCGTATACATGTACTTTGAGGAGGAGAACATGTTTGGTCTTGCTACCGTCGACGGTGACAAGGTCACAACTAACGAAGACTTTAACAACCTCTCCAAGGAGATTGCCAAGGCTACCCCTACCGGTGTGAAAGCTGATTCCTACAGCCCCACCAACACCGCGGCCGCCACATGCCCCAAGGTCAACAGCGATTGGGGCGCTCCGTCTGACCCTCTCCCGCCTGCTGCCAACGCTGATGTCTGCAGCTGCATGATGGACTCCCTCGGCTGCACAGTCGCCGACAAAGTTTCCGACACAGACCTCGGTTCGCTCTTCGGCACCGTCTGTGGATTCGAGGAGGGCAAGTACTGCGCTGGCGTCAACAAGAACATGACCGTCGGCCCTTATGGCGCTTACGGCATGTGTGCCCCCAAGGATCAACTCTCCTTTGCTCTCAACGCCTACTATGAGGGCCAAAACAAGGCTGCAAAGGCTTGCGACTTCAAGGCCTCTGCTACCATCAAGAAGGCTGCTGCCACCACCGCTTCCAACTGCCAGACGTTCATGGCCCAGGCCGGCAAGGAGGGAACTGGAACCGTCACTGCTGGTGCCCAGGTCGGTATGTCTTCCAGTAGCAAGGGCGCTGCTCCCGGCTTGTCCGTTTCACACGTCCAGGTTGGCTCCCTGGGTCTTGGGCTATACGTCCTAGGCGCAGTCGCTTCTGGCTTTGCTATGATCTTGTTGTAAGCATTTTTGAGCGGGGCGAGCGGTGGGGGATATCCGTGCATTATCATGACGCGAGAATCATCTCGTCAGGAGGGCTTAATTGTAGTGGCAGGGACGCGGTGTGGATATGCATTGGATGTCGTTCTTTAGCGTATTTATTCGCTGTACACTATTACCCTCTGTACACTGAAATGAATTTATTAGTTTTCTTTCTGCGCTTCACTAAGACGGTAAACTTACTACTCTACTACTGCAAACTGTCATATGGTGGTGTTGCCAATGCCGATACATTGCTCGCGTGATATCCTTTTCTTCTCTCCGAGAGAGAGAGAATCCCGATACACGCTGGCGTGGTATTAGTCGGGACTGTGCGAATTCGCAAAAAAAGAAAAGCCGATAGCGGTGTCCCTTTTCTTTTCCTTTGTATGCCTCACCCCCTTCACCCCCAACCCCCCGTCTTCTATCCCCTCTCTCTCTACCCCACTCCCCTCCCCCCACTCCCCCCTTTTCCTCTTCTTCTTCTTCTCTCTCTCTCTTCTTTTTTTCTTGGCTCCCGCGCGGTGTGAGGCGAAAAGCGTGAGGCGAGAGGCGAGAGGTGAGAGGCATGTAAGCCGTGTGAGCCTGCCTGCCTGCCTACCTGACTGACTGCCTGCCCGCGTGCCTACCGCGTCTTTGCTATGTCCCATTCTTCAGGCTTCGGCTTCGGCTTCGGCTTCGGCTTCGGCTTCGGCGCTTATTTGGGACTTGTCGCGGGTTTGATTACGGTATACTACTTTTTACTACTTTTTTTTTGGGTGGATTGGGTGGGTAAGAGGGTGGTATGGACTGGGTTGGCTGGACTTGTGGGATGGGGCGATGAGGGTGGGGGTGGGGGTGGGGAAGGGGATGGAGATGGAGATGGAGATGTTTGGATTGTGCGGATGGAGTGGGAGGGGGAGGTGAGGGAGAGGACCAGGGGAGGAGAGAAGAGGTAACGTAAGGTGAGGTTGTCAGCGATTGAAGTAGAGTTACGAGTAAGTTTATTGAGCGTAAGATTAAGATAAGTTGTATGTGAGCGAAGAAAAGTAAGAAATCATCTACCGTCCTACTCATTTGATCTATCTATTTGTTTTTCTTTTCTGAGAATGGATGTCTCATAAACTTAGGAAGACCTGCACCAGCCGCACGGGTAGTAGGTTCTGTAACACCATCGCTGCTCGCTTCTCTCTTCCTGTTCGCCTTCACGTAAAGCGTAACCGCGCAGCCGAGTAGGAGAAGAATAGTGGCAAAGGAAATAGGACCCATGACTTTCCAGACCGCTTTTTGGGTCGTGTTGCCTGGCTCGCCTGTGAACTCGACGACGTTCATTCCGTAGTATGATGTGAAGAAGGATAGTGGAAGCTATATCTTGTTAGATAAAGTTTGCAGGGAGGGGAATTCAAAGGATGGGCTTGACATACAAACACGATTGTCACTATGGTGAAAAGCATCAGGATCTGAGATTGTGCCTGGGTTTCGTCGGCTTGCTCTTTCGCAAGGCGTGCCAGGTCCAGGCTCTCTTCTTTCTGCTGGAGGTCGAGTAGGTTCATCAACTGCTGCCCATTAGCCACGTGTTTCTGTGGAATAAGTGTAGGCAGCGAGTGTTCCATACCGACGTCCGTGTTCTTTCTGCATCCTCGCTTATTTTTTTCACTTGGCCCAAGTACCCGTCCAGATCCTTGTGTATAACTTCCCGGATGCGCGTTCCCAATCGATAGATTAGTTCCTGGAGCTTATCCTTTTGCGTTTGCAGGAGGCGGCTAATACTATTCAGTTCATCGATTATGTCGAGGACTTCCAGGACCAATTTTGCTTCTGCTCTCTTGTCCGATAGGGCGCGCGGTTGGCCCCGTCTCGGTTCCAGCGCGTCTCTGAATTTGCGAAAATGCTCGGTCGTCTTGTCGGTCTGTCCCGTGCACATGTTAGCTTCCACTCAGGTTTATGGATGACAGCGACGCACCACATAACCGATAGAATCTCGGAATATAGAGAGAAAGTCCAAAGACGGATCCTTGTAAGTGAGCATCTTGTTTATGGCGCTCTCTATTATGATGCTGGCCACCACTGCGCCCATATTGGAAGATTCCTGTAGCGTATTGTGGGTCTCGTCGCTCTGAAGTTCATTCAATATGGCTTGGTATAAGTCCGTGTCCGACTCGACGCCGTTCCTAGGTATAAGATCTTCCTCCTTCTCTGGGAAGCAAGTCAAGATGGCGGTCCGATCCGGAGAATATAGGGAACCTGGTATCGTAACTACCCACAGCCACAGTTGGTCTACCATGATCATAGTGGGTCCACCTGGCGCTTTCTGAGTATGTCTCCAGACCACTTGGTCTTTGTCACGAGACGACGTGTCATTCAGATTGGGATAGAAGTATTGATCGAGGCTGCGGCGGGGGTGTAGCGAATTGGGTCCATTGATATCATCCTTGATGGCCTGATACAGGCGTTGTGTGGTTGGTAGTAGTCCGTCCGGTATCGGAGTTTGCGCTTTTTCGTGACAGCGCAAGATGAAACTATTCCGCCTCTCGAAAGCGGAATACGTGTCCCAATGAAGATAAGGCATCTGTGATTATGAGCATGCGTAGAGATGGTAATTCTAGTGCACTTCAAGACACAAGCTTACGTAAAATGCCAGCTCGTCCCGAATCCCTGTAGCCTGAGGTCCTTCGCGTTCTCTAACTACAGGTTGTGTTAGTCAAAGATTGTATCGACAGTCGATTTGAAGTCTCACCGTGGGCGAAGTGGCAACCTGGATCCATATATCTCGAATGGGGGATTGAAGGGTTGCGTCGTTCGTTATCCGACCAGTACTTTGCGTCCATTATGGGAACGTCATATTCATCATTTTCTTGGAGCATGGAGATGAGACTTCGAAGACAAAACTTGGGAAAGCTTAGTAGTTTCTCATCAATATATGAATTAGACCGTACCTGAACCCAAGAGGAATTATTTAGGCTAACGTGCAACCATATTACTCTGCTGTCCTCCGTGTCCTTTACAGCCTTCAACAATGATGAGTCGGCTCCAGAATCTGTTATAGTACCCTTTCGACTAATCAAGGTACCATCCGGCCGGAAAATCTGCAGATTTGCCTCGAACTGTAGAGATGGTCCCATGTCCGGAATGGCACTAGGAGGTGTAAGTGGTGATGGCATTTGACCGCGCCGAGAGATATCGATAGATCGCAAGGTCTGAAGAACGCTCTTATAACAGATATCATGTCTTCCTTGATACTTTGTGAGGCCAGAATGGTCCGCCTGTAACGCGATATTGACTGAGCCTGGGAGAGCGAGTGTTGACGAGGTCCGATCTAGAATTAACGCCTCGCCAGTTGCGACTGTTTCGTAGAAGCATGCGATTGTTTGTCGAGGAACGAAGTGCGCAAATCGGTCATTGATGATGCCTATTTGAGCCGCATCTTCTGTCGTGAACCCTCCAGGTCTTGGGACCAGTCGAGCCAAAGCCTTAGCGCCGCTTGCAAGCGAAGACCATCGATGTGGAGTCCCGAAAAAGAAAGTTGCTCGAGTGCTGAATTGAACGAACTTGAATCGATCTGATAAACAACTTCTGACAAGCGCATCTTTGACTGTTAGACCCCCTAGACCTTCCGCGAAGAAGATGATGGGAGTTGAGCGCGAATCTTCGGTTTGGAATGTGTCGTAGAGGACCGATAACAGTCCGCGTGAAACATTTTCATTGCTCTGTTGAGCGTTGGATTCGTAGCTATAGCTCCAGACACTGCAATGAGGGACATCGATGCCTAGCCCATCCTTGAGCCAGAAAAAGTAAGGTGACGATGGGTACGTCCAAGTCGAGTCCCAGGCACCGCCAAAGCCGTGAACAGCGATTATACCGCAGGATGTTAGTCAAATGTATTTGCTAATTGGCAACACTTACTTCGCTTTGGGCGGATGCGGGCCTTTATAAACTTGATGCAGAACGCCGCAAGCCGCTAATTTAGATTTGCTTGCATCGACGCGCAAACCATTTGCTTCTATGCCGCTCATACTGAACCCCAGAGGTGCCTTCCACGCAAGCAAAAGATTGAGATGGCCGCGACGGCTGCCGATATTTTAAATAGCCGATGACACGAGACGGAAGGGAGGAACGATTGGTGCAGCAGGCGACAGCTGTAAGCCACACCGGATCGGGATTCGACTCATTTTCATTCGATACCATTTGGCCCCCAATTCTCAGCCCGGCTCAGTGGTGATTTGTTTTTTTCCAAGCAGTTGTACGATTAGAAAAACATCAACTTTGTTATCAGCGCAATAGAGCCTTAGAACGCCGTCAACAGGTCGATAATTATTGATATGCTGAGAGTATTGAAACCCCAATCATGGATTTCTGATGGATGTCTTCATGTCCCGCTGCTGATTCCCACGTTACTTCTTACACTCATTACCAATACTCGTTGTGAATTGCCAGGCATTGGAGCTCGTATCAAGCAGACAGTCTACCACGGTAGTTGCATGGGCGCCAACGTGCCCGCCTTTTCACCCAGTGTATGCTCGGCAGAACGGATACCGGCAGTGCCTCGAACAGACCAGAATTCGCCAGTCTTACTCATGTCGAAGGTAGCGATCCAGTCTTTGAGCGAATGCGCAGCTTCGTCGGGTTTGACGGCTACTAAATGCATTAGCTGCTGCAAATTTAGGTGTGCCAGGGAGGGCGGATATATACATACCGTCTGGTCCACCTTTGTCGAAGGAACCGTCCGGATTCTGCTTCCTCAGATACCCTGTGTGCACCACAGCCACGGCAATGCCCTTCTCCTCCAGGTCGATACTGAGCAGCTTCGCCGTCATGTTGAGCGCCGCCTTGCTCCCATGACCCCCATAATTTCCGCCTTTGCTACTCTTATGCCTAAGCGCAATACTTCCACTCTCACCCCCCACGAGCACAATTCGACTACCCTCCTTTAACAAGCCCTTCGCCACCAAATTCTGCACAAGGAATGCCGGTCCCATAGCCGTCGTTTTGTACATCAAGAGCTCCTTCTCATAGTTCAGCTCACCCAGCTTCTCCTTGGCGAAATAACCGGCGCAGATAATGAGCAGGTCTATTTGCGGAGGGTTGTATTGCATAGAAATGAGGCGACCGGCATTTTCGTGCGTGATGTCGATGTTGGGGATCCAGTTGATGCCGCGGGTTTCGTGCGGGGCGGAGTGGCGCGCTGTTGCGTAGACGGTTTTGTGGTCAGCGGAGTATTGGTTTGCTAGGGCTTCGCCGAGGCCACGGTTGCCGCCAACGATGAGGATATCATCTGTTAGATGTTAGCTTGTTTTCGCAGAAGAGGATGGGTCGAAGTCGCCATATTTCCAGAGCGAGGTTTGGAAAGCTATCGGACCATCCGCCACCAAGGTGAGGAGACTTGTACTTCCGAGCCTCAATGCCACCCCGGGATCTCGTACTTACGGAACTTCATGGTGTGGTTTTTGCTTGCAAGTTATGTCGGTGTGTGTTAGAGTGGCTGTTATATCGTGTGTGCAAAAGAGCTGTAGCGTGGAGATTAGATTCACGGGAAACTGAAGGATCAGGGAAGTTAAATAGCATTGACATCACAATTAATGGCGCTTGGCTACTGGGCGTTGCCCCTTCCATGAGCACGTACGGCCGGTTTGTCCCGATTGTTAAACGTAAACTGCCTTTCTGGCAGCAGGTGATTCGCATCGCATATAAACAGTGTCGGGCGAACGTTGTGGCCTGACCAACGCTGACGTGCGGGAAGAAAATGGAAGTCGAATGTTGACGGTGGCCATGACGGGATCATGGCGTGATATTAACATAGCGAGGAGACAGGGATGGATGGGTGGACGACCCGACCGATAGGCGAGCGAAGCGCAGGAAGCCCTTTGGAGGAATTGTATTTGCGGGCGTAGGGCGAGGCATAGCCAAGAGGATTGAGGACCGATGGTTGGAGGTTCGTGCCGTCTTCGAAGTCAGCGGGGCAAACGAAAGAGGCTAGGTCGCACGACTAGCCATCTCCACCAATGAGGCACTCACAGTCTGCGCGGGGCCAAAGTCATCTCATCTTTCTTACAGAGGGCGGCCGAGCGTGTTGGAATCTTTGGGGACTTGTCTTTCATGATATCGCATGCCGTCTTACGCGGAAGCTCTGCAGCTCCATCTTCTTTGCCGGCTCTTCCGCTTCGACCGACGTCGTTAGACTCAAGGCATCGACCCGAGTTTAGGTTGAATGGGATCGAGCGGCCTGCGGGCTACTATACCTGGAAGCCTTCAACATGGAGTCTGCCATAGCGCCGCCTATGCCTACCCCCGAGCAGCTTCGATACGTCGTGCAGAACTTTCCTATTATCGACAACCACGCCCATAACCTAATCCTACCCGCGTACTTGGATACTGTGCCTTTTGAATCCATCACTTCGGAAGCCCAGGGAAGAGCTCTGAGAGATACCTTCAAGTCCCTCCCCCACCTCCGGGCAGCGCGGCAGCTGCGGACGCTCTACGAACTTGACGATGAGGCCGACTGGGAGGATGTCATCAAACAGCGAGAAGAATGGTTAAGATCCGACCCGGAACGGTTGGCCCAACGTTGCTTTCATGGAGTGCATGCACTTTTGATCGACGACGGGCTCGCGGGGCCTGAGAAAGTGTACCCGTACGGTTACCATGACCGCTACACGAAGGCCCCTAGCAAGCGCATTGTGCGCATCGAAACGGTGGCTGAGAGATTAATGGAAAGCATCTTGCGAGACACTACTGAAGCTGACCTGGAGGAAGAGAAGTATTGGATGGATACCTGGCTTACCTTTACCGAAGAGTTCGAGCGGGAGATTCAGGAGGCGATCCAGGATCCAGACGTTGCCGCCTTCAAAACGGTCATCTGTTATCGATCTGGTCTGGACATCGAACCAGACTATGAGCAGGCTGCACGGGAGGTAGCGCATCCATTCGAGCGCTACGTGGAACGCTGTGTTAGGAAGCGAAAATACCGAATCGAAAAGAAACAACTCAACGATTATCTTGTGCTGCGGACACTGGAGGTTCTTTCTGAGCGAACGCCTCATCCGGATGCCTTGTCAAAACCACTCCAATTGCATGTACGTAATCCCGGGGTACAAACTCCGTGTTTCATGTTTTATTGCGCGGCGTGTTTGGATGGCTGTGCCACTCCTCTGGAATAAGCCTGCTGACCGTTCCCCCTACCTTTAGACCGGACTAGGCGACTATGACATCGGCCTACTACATTCTAACCCAGCGTATTTGCAACCACTGATTGAGAACTATAACACGGTTCCGTTCGTGCTACTCCATTCTGCTTACCCGTACACACGCGAGGCCGGCTACCTGGCCATGGTCTATAGGCACGTGTATCTTGATGTTGGAGAAGTCTTTCCCATGGTCAGTAGAGATGGCCAGAAGACCATATTGAGACAATCTCTGGAAATCGTCCCCGGCAGTAAGCTGCTGTACTCCACAGATGGTCACTGGTTCCCGGAGACGTTTTGGCTTGCGAACAAGCAGTTTAGAGAGGTGTGGCTAGAGGTACGTTCTGCTTTCTCTCGGCCCTATGTTTGGAGAATCGAGCATTTCGATGCACATGCTAACTAAATTCGACAGCTGCTTCTAGAGTATATCGAGAAAGAAGATATCACAGCCCACCAAGCAATTGCCATGACGAAAGACATACTTTTCAATAACTCTAACGTTCTCTACGACTTAGGGTATCAAGCAGGCTTCGACGACACATCGCCCAAGTCTATCACGTTCCACAATACTAGTGACAACGGGGCGAGATCAGCCTCAACAGTTCCCCCGATGTCGGCCCCATCCCTACCAGAGTCAGCATCAAGGAGTCAACCGCCTATGTCCTCTCCGCCTCCGACAGAATCTCAAACGCCACTCAAGGGATATGAGCCGCCCCTTTTCCCACCTCCACCGAAGCAGCCTCAAGTCTACGATGTGCAGCTTTTCGAAGAGTTCATGGCGCGTAACTCAGAAGTCAAGTTCGTCTACGTTCAGTGGCTCGACTACATGGCCACCATTCGAGCAAGGATTGTACCAATCAATGAGTTTGAGCGATTGATACGCAATAATAGCCGGATAGGTATCTCTCAAGGAAACACAGGCACTCTACAGAACGATGGTATCACACCTGTCGTCAACCCAGTCGGCCAGATATACGTGGAGCCTGACCTCAGATCTCTTCGCAGAACGCACAAGAAGGAACCTCTGCCTTCAGCAACAGTGCTCTGCTTCTGGCGTGATGAGTCTGGACGCCCCATCCGCGAGTGCCCGCGAGCAAATTTAGAGACACTCGTCAATGACCTGCAATATAACCATGGGATCAACTTGCTCTGCGGATTCGAAATCGAAGTCACATTCCTGTCTCGAAATCCTACCAATAAGGAGCAGCCTTACACACCATTGACTCAAAATCACGCATGGGCTACCTTGACGCCAGAGCAATGGCTGCGGCTACCACTTCTCGCGGAGATAGCGACGTCTTTAACAGAAATGGGCATCGAGGTGCAACAATTCCACGCTGAATCCGGTCATGGACAGTATGAGTTTGTACTTGCGCCTCAACCGCCTATGATCGCCATCGACTCCTTAATACAGGCCCGGCAAGTCATTGCCCAGGTAGCCGCGATGCACGATCTACGAGCCACACTGCATCCTCAGCCCTTTCCCGGTATCGGTACCGCAGCCCACGCTCACATATCTCTGAATCCACCTGACAACGACCTTCAGTTCTTCGTAGGCGGCGTCCTTCGCCATCTTCCAGCCATCTGCGCCTTCACTATGCCTGAGTCTACCAGTTACAGCCGCGTTGTCGACGACCATTGGGCGGCGGGCACATGGATAGCATGGGGCACCCAAAATCGCGAAACGCCTCTCCGCCGCGTAACCGATGGCCGTTGGGAAATTCGCTGTCTCGATGGCCTTTCAAACATGTACTTCGCCATCTCTTCTATCCTCGCTGCAGGCCTTCTTGGCCTCAAAGCCAACATCACCGACTTCCCACAGAAGGATGTGCCGTACAATCCGTCACAGTTGGATGAGGAAGGCAGGGCGGCATATGGTATTAGTCAAAAGTTGCCTGCGAGCTTTGAAGAAGCGATGATGGCGTTGAGGGTTGACGGGGAGTTGAATGAGGCGTTGGCGGAGGGAATGGTCAAAGATTTTCTGCTAATGAAAGAAAGCGAACAGAGGATGCTGGCCGGTATGGGGGAGGCAGAAAGGAGGATTTGGCTGATCGAGAGGTATTGAGTAGGGTGTGCGGGTATTTAGAGTTGGATGTATGAGCGTGTGAGTTGGAGAAGCTGGGGGTTTGGGGGATCAACTTTTATTGGCAATTGTTGTGATGTTTTTGATATAACCCTTTTTATATGTTTTAACGAGCTACGAATTGCAGTTGCTTCTTGTTGCAGCCGTTCTTCGTTTGACCTGCAAACATACAAATCAGCGATTTCCCAACATACCACTACTCCTGAATCTACCTACCACGTCGTGATGTCCGCTTTCCGCTATGAATTAGTTGCCCACACATAATGAACCGATATCCATTCATCTGTGCCGTGCTTTGTTACTTCGCTGCTTGAGCCAGCAATCACCTCCTCATCGAATACCATCTACAAAACCCAGTCTTTCTCCCATATCCTCTATTCCTCTTCTACACTACCTCAAGGCCTCATCACTTGTCTTGCATTATACAGTTAATTCGCTTCTGACGATCCTACTTCCATTTGTTCTACCTCTCAAGGCTCGGTGGTTATTCGACGGCCGTACTGGATCCACTTCATCATCGCCTCGTCCTCATAACTCTGAGGGCAGCAGGCCCTTGCGGGCCTGCTGCCTCTTCGCCATGTCATGGGACTTTTTGTTCAAGATGCGTGCCTGCAGATGCTGGCTGGGTTGTTATGTACCAGGTTTCATGCGCATGACTGCAAAAGGCCGGCAGACGAGGGACATCCCCTGGCTATGGTGTCAGTCTTTCCCATGGCCTTCACCTGATGCCCATAGGGGGGATAAGATGGAATAGGCACGCACAAGCCATCAGTTTTACTAATGTAATTCTCGCCTTCGTGGCACTAGGTCCGCTTCCGTCACCAGAGCGATGTCGACCTCGGCCATAGGATCGACTGCGGTTCGCTCGGTTTCCATCACAGCGACCAGCTCATCGGACCGGCGGAATTCACCCTTTTCCGGAACTTGCACTATTGCTCCACACATCTTCCAGCACTGTCGTCACGCCTCGATTATCGAAGGGTGCCTTCTTCGCTCAAGTTCACTTCAGCTGTTCTTTGTCATCGAGATCTCGACGACGTCGTCGATACCTAGTTTGCGCCAGCGGCACATCTTCGGTGGCGAAGGCTCACACAAAGGGTGCCGTGGAAGTCCTTAACAGGTTCGTAGGTGTGCCTTGAGGGTATGAACATAACTAGTTCTTTCCTCTTCAGCGTCGTTTTGCCTATATAAGGCCGATGGGTTGCCATGCACAGCCAGCACCATTTCCATCACAAATGTGTCGTTAGCAACTACTCCCTACTCCACGTCACCAACAATTCTAAGATAACGAACCTCCATCTTCCCTTCCAAGAAGCCTTTCCCCCAGCTACCGAACGCCACAGCGCAACAGCGCAACCGCCCGCCTCCTCAGCAAACTCAAACGCCACAACACCAAACTCTCCCCTTAGCCTTCATCTCCACCTAAACCCAACTTATCAAGCGCTTTATCGATCGTGACATGCACCACAGCCCACCAATCATCTTGTTTGTTTTGCGCCTCCCTGACGATCGCGCTAATCGCCATTAACACCCCGCTATCTTGAAACCTCCACACTTGCACCAGAAACCCAGTGGTGCCAACGCATTTAACCCCCTTTACCCCTCCCGCGCGTGGTAAGACGGTACTAGAAACGCGGGCTCGGAGACCCAGGCGTTAGGTATATGCGTGTTCTGTTTGGGTTTCACGAGTTCCCTTGTGTAAGGTGGTTGGGTCACGATGGGTGAGATCATCAAGGTGGACTAAGGTAGGGATTGTTCCTAAAGTTGGAGTTGGGAAAGAAAAAGGACCAGTGCTTGGTAAGTCTGTGTGATTTGGGGAGCTCTAGGGCTATTTTACATGGGCTTTTGTTTGCTTGGGGGGCTTGACGCGAAGTTGTTCGTTTTTACCCTGCTGTGTTTGCGCCGCTTGCGAACCAATGCATAGATAGCTACAGTGCCATACACTGACGACGAAAGTCGGAGTAAGGCACAGTAATAGAAGTCTGAACTTTGGCTAACGTGCTTAGAGCCCTCGCGGAATTATCCGTACTGTACCTTGGATACCTTCTACACCCCATACTAAACAACGCAACATCTCAGTACCAAAGCAAAACCACCCACAAGTCACCCCGACCCCATCCACCCTCCATGCTCTCCCCCATGTGTGGCACGCAGTTACTAACTGTCTGTTCCCTCCATACTCTCTCCGCCAACGCATATCTCAACCAACAACGTCCCCGCAGTGAAGGACCACCCGAGCGCGTTTGCTGCGCAGGAGATATGTTACAGCAACAAACCTCAGCCGTATAAATTGTTTGTCCCCTAAGCATGGTAGGGGCAAAGAGTGGAGGCTGCGCTAAGGTAGCAGTATCTGATTCCGTTACGTGCTGAGCTTTTCTCTGTGCGAGTATGAGGAAGTAGGAATATGCGAACACTATTAATATAGCTTATTTGAAGGTTGCCTCGTTAGTAGATGGACGAAGCGTTGATAAGTTAAACGAAGCAAGTAGACATCGTGTCGCAATGTATACCTCGCGATGCATCACCTGCAAATCCCTCACTGCAAACCCAGCTCAAAAAAGGACCACCAGATAGCATCCAACCTAGAACATACCGACAACCTAACCTACCAAACCAAAAGCGTCATAAACCAAAAGCGCCATAAACCAAAAGCAACTCATTCTGAACAACCCATCCCGCGTAATCATCCCTCCATCCCTCCATCCATCAATCTATACACCCATCCACCCCTCCATCATATAAGCCCCACAAACCACGCCAACCACGCCCACTCAACCCACCGGCAAAATCACCCCAGCCCCAGCCCTAACCCCAACAAGCACATCCACATGCGGACACGCATTCTGCATGAAACAACCTCTTTCATTTCCCACGGGTCCGTTTGATAAGCGTCGTCCCAGCGCCCTTATTGGTCGTCGCATGCGGAGTAATAACAGCGTTTGGAAACGATCTGGTCTTGCATTGCGATATGCGATATGCGATGTGCGACATACAACATGCGATATGCGATATGCGTGGTTTGGGCTGAGTAGAAGGCGTTGGAGGTGGGTATCGAGATGGAGAATGAGAGGCGCTGGAGAGCGTGTTGAGGTGCGGGTGGGCGCGTTCGAAGGAACGGATAGACGACTCATCGCTAGGGCTTGCGTATCCTGATTGCCTTGTAGGGCCGATCCTATATAGACGCTGTTTCGGGATACGCGTTCTACATGATGTATTCCTGTCATACTCTTGCCCAAACAAGCAGACTCACCGAAGTCACATGAGAATCCGCGCTGTTTATATGTAGAGATACACCGATATTCGTCATTCGCTATGGGAAAGAAACCTATGTAACAAGGGAGAACAATGCCCGCTTTTGCACGAGACCGCCAGCCACATTGATACAGGAGGGGGAGAGGTAGAGTAGATGGAGAGATTATGCGGCAGATCGCGGGATAGAGAGCTAGTAGAGAGGACATGTAGGGGGCCGCGGGACAGAGCACTGGCAGTGTATAGGAGGACAAAAGTCAGGATCGGAACGGAAGAGGCCAGCCGCACCATCACTCGCAGCTGACCATTCCTGCCCAAGAAATGTGTAAAGGACAGACATAAGAGAAAGGAGTGTGGCACCAGTTCTGCCCGCGAGCCCGCCGAGTGAGACGATTCAATAGTTACCCGTTTATTTCCCCTAAAACGCCCGAGTAGGATTGAGGTAAAGAAAAGTATATAAACACAGGAAAAAGATCCCGTGGGATCCATCGTTCGTCGTTCGATAGGTTCCTCCCAGAAGTTTCAAGATGTTCAACAGCACAAGGACCTCTACTAGCAACGTTGGTCCAAGTACGCAGATGTAGGATGTGGTCTTAGCTCTCGTCAGGCGTGAGCGCACGTAACAAGGGAGGATTAGGTTGGTCGAGGTAGGGTAGCTAAGTGGTATCGAGGTATTCGTCGAATGCAAACGTGAAAGAGTGGCAGATGTAGCAGCAGGAGGGGTCGATCGTGGTTGCCATTGCCGTCGTTAGCGCGCCTATGCATTGGTAACCTAGACCTGTTAGCTTCGGGCTCGTAGACATCAGCCCCCGCCGTCATCCACATACCTTCAATATCCGCCTCGAGTAGTCTTCGTTGTCGGCAATGCTGCCATTGCTTTGCCGCCTGTTCATGAAATCGGGGTCCAGACGCGAGTCTGTCATGGACGAATTGCTGGTATGTAGCTTACCGCCGGTGAATGGGTTGACGGCGGCTTGACGGCGATACTCCTCTTCCACTTCGCGCCTCTTCTTCTGTCGCAACCAAAATACCACGCCACCAACGATGGCAAGGAGCACGACGACACCGACGACGACGCCGACGGCGATGCCCACCTTACTGGACTGCTTCTCGGGTTCTGGTGCAGCTATTGGTGATGAGGATGAGCCCGCCGTTTGCGAAGGCGCCGCAGTGGTACTGGATTTTGAACTTGAGGATGATGGTTCGGCGAGTGTGTCATTGCTAGCATATTCGAAGGGGTTTCGGTCCTTGCCGGTCGTCATGACCCACAGTTTGGCTTTTCCACCGCCTGTAGAGTAAAGTCAGTCTTTCGAGCTTCAATCCATGCATCATATCGCTTACAAACTGCTTTGTCGGTACCAGAGCATGTTGTTGAGCATGAGGAGTTATCTGTTTGCATCTCCTTGGGCGGGACCTTGTCTCCGCACCAGCAATTCGTCCCTTCTGACAGACCGAGAATGTTTTTACCGAGTTGCAAACAGATGAGCTGACATTTGCCAGGACTTGCAAACTGACCGTACCCGTGATCCTCGAGCGGAGTGCCCGTCGCGAAACATCCGATGGTCTGCATGGCACTTGCAGGTAGGGTGGTTGTCGGTTCCGAAATGGAAACGATTTTGGATGACGACGAAGTATCTTGGGCGGCGGCCATTGACAGCAACGAACCGGCCGCCGCGAGGACGGACACAAATCTGATGGAGAACATGGTGAGGTGGTTGCGGTAGATGGATCGGTGGTCGCAGCCGACGCGGGTTTTGTTGTCTAGGCCGGCAGAGTCGGACTGTCGACGGTCAGTTCCTGCTCTTCGTGCTGTTGGTCGCACGCAGGCGTTGTACCCTTAGGCTAGACAGTGCCAGACAGACGCATGAAAGGCTGGATAGCGAGACTTGTGTGGGTTGGGTGACGGACTCGAGGACGTAAGCGGGCGGGCGGGTCGAGGGCGTTTGCTTGCGATGGAGTGAAGGCGGCGGAAGGGGAGCGGTATGTGTTGGGCGGTTGGTCGGCAAGAGGTGATGGAGTGGCTACAAGGCCTTCGAAGGCTCGATGCAGGCAGAGAGGACTCGTTCAACGATGCCCGGTACTGCCGGCTCGAAACGCTTCGCGTTGACGAGGGCTTGGAATGTTTCGAGCTTACCCCTTTCTCCCGGCGACGGAAGCGGAATGTATCTGCACACGCGGCGGCTATTACGAGGGCGGTGGGGAGAACGAGTGTCGTTGATTGCGGACAGACAAACAGCAGCAACGAGTGTGATGTCGTAGAGACAAGGAGCGTGACAAGTGAAGGGAGCGGGCTGACCGAGGGTGTGAGCGAGCTGGGTGGGTCGCGGGAGACTGAAGGGAGATGAAGAGGGCGCACGGGCGCGACCGGGGTCTCTGCAGTACCGCAACTCCGCGTCCCTCGCGCCATTGGGCGGTTGTCTAGGTAGATTGCGCAGCGCGTCCTCAATCAAGGGCTTGCGGCACTACTGCACGCATGTCCGTCGCCGCACAGAAACGCGGACAGCACAGCACGACGGCGTCTGAGGGCAGCATCCATTGTGGGCAGCATCAGAAGCCAGAAGCGGCCGAGGGGAGGCCGAAGGGGGATACGTAGACGGCCTGATCCGTCCAAGCAGCGCCACGCGGTACCTGGGATGGACAGGGACTCTCGCTGTTGGTTTCACGCAGGGCCTGCCTCAACCGCCCGGCTCCCGGAGCTGCCCTCAGAGTTTTCGCGGCCCAATGTCTATGCTGCGGCACCGGCTTTTTGCTTTTTGCTCCTCGTCCTACGCTGCGTGCAGCTGTCATCAACCGCTGGGGAACGTGGCAGCGAGCGAGGCAGCGGTGGAGATTGAAGGACACCGCGGCTGCTAGTCACGTGATCCGTACCTGCATCCAGATGCTGTGGTCCATGGCAGGATGCGATATTGCGATAACGTGAAGACGACGCCTCTCGCGGCGGGAACGAACTCAATACAGCTATGCCGAGACGTGTCAATGCCCGTCGAAGCGTTAGTGAGAGCAGACACATGTCAGAAAGCTTGACGTTTCAATGTTGGCGAGCCGCCTGTCCCCGATTCGCATCCAGCCACGCGCATGTGGCTGAACGTGACTAAGCAGCCCAATCGAGACAGCTGCTCGAAAGCTCCATTGCCGCCGAACCACCACTCCCATGCCCCACGACGCTTGATGCGACGCCCGTCCATTGCCTGCCGTCGAGCAGTGCACTCGCTCGGTTCTGCGCCGCTGCAGCACGTCTGGATCTCCGACGACCTCCTCTCGCTCGCCGTCAACCGATTTTTCCGCGCTTCCTGCCCGCACCAGAAAAGGCATGGCGGCCATGTCCCGGGGCCGTTGGAGGCTAGGAGGAGGGCTACAAAGAGGAGAATGACGGTCCAGACGGCCATGTATCCTCAGGGTGGGATGCCGCCGTTGTTCAACTTTGCCGCCCTCTTTGGGGTGCGCGAGAGGGGAGAGCCGAGCTGGAGATATGAAGCACCGTCACTGAGGACGGAGCCATTGGACGTCTGTATGTTGCCATAGCGCGTAGAAGCTGCCATCGCAGGATGCTGATACATGTAGCCTTTGGTAAACCATTGCGACCGCCAGATCCGAGTCCCCCCTCCATTATTCCAACCGCACCTTCCACGCCTGCTTTGTCGCCCGGCTTCTTCTGTTCTCCCAAGGCACAGAAGGCTATACCAAAGGAATTGCAACATATAGCTGCCGTCGCCACCCGTCACACAAAGCTTGCTCCTGATCAGCCAGCTACAGAAGCAGAGAGCTGCTTCAGTGATTTCAAGAAACAGTTGGAACCTGCAGGCACGCTTCCCGAGGAAGCTCGCGGCAAGCTTTTAATAGACGCCTACCAAAACTGCTGTCCAAAGATCGACGATACCGGAGAGTTCAGCATCTTGGTGCGCCGCTATCTCTCGTTCACAAAAAATTATAGAACACGTTGGGCCGATCGCCACATTGTGTCTTGCTTAGCCTCACCATATGCGCGTCTACCTCCCATCTATTCCCTAGGTGCGCGGGAGATGTTCAGATCGCTAGAGAAGATGTCTGCCGCATCCTCCGAGTGCATTGACGGCATCCAACACGTATACGAGAAGTACGCAAAAGAAGCAGTTCGAAGCGCAAACAGATCCAAATCTGCCGATCAAGATAAGAACCTGTGCCTTCTTATCCGAGGACTATGGGAATCTAGCTTCGTCCTCACTCGGAACGCTGCCCAGTCACAAGCAGACATGATTGAAGCACCTGCTCGAGAATTATTGCGCCTCTTAAGCCAACAGCTATTCGACCCTCATGTCCGGACACACCTCGAATCAATCTTGAAAGACCCTAAGCGAACGGCTAGCCAAATCGTTTCCCTTGTGACAACCTGCACGAGGAAGCCGGACTTGATACCATTGGGCATCGCTGTACTGGAGCATGTTCCCCGGCGTCTCTTAAGCACGTGGACTGCTTTTCTGGGTACAAGCCTCATTAGATTAAAAGAAGAAGCATCAGACATCGCTATACCTTCTCCTCAGCTCCAACGTTTCGAGACGTGGCTGAGCATGCTCAGTATCCTGGATAGTAAGGCCACCAGGCCGGACTTGGCGTTGCAGACCCTGACCAAGCTCTTCCTGGGCCGCCGGTCCCTCGGAATTCCGCCGCATGCATTGATCATGGCAGTTCTACACGCGTTGGCTGGGCACAAGTCGATGGCCGGAAGCTCTTCGGACCGACTGACCAACCTGATCAGGTCATACGCACCCACGCTACGGGAACAGCAAGTGGCCAACCTCGGTCTTAATGACATGTTGACAAGACTCATTTTCGAGCTCCATGAAGTGTCGATACCGAACCATGGAGTCCTGGAGCTCATGGTTCCCCTGCTCAACCAAGACGCCGGCCTTCAGTCGGTATTGGACTTGCTCATGCGAGTCCAAAGCAGTGGATCAGCGCTCTCCCAAACCGCCTTTCTCGAGAATTACATCGCGCAAGTTGTGGATTCAGTCAAGCAGAGAGACCGATCGCATGAGCGTAACAGACAGCACGTCGCTTTTGCGTTGCGGACTTGTCAGAAAATCCAGCGTTTGTTGACTGAACTTGGCGCTCGTGTGCGTGCGCAGGGGAGAGCACTCAAAGCACTGCAAGCTCGCCGACAACTCCAGCACATAATTCATCGCGCCCAGGACGCCCATATCGTTCCCTTGACCTACCGCAACGTGACGACCAATATAGCGAAATCCATCCAAACTGAGCTCCTCCACCAGTTCGCCCATCAGTATTCGCTCGACCGCACGCGAACCTATCGCCAGAATTGGCGCTCAATATACTACCTATACAGATACATGCTGGGACACAAGCTCGAGATTGGACCGGCTTTTACCAAGGCTGTGTTGAGGGTTTGCATCATACAGCCTCTGTCGGAGAATCACTTTGTGAGTTCCCGAAGGCTGATATGGGTTTGTGAGTTGGTGGCTCAAGTGGAAGGCGTAGATGTAGCGAAGGAGATTGAGCATATATTTTGGATCTGGAGGGGAAACCTGATTCTTCATGCTAAGTCGACATTGAAAGCTGTTGGCGGTGGGGGGAGGGCGCATATTAGTACGTTGAAGAGGCTGGGTATGATCTGAATATGATACTTAGACATCTAATGTACGGTACCCTTCTTTCGACATTACACATTACGATCTATCTCATGTGAAGATCCACTGCCGTGCTAACCTGCCTAATTCGCTTGAGCCTTACTCCACTCCACCCAATCGCCCTTAGTCACGCCAAAATGATGTAAATCCATCACAACGCCATGCTTTTCCACATGGCCCTTCAACACACCCTCAGCCCTATATCCATTTTTCTCCAACACCTTCATGCTTGCCGTATTCCCACTGAAAACGCCCGCAAAGAGCTTCGTCAACTTCTTCCCCTCATTCGTACACCCCTCTTCAAACACCCACTTAGTCAACGCATATAACGCCTCTGAGACAAGTCCCTGGCCCTGATACTCCTCGCCGATCCAATACCCTATCTCACCGACATGCGCTTGCACATCTGAACCAGGTTTAATGCCGATACCGCCGATGGTTACGTCAGGGGCGGAGGGCAGGCAGAGAACGTAGTTGTCCAGACGGTCTTTCAGGTTCAGTGCTATCCAGTTCTCGGCGTGGGTGAGCGTATAGGGGTGTGCGAAGGCGAGGGACATGTATTTTGTGATGGAGGCTGGGGCGGCGTGGCGCTGCATTGAGGGCGCGTCTTGCGGGTGCATGGGGCGGATTAGGAGGCGCGGGGTTGTTATTTTGGGGGGTGGGAGGGGGGAGGATGGTGTGGGGGGTTGCGGGGCGGCGGCGAGTTGGGCGGCCATGGTGGATGGGTGGGCGGGGGTGGGTTGGGCCATGGTGCCTTGATGTAGAGTGTTGTTTTTTGTGGTGTTGAACTGCTGGATGTCTTTTTCAAAGCGAAGGCGAAAAATGTTTTGGAATTGGCGTTGGGAGGACTTCGAATTTTTAGGTGGTGGTTTTTATCTGTTGTTTAAGTGCGGCCTCGTTGAGTCATTCATTTGGCACAATAGACTCCTGGTTTGACTCAATGTCCAATGCGATGAATACGAGCCGGTTAATGGTAGGACTCATCCTGATAGTCTTAAGATGGAAATACTTCCCATAGTGGTATTCCGTTAGCACCTTCCTGAGCTAGCAAGTTGTATTACTTTCGCCCCATTGTTCAACATGGCTTTGCTTCCATTTCAATACGCACCCAAAGACTCTCAATATGGCAAGCATGCAATATCTGAACTTAGCTTACCTACGTAGGGAAGCATTAATTTAGATGCCAGGTGCCCGGTCAGAGGATTTCGTGAATTTTGGTTGGCCCGTGCGCTTATCGATAGCGCGACGCGCCTCGCGTAGACGTGTTGTGCATCGTTAACTTTAACGCCATTCTTCGTTCAATGTCTGCGTCGCGCCGCCATGTCTTCTGTGGGAGCTAGGTATGTCTCTGCCGTCACATATATCTTTCATAGCTAACTATACTCCAGGAGAGTCATCAGAACCTACTCGCGACAGAGAAAACACTCGTTGTACAATGAAGAGCCGCCAACGAAGCGCAGACGCGTCGAGACGACAGGAGGGAAGATCGAGACCGAAAATACGAATACTACCACTTCCGTACTTCCACCTATAAGTCATTCGCCTGCGCGCGATGCCTCTACACCTCCGCCATCAAGTCCTAAAGCGACTGAGATATTCTCAGACGACCCGTCGCGTTCTACGCCACCATCATCCCCAATGCCACACGACGCCTCCCCGCCTCGCCCAAGAAGACGGCCAATGTTTGCATTCCTAAAGCGGAAGCATAAGCCCGAACGCTCCGCGAAAGAGCCGCTCACCGAACGAAGCCATAATGCCCCGAATCCGCCCAAGCCACCTTCGAAGAAGAAGCGCTTGGTCCAGATGCAGCTCGATCTGGTTGCTGAGATATCAAAAACGTGCAAAGTCTGCGGAATGGAGTATATCCCGTCGCACGCCGAAGACGCGGCGCTGCATCAGAAGTTTCATGCCATGAACGTTGGAGGCGTGGATATCTCCAAGGCCTTGTCTGAAAAGCTCAAGCAGAATCAAGTTTGGTCGGGGGGAGACAGAAGCTTCATCGCAGTTGTCACTAGGAGGGATACTCTTGCGTTACGCAATAAGGCCAGCGAAGTGCTAAAAGTCGTCAATACTGAGCTCGGAGCTGTTCCCATATCAGACGAAATATTGTGGAGCCAGACACGCAATTCAATAACCACAAATGCACAAGTGCAGGGGCAGGGCGAGGGTCAGAAAGCGCAGCAGTCCAAGAAGGGATCCGCGGAATATTCGACTAGTGACAGGTTCAAGGCCTACCTATTTGTCCAGGGCCAGAAATGCGTGGGAGCGTGTTTAGCGGAAAGGATTCAGGAGGCGTTTCGAGTGTTGGACCAGGATGACGCGGCGTATACCGGTCAGCTCCCTGCTGACACCGACAGTTCGTCCATTTCCATCGACGCGACGAGAACTCCAGCTATTTTGGGGGTTTCGCGCATTTGGACATCCCACCTGCACCGGAAACATGGCCTCGCAACACGGCTCTTGGATTCCGCGAGATCCGACTTCCTCTACGGCATGACCGTGGACAAAGCCGACGTTGCCTTTAGTCAGCCCACAGAGAGCGGAGGACAGTTGGCTAGGAAATGGTTCCGTCAACGGGCAGGATGGCTTGTTTACATCGATTGATGTCGCGTTAAGACGTCTGAGTGTTCTAATCAGGCACTTGTTGTGCTTGTAGGGAGTACAAGGTCCTGTGTAGTGACAACAGTGTCCGCATATTTCGTAGACAGCAGAATCGAAAGCGACAATACAAGGCATGCTAGTGTCATAGAGCGCGAATTGCCACCTGAGAGCGTTCGCGGTGTGGAGTAGAGTTGTAAGCCAAGGCTAAGTGCCGTGGAGGGGGGCACCTCTTCGCTGTCCCGCCAGATCTGCTGCCAGCATCTTTCTCGCCGGGCGGCGATCTTCAGAACCGCCCATCAGCAACACCGCCCGCAGCCTGCGATTTGGCTCCGCGCTGTCCTGCCGCTTCCACGAGCTTCTCTTCGTGTATATAGAACAATGCATTGTTATTGATTCTCCACCATGTCCGGGAACCCTTTCCGCACGTCCCCTGCCCCGAACCATCTCACCGCCGCTCCTCCGCCCACCAGCTTTATCCATACCGATACCAGCAGAGGGGCGGAGGCTCGCGATGAGCGCAATAGTGATGCTGGTATATGCTCGTGTTCGAACTGAAGCTCAATGAATTGGGAATAATAGTTGCAGGACCCGACGCGTCGTCTGTGCTGCCTGCGAAGACAAAGAAATCCGTCCGCATAGAACCTCCTACCGAGACCATTCCTCCGCATCCGGCCTTCCACAATGTAGATGATTCGCTACCACGGCGGGCCAACTACACTCATTATGCCGGCTCGCCGCCACCTGTATCTCCTGCCGGCTTCTCTGATAATTTTGAGGATATAGTAGTGGATGTTCACGGAAGGAGAGACGAGACAGACGTTCGCGGCGCAACAGAGGGCTTGAAGAAGAACACCAGTGCACTTGACATTGGGCAGTCGCCTAGCGGTGCTCCTGTGAATCCGTTCTCGAAGACGCTGGCTACAATTGAACCGCACGAGAAGGGAAGCGAGGAGTTGGCGGGGCAGAGCAGAGGTGCGTTGGTCTTGCTTCTGATGCAACATGCACGCCCGAGGGCACATGAAGAGAAAGGATTCTGAAAGCGGCTCGATGTGGACCTTAGCATGCTATGGTACATATGCTGACATTACCAGCGATAGATCGGACAGCTGCGGAACGAGCACCACCTGGAACAACAAAACCATCGTTAGATGTGGAGGGCTTCAAGAACATGCTGATGACCGGTATATCGAGTCCGCGAAGTTCCGGCCCACCTCCGCTTCCGCAGGCAGCACCTCCCCCGAATCTCCAGGGTCCTCCCGTTTTCGAAAGCAGCAGCAGCACAGACACCTCGTCTGTCTCTCGACAATCTATATTCGAGCCCGTACAAGAACCGCATCCGGAATCACCACGGACGTCGTACGAAATGGCGGCATCAGACGACGACAGAACTAGTCTTATGGGGGAGGTCAAGAGAGAGAAAAAAAGGCCGCCGCCTGCACCGAAGCATCGGCATGGGAAGCTGGTTACTTCGAGGACGCCGCAGACGGTTTCGTTCTCGGACTTTTCGGCCATGGAGCCTACGGCTTCTCCTCCTACCGTTAGGCGGCAGAACTCGGATTTGAACAAACCTCTCCCGCCGACACCGCCTGCGTTCTCACCACCCATGCATATTGTTTCTCAGGATAGCATGCATGATTTACCATCGATATCAGATATGAAGATTAGCGAAATACCTAGTCAATCCGATACAGCATCTACACAGAAGAAAACCCCCCCACCAGTCCCATTAGCCCGCAGACACTCACAACTACGGAATTCAACGGTGGGAAACAGATCACGGAGCAACTCATCTTTAACCCTGTCATCACAACACTCGACCGAACACCCGACGACGAGTCCCGCTATAAACTACGAAGCAACATCCTCCCCATCGTCCCAAAAGGTGCCACCACCTCCACCACCAACAAGACACCGGGGAGCAGCGCTATCAACAATAAGCACATCAAGTGCCAACTCTTCCTCAACAGAGCTCTCTGCAACAGCAGCCGCGCGCAGACCCACCCTAACATCGCCAAACCCACCACCATCCCGCCGTGGAACCCTGTCCTCCGGACCACCGTCGCCCGCCTTAGGCCTCGCCCGTACCTCATCAATAAGTTCAAACCGGAACAATCAGCGTACCGTGTCCAACGAAAGCTCCAATTCAGCCTCTATGCCACCACCACCGCCTCCTCCACCGCGCAAACGCCCCTCGGGCGGCCGCTCAAGCCTCGACAAAGAACGCCCCTCCCTTCCCTCAGTCCTCCCTCCAACCTCCCCTATCGAAAACCGCCGCACAAGCATCGAGTGCAAGCGCAACTCCATCGACAGTAAACGACGGACTAGCGTGGCTAGCGAAAGCTCGTTAAAGTACGAGTATGCGCCCCCTCCTACGACAGATAGCGAGCCGGTTTTGTACTCGCCTCGGGAGGAGGAAGGCGAAAATAGCACAGAAGCACCGGGCTTGAAGGACACCCAGAGCAGCGCGAGTAACATACTCGATGATATGGAGAGATTCCAAAAAGAGATTGAGGAGTTGAGAGCCAAGTATCGACATGCGGCTTAGAGGGCTGCTAGGGGGCTTTCCGTGGTGTTTTGATGGCGCTGGTGACTTCTGTTTGGAGCGTTTATGAAGCGTTTCTGGGACGCTGCTGTGTTGTTTGATGGCTAGGTGATGATGGAGGATGGCTTTTGTGCTTTGGATTGTGAGAGGCGTTTTGAATGCATTGGGATGATTTTGGGCCCTGGGGCTTGGTAAGGCTTGCATATATGCATTCTTATGTGGAATATGAATATTGAGGAGTCCTTAAGGACTAGTTGAGGCTTTATGCATATCGGTATTTTTACATCTTCTATTGTACATCTTGCCGCATGTTCAAGGCCCTGGTTGTGCCAGATAAGCCTGTAGCTGCATCAATGACATTTCTATCGGCACATTATGCCTCCCTCTCTTCATCACTAAGCAACGTTCGTCTGGATGCTTAGACTCCCGGATAAGCCGCTGTGCCTTCTCCTCTCCCAGCATATCTGGCAAACTGTACACAGGGACCTTCCTGCCCCTCCACACCGTTGTTTTAAACTCCAGTCGCGGAAAGCGTAGTCGCGGTTGTAGACGCGGTATCACAGGCTCGACGTACCACAACGGCGAGAAATGCGTTACGCCGGGCGCCTTGTGCGGATCCACATATTGCGGAAAGCCCTTGATGAAGTAGGACACCCATTTCTCGCCTTCGGTGGTGATATCGGCGACTTCGGCTTGGAGGGCGTCGGCGGGGGTTTTCAGGGAACCGAGATAAAGGATGCAAGATATATCGTCGATGTCTTCAATATCCTCACTCCTGGGACTTGCACACGGCGTTAACCGCCCATTCCAGTTGAAATGCCACCTCAACGCGTCCATTACACATTTTTGTAATAGCTCGAGGATGAGCGCGGGCATGTCCTCCCTCCACACCATCTCCTCACACGCCCGTTTTCCTAGCTTCTCGAAGAAGCGCGCGTGGAGACCGCGTGCCCAGGCGCGCTTTTTGGAAAGGTAGGTCGCGATGTAGGAATGTGCTAGGAAGCGGTATGGTGGGCCGAGGGCTTTTGTAGGAGTTGTGAGGGAGACGGGGAGGAGCCATGGTTGCTTCGTTGTGGGGTGCGGGCGTGGGTGGAGGGAGATTAGGAGTGGGGAGGGAAGAAGAGTGAAGGTTGCGCGGCATTCGCGGAGGGGGGAGGCGAGGATGTGCGCTGAGGGATGTTAGTGATCGATCTAAATGTAGGTAAATGAATGGAAAGGTGTACCGTAGGGGTTCTCCCAAAGCTTCTTCTGGAAGGGCGTGAACTTTGCGACATTGGGCTTCTCCTTTGGTTCCTGCCAGCGCAACCGCTCCGAGAGAACTACCGGGTCCAGTATGGGCGGTAGAGGGAGCTTGCTACCATCTTTGAGGACGCGGAAGCTTTTGTGTTTTTTCTCATCATGTTCGATAGGTCCCAGGGCGTCGCCTTTGAGCACTTCGGCAGAGTAGGCGCGACATTGTGTTCGGGTGGGGATTCTAGCGCAGCTCAAGCATGATGGCAGGCCTTTGGCCGGTCTGCCTGGCATCAGTGGGAGTAACGACGGTTGAGCGCTCCGTTGTGGTGCTGTTCCGAGCGGAAGGAGATGCGGAATTGCTAGCGGCTTGGCAATCGATGAAGCTTGAGAGAGCTCCGCATTGCTTCAATTGCTTCTCGATAACACACAGCATGGCGTCTATATTACGGAAAGCCGCAAGGCCAGTATTCTCTGCAGCTTCATGTCAACGCAATGTCCGCGCATTCTCCTCTCGCCTATCAATTCCACCCGCGCCATTACAGCAAGCGCAATCCACGCCGCCAACATCATGGATGCCAGTACCCTACGTGACTGAGACAGTGGTACGTCGTCCCTCCCCCTAAACACCTAGAAGACATTTAAAAAGCTAACTAGCTAGGCTGGAGGCTGGAAAACCTCCGACATCTTTTCGCGTCTCCTCGCCGAACGAATAATCTGCCTCAACGGCGAAGTCAACGACCCCATGTCCGCCACCATAACAGCTCAACTCCTCTTCCTTGAAGCCGACAACCCAGAGAAGCCCATCTCGCTGTACATAAACTCGCCCGGCGGCTCTGTAACAGCTGGAATGGCAATCTACGATACGATGAACTACATTCGGTGTCCCGTCACTACAATCTGCATGGGCCAAGCGGCGTCGATGGGCTCCCTACTACTCTGCGGAGGCGCAAAGGGGAGCCGATTTATATTGCCGCATTCGAGGGTTATGATACATCAGCCTAGTGGAGGGTATAGCGGGAAGGCGAGCGATATCGCGGACCATGCGAAGGAGATTCTGAGGGTGAGAGACCAGTTGAATAGGATATATCAACGGCATTTAACGAAGGAGAGGAGCCTCGATGAGATTGAGCGAGTGATGGAGAGGGACTATTTTATGGATGCGCAGGAGGCGTTGGATTTTGGTATTGTGGATCAGATCCTGGAGAAGAGAGAGAGCGAGAAGAAGGATGGGTAGAAGAGTCGAATGGGAAGGAAATGTACTGATGTGGTGGACGCTACAGGGTACTCTGTATGTATGATTGCAGAGAACCGAATAAGATCATAGGCTAAGGTTTGGAAGATCTCAGCCTGGCGGTCTTAGGCCAGTTCTTCCACGTGTGACGCACCAGCTGGGATATACTTCATTTTGTGGGTGTCTTGTCTTGGTAGGATGAGGGGCTCTTAAAACTTGTTTTCTCTCTAGGAGGTCTTCATTGGATGTGGGAACACATCCGATTACACCGCATGCTCCCTCTTTTCTCCATGTATTAGACACAAGGCTGAGAACAAATATAGACTCTCTACTCTTGGCTGGAGCCTAAGTAGCAAGGCTTCGCAAAAACAGATTGCAAATTAAGAGCGTCACTTTGAGTGTACGTCATACTTCGGTTCTCTTAGAAATCAATTACAGGTGAAGGCGGGACGCTTTCGATACCCTCCAGTGCTGCCAAACTACACCTATACGTGACAGCGCGTCGGGGCGGCGGACCCGCTTTTCCCCTTTACTTGTTTTTGGTGTAACCGTGTAATACTTGTTTTTGGTGTAACCGCGTAATTAACTTAAATCGCGTAACCCCGCTTTGGACTTGCTGCTCCAACTTCTACCGCCTACTATCACCCTCTTGTTAAACAACCCCGACGCCGTTTCAGGCCCTAAGTGCGCGAGCACCAGAGATCAGGCTACCCAAGATGGATATCGACATTACCAACGTCCCAAGAAAGTCGAACGAGATAGAGCTCCGTGTCTTCCTTCGCGAAGTCCTTGAGAACTGCGACATACTCGCCTTCGATATTATGAAACCGCGGGGGGAAAGATTCGCGATTCTCACTGTGGGGGATCAAAACAATGCTGAGAAGTTCTTACAAACTTTTAGCGGTCAACATCCTCTCCGTCCGCTGCACCTTGGGAGATTGCAGCTTCGGTTCGAGAAGAGCCCAATTAAAGGACAGCCCGATGGGCTCAAGGTCTGGGTTTTGATGCAGAAAGAGGCTATGATGCGCGAAGAGCAATCTGGAAGTGGAACCGTTGCGGAAACCTCGCAGTCTTCAAAATTAATTGTACCCCCTATTACCCTTCAAACCGGAATATGGGAGTACGACAAATTGGATAAGCTCGTCTTTGATTCTAAACACAAAGACGGGCGGAAAGGCACATTCACTTGTGGGCGATCGGCT
Organism: Darksidea phi; assembly: GCA_030770425.1. NCBI lineage: Eukaryota > Fungi > Ascomycota > Dothideomycetes > Pleosporales > Lentitheciaceae > Darksidea > Darksidea phi. The sequence goes on along the minus strand of JASJFT010000044.1, from coordinate 130,373 downwards.
TTGGTCGTCTACCTTGCGGCTGGAGTTCATCACAACGCTCATTGGTGTTGTAGGATTGATATACCGTACAGTATCATCGAACATGTCATTCCCTCAAATGACAATGGCAGGGGAGGGACCATCACCTTCACCCTAAAGTCACCGCCCAAGATATATAAGATCGAGAACGCCGGTATGTCAGACCTGGGTGCACGCTCGCTGAGAGGCCCGGCCAAGAGGTTGGTCCGCGAGACATCCATCATGCCTCATTTGGACAAAAACTCCGCTCTCTGTATGGTGTATCGCTTTGTGCTTCCGAACATTAACTCTCTTCAACGCGCATGGTCTTATATCAGTAATTCTTCGGCCCTTCCTCGAGTGCAAGTTTGGAAGACGATGGTCCCGGCGAGCAAGACCGCTCGGGTGGAGGAAGAATACCAGAAGATAGAGAAAGAACTTTCCTTGAGGAACGACGATGTTGCAATGCACTTCACTTTTGCAGTCCGCTTCCAGGTCCTTGCATTGGTCCTCGAAGCTACCATAGCGCCTAGAATGATGACTCAACTCATTCCGCATATAAGGGAACTGTCCAGAGACTACGGGCCAGAGCATACAGCTCGTGGAGTCCGCAAGCTCCAATACCAGATATCGACACCTGGCCCGGAAGTCAGAGCAGACGAATGGAAGCTCGATCATGTCATCAAAACACTCACGAAGAATGTCCAAGGCTACCAGGTATGTAGTTTTCATGTGAACTACGGTGTCAAATGTTGAGTCGCTAACACGTGCCTCTATCTTCATAGAATCGGGAGGAAACGGCACATGATCTCATGTCGAAGCAGAACCAGCATCACCATCTAGTCACAACGTACAAAGCCACGGTCACGCCCACTGGTTTGCTACTTAGAGGTCCGGATGCAACTGTGTCGAACAGAGTCCTTCGCAAGTATGCCAATAAGAGCGAGTACTTTTTGCGGGTCCTCTTTGCAGATGAAGACGGTCTCGAGGTGTTCTATGACCCTCGCGCTTCTCAACACCTTGTTTACGCTCGTTTTCGCAAGTGCCTTGAAAAAGGCATCACGATTGCTGGGCGAAAGTACACGTACGTGACACCCTGGTACAAATTGCGTGGTAATTGCATGGCAACGCAGCGTCCAAAATAAAACAACATATACCGACATCTCATTGGATGAGCTTCGCTGACTCTGTGGGCCCGACATGCAGGTTTCTTGGATTCTCCCACTCGTCTCTACGCTGTCAGACCGCATGGTTCATGGCACCTTTCATCCAGGATAAGAAGCAGATCCGATCCGAGCACGTCATCAAAGACTTGGGCGACTTCAGTCATATCCGCTGCAGTGCGAAGTGTGCGGCCCGAATTGGGCAAGCTTTTTCGGATACCATCTTCGCTGTGCCTATCGCGGAGGATGTCTATGTGACTGAAACGTACCCAGATGTCGAGAGAAACGGACGCTGCTTCTCCGACGGCTGCGGCACAATATCGTTGCAGTTGCTGAAGGAGATATGGAGCAGGCTTCCGCCCGAACGCCGAAAGCTTCGACCTACGGTTCTTCAAATCAGGTACCGAGGCGCAAAAGGAGTTGTTTCGCTGGACACATCCCTGACAGGCAAGCAACTGCTCATCCGAAAGAGCATGACGAAGTACAACGCTAGAGAATCCTGGCGCGATCTAGAGATCTGCGGTGCAGCATATAAACCATTGACTATGTTCCTAAACCACCAGTTTATCAAGATCCTGGAAGATCTTCATATTCCGCACCAGAACTTCCTCGATGTGCAGAAGGACGCGCTCGACGAGTTAGAACTGGTCGTAAGGCATACTCTCAATGCAGCGAATTTCCTAGGTAAGTGGCACAACACCAAAAATAAAGTTGCAGCAGTAGGCCTTGTCTATCACGATAAGCTCAGCTTGTTGTTGTTTCATGTCCTGTCTGTATGGTGGAGCCTTTTGAAGCCATGGCTAACGCACCACGAGAATACTCTTATTCTGGCGTTTCTGCCAAAATACCGACTTTGTTCAGGCGCATGCATGAGATTGGTCTGTCCTTCCAAGCAGACCGATTCCTGACAGGCATCGTCGAAATTGCTGCTATGTCGACTTTAAGAGACCTCAAATACCGCGCTCGCATTCATATCCCTAAAGGCCATCTCCTCTATGGTATCATGGACGAAACGAATGAGCTGAGAGAAGGCGAGGTGTACATCGCCACTGGTCAGCAGGATGAAAAGCAAACTCTCGTTAGAGACAGCTTGGTCGTTACGCGGGCACCGGCTCTCCATCCTGGGGATGTACAAGTCGTGAAGGCTGTGGACGTTTCGGAAAGCTCTCCATTGCGCGACTTGTACAATTGTATTGTGTTCAGCCAGCAGGGAGAGCGGGATCTGCCAAGTCAACTAGGCGGAGGCGACCTCGACGGGGATACTTTTTACGTCATCCACGATGAACGACTAATCCCGCGCACGACAAACAAGCCATCCGACTATCCTCCAACTGCAGTTAAAGACCTCAGAAGGCGCGTTGAGGTGGACGACATGGTGAAATTCTTCATCGAGTACATGAAGTCCGACCGCCTAGGTCAAATCTCTAACAAGCACAAGATAAAGGCAGATAAACACCGAAATGGCACTAAACACCGGGATTGCATCACCCTAGCACAGCTCGCTTCGGATGCAGTAGACTTTAGCAAGTCTGGGAAGCCTGTCAATATGGATAGAGTTCCCAAAGGCGACGATCAGATGAGACCAGACTTCATGGCTAACGCACCTAGCCTCGTCCTCAACAATCAAGAGGCCGCTGAGCTCGAAGAAGAAGACGTAGATGACATCGAAAACCCGGATAGCAGATATTACAAAAGCAACAAGATACTCGGCGTTCTATATCGTCAAATCGGCGAAGCGAACTTCTCTGACATGAAAAAAGACTTCAAAGCCGAGCAAAACAAATGGGGTGAAGACAGCTTGATCAAGACGCTGCAGAACTATGTTGATAGAGAGACAGAGCTCTTGCAGTGGGAGCACTATCGCGGCTTCGCGGAAGAACTCCGTGAATGCTACGAGGACAACATACTCCAGATCATGGACTCCCTTCGGTCTCACCGGGACAAGCCCTTAACCGAACTGGAGGTTTTCTCTGGAAACATCCTAGGCAAAAAGGAGCGGGCATCTAACAGCTATATCCGCGAAGCCAATATAGAAGTCCGGGAGCGCTTCAACCGTGATGTGACTAGCATTACGGGACGCATTGTTAGCGGGGATGGTCTAGGAGACGAGGAAAATGAGGCGTTGCCTAGGGCTATTGCTTGCTTCAAGGTTAGTCTGGAGACGAAGGGCGGGGATGAGTATGCAAGGTTGAAGAGTTGGAGATATGTCACTGCTGCGGTTTGTTTGGAGCAGCTATGGAAGTCTATGGGCTTCAAGCTACGGCCAGTTTGAGGAGGAACTCTCGGCGATCTTCCTGGAGGTTGACTGAAGATATGATTGTTCTGAGAGGTAGCGACATGGTTCTTCCTTGAAACGGGCGATAAGGATGAATGGTTATGACTTACGAACTTTCGGTTTGGTGCTCGCATGCATACGTTAGCGAAGCATGGTTAGTGAAGCATGGTTAGTGGTATAACGACAAATCTTTGGGAGGCCTCAGAGGGCCGTGAACGCTTCCTCACATAATTCGGAGCGACAAATCGTTCCGAGATGAGTGAATACACTGAAAATATATTTCGGTTCTGTCTCTACCTCGCGAATTGGAAAAAAGTGAAGTTTCGGGTTACAGCGATATGTACTGACTCCCTTCCAAATGCGTTTACCGATCTTGCGGGCTAGTGCGACTTGAGTGAGGACGAAACCAAATCCCCCATTTTATAGTACATGGTTCGCTGCATCGCGGCGCTGCTGGGCATGTGCATCTCTTACGAGGCAACTTTCTGTCCAGTCATCCATTAGGTCTAAGTAGACCAGTGTGAACCGGCTCGAAACCATCACAAAGATATCTTCCCTGCCTCTAGCTCAAGTTGGCGCATATGGGTCGCGCTCCGTGAAACTGTAACGAACGCTCACCTTCACGCTCCTAACCACACATTGCCATCCGGGGTACTCGTCCAGGTCAGTATTATAAGGCAACAACTCCAATGTAACAACTTACCTTAGCTCTTGCCCAAACCAGAACAGCATCTCCTTCCTGCAACGCTTCTAAGAAGCCAAGTCCATCTCCTGCACCCTCATTACCTTCACAATGATCCACAGCCCACACAACGCGATATTCAGAATACTTTCCCTGTGAGGCAACACGGTTTCCCTGGAGATACCATGCGCGGTTTCCCTCGCCATCTTGTATACCACGTCCTGCCTCCTCGGGTCGAGCGACGAGCGTCTGTCCCCGTCTCCAAAACATCGGCTGGAAATCGGCAGGCGATTGAATGCTCGTTAAATCCCAGGAATCCTGCCGGTTCCGAAAGGGGAAGAATCCAGTATGGCGAAGAATCGAGACTTCCAGCCAGGACGATGTAACAAAGGTACCGTCAGTACCTTCACTCGTCCATCCTTGATCACGACTGGAAAAAACGAACTCGATCTCCTTAACCTTGACCCTTCTTTGGCCGGCGGCGAGCTCACAAAGGGTATTCCTCGTAAGAACTCCTGCGTCGAGGCAAAGGCTCGCAGCACTATCGGGGGCTGAAGCGGTGTGGACTTGGGTACCGGTAAAATTTCGGACAGGCTCGTAATCAGCGCACTCCAATATCTCGAGGACGAGCTCGGTAGGGAGGCCACAGGATTTGAGCATGGCACGCACAACGCATATATCGGCATATGAAGGTGAGAATATGTCCATGGTATTGGGTGGTGGTCTACGTGAGCCCAGAAAGTCCCAGCCAGTAGCCAAGAGTCGACCAACGTCAAAAAAGCGCGACATATTTTGCCTTAGGAGATGTTGTATGAGGTCGCGGTTGATGTCATATCAGTGCGGGGTCTGCGCTAATTCCATTGAAGTTAATGCACGGACCAAGCCTGTCTGCTCATCAACTGTTTGTTATAATACTAGAAGATAACCTTATCACCGGCGATAAATACCCTCTGTCCTCTAGGTTGTCGTAGTCGCTACAGCACCACTCGCGATCGTCTTCCTCTACCGGCCACTCTTTTTTGTAGTAGACTGGATCCGCGTCACCGGTACCACGATCACTATTCTCGTCATTGCATGGGGCCTTGCAGGCTTTCTCGGCCGGCTCACCATCTGCCGACCGCTCGACAAGCTTTGGAAGCCATGAAATCCGGGCAGTGCGGAGGCGTGCATTCCATATGTACGATGGTGCAGCTGGTGCACGCCATCTTTGGCTTTAGTATTATTCTGCTCCCTATTTCGTTGATTTGGGATATGAAGATGGCCATATGGAGGAAGCTTTACATCAGCCTTCTGATGCTTGCCGGTCTATTTGTATGACACTGGTCAATGAGCCATGACGATCACTGACATATCGTAGCGCAAGCATCTCTGCCGTACTCCGTCTGAGCTGTTTGTTCATCATCTTTGATTTCAAAGATCCGAGAGATATGCCACCAGCACTATGGCTAGCGTTGACCTACCACTTCAGTGAATCAACTGTTGGCATTAATCTGCTGCTCGGCACCGATCATTCTACTAGTGTTGAATCATGTGAAGAACATTTTTTCGGCTCTTTAGTCCGGACGTTTTTCTTAGTACGATCTGGGTTGAAATCTGGGTCATTGGGAGGCAAAAAGTCTCATATCCCCAGCGGATACTCAGAGGATAAGAGAGCGTACGATATTATAGAAAGTGAGAGTGAGCCAAAAAAGAGGCGCTTGAAACAGGAGAGAGCGTCGTGATTCCACTACAGGCCCATGGATTCGCATGAAAGGATGCAAAGGGGACCACTTGGATGGATGATCTATAGTAGTCTTAGACTAGTGGATTTTAGCCTTCTATACCTATTCGTCGCCATATCATTTGATAGAGTAATTCACATTGGTGATGCTTGAATTGTTTTTTGGCACGTGGGTATCTATTTCCCGGGTGTAGAGTCAGTTTTTGTCTGTTTCTCCCACATTTCAAAATATCTTCCACCCAGTTTTAGTAGACTTTCATGCGTCCCTCGTTCAACAATGCGACCTTGATGAAGTACCAGTATTTGATCGCTGTTGGTTATGGTTGACAGTCGATGCCTGGATCCTATATTAGCGAGGCCATGTATGGTGCATGCATAAACTTACGCAATTGTAATAGTTGTACGTCCTTTCGTCACCGTCTCTAGCGCTGCCTGAATCTGCTTCTCGGTGTGAGAGTCGAGTGATGCAGTCGCCTCATCAAGGAGGATTATCTGGGGGTTCTTCAGAATGGCGCGTGCGATTGCAATCTAGGCAGTCAGTTATAGAGCCCTCTTGAGCCAATTCACTATTGTCAAGTAGACGTACTCTTTGCTTCTCGCCGCCGGAAAGCCGTAGCCCCCTCTCACCGACTTTCGTTTCATATCCTTCTGGGAAGCTCAATATTCGCTCATGAATACTCGCGGACTTGCACGCAGCATATACTTCTTCCAGGGTCGCGTCGGGCTTCGCATACTGCAGGTTGTATAGGATGCTGGTGTTGAAGAGAATTGTATCTTGTGGAACAACGCCAAAGTGTGACCTTGCGCTTTGAACCTTGAGGTCGCGAATGTCGTGATCATCAAGCTTGATAGACCCTTCCCCAACGTCGTAGAAACGAAAAAGGAGTTTAAGCAAAGTCGATTTCCCACTCCCGCTTTCGCCGACAATAGCGGTTGCAGTTCCAGGTTCGGCGACGAAGGACATGTCCCGAATCGCGGGCTTGCGTTGGTCATACGCAAAAGAGACATTCGAAAAAGCAATACGTCCTTTGCAATCTGCAAGGTCGGTAGCGTCTTCGTTATCCACAATGGTTGGCTTCTCCTTGAACTGTAGTCAACGGTCAGCCTTTTATCTCGTAACCTGTAAGATAAAACGTACTAAGTCTAGCATACGCTCAGAATCGACTAGATTGTTCTGCACTTGGCTGTAAAAGCTTCCAAAGAACTGTAATGGCGCCTGAAGTTGAGTGAAATAGCCTAGAATGCCAACGAACATGGCTACCGTTTGCATGCCTACAGTGATTTGCAGCGACGAAATGAGGACAACTAGAAGTACGCCTATAGTGAGTACCATATTTTGCGTGATGTTGAGGAGATTGAGCGAGAACAAGACACGCCACTCCGCCTTCTGATACTCTAGGACGTGTTCGCCGAAACGCTCTGTTTCGATGGGCACTGCGCCATTGTGGTGAACCGTTGCATATGACATGATGGTGTCCATTCTAGGTCTGTTAGCCTTCCTTCGTGCCGACATGTGTTATGCTCAACTTGCTTTGTGGCGTCCATCTCGCGATTTTTGTTCGCCATATCCCTCCGTGCTGTCGCCCTCCACATTGCCATATAGATCGTCATGTAGATATAGCACCACATGACGGCAATGATTACCAGAGAGTAGAATGGATCCAAGCGTATGAGGAAATAGGCCGCAGCAACGCCGAGATCCAGAACCATTGGGAAGAGCTGGAAGGCGAAACTGTCTAAGAATGTGTTGAGGGCGCTGCCTTTATTCAATGCACTTAGTACTTCACCGATCTTCTTGCTGAGATGAAACTCAAGAGAAAGAGACAGGATATGCTCGAATGCCGCGCATGTGAGTCGACGAAAGAGCGATTGGCTAAGCGGTATCCATAGCATTGCGCGGAATGACCCGAGGATACCCTGTTGGCCTTGCAGTCCTCGGTAGATGGTGTAAAGTGCAATTTCCTTATATGGCATGCGACCTTCCCCCAAAGCTCTGATAAGCTGCTCCAGTTGGTAAGGCACAAGGATGTTGACAACTCGTTGCATAATGAGGAGAATTAAGCTCACGAAGAGAATGAGCTGTTGCCTTCGCGAATCTGATGGCCTGTTTAAATCGTGAGCTCGAAAGAGTCCAACATTGATCGTGAAGCTGAGAATCTTACCAGAGGTAGGGAAATAAAATGCGGAACCCGATGAAGTAGTCCAACCATCCACCACGTCTCTGTGGAGTGATTTTTTCATTTTTGGGACTCTTTCCATGCGTTCCATACTCGACATAGTCTGCAGTGAGGAGACTTTCTCGTTCGAGCTCGTCGTTCTTGCTGAAGCAGCCCTCAGACCGCAAGAGCACATGCGCGACGCACATGCACAGCAAAAGTGCAGCTCTAAAGCTAGACATTGCAATTACGGCAACTCCGAGCCCTCCCTTCCAGAACCGCAGCGACGCCACCAGAACCATACATTCCATCAATGCACCCACAAGCCATGCCTGGCAATGTGCTACGGATGGTTGAAACGGACCATCTGGATCGGGCAGCAAACCTGCAGTGAAGTACAACCAAAGCGCGGTATAAGCTATCTAGTGTATCGTATCAGCATTATCAACGCTTGGTATGAAGAGATGCAATCATACCACGTAGCTCTCTGCAACGCGAACATTCCCATGCTCAGAGATAGCCGCTATGTATGGCGGAATGCTCAAAACTGCGCTCACGACGAAACAAAGAGCTAGGGTTCCTTGGAGAATCCAAATCACCCTCCAAGACCGTTTTTGGGTGCCTTCGTTTTCTGAGTGCGCCCATTGACGTCTACGCTGCACTAAAGATGAAAACAGCAACACCGCCCATAATGAAAGAGGGTATGCGTAAAGCAAAGCTAAGAGTATCTTTTGGGCGTCCATTACTGAAGCGCATGAGAAAACGAAGGGCATCTGCGCAAATATCAAATAGATGAAGTTGGGAGCTGGGGTTGCCGATCTTAGTCGCCGTAGCGCCGGCCCATATAAGGTCCCGAGTGGTCTGCGCTCTGCTGAAGCAGTCGGACACCGACAGATTCACCCGCATTGACAAAATTAGACCGACCCACCAATTTATTCCCAGGGGATAATGGTGCCCTATATGCATTCAATTCTTATCCTTCATTTTGCGTAGTCAAATATGCCATCCGCAACTATGCCCACAAACGTAGAAACCATGCTTAAACACAATCTTTCGAAAAGGGGATGGGCCAACGTCGAAGCTATCATGCCTAAGATTAAAGGCGCAGTGTCAGAACGCATGTCAAAAACAACGTCCAACATCGATCTATCAACGGCAGAGAACTGGCTGCTGCGGCCAGAGCTGGTGGAGATCTGCCGCAATGCTATCACTGAGAAGTTGGGACCGAAAGTACGTCCCCTATGCTCAGATGTGCGCTCCTCTCAATACTGAACATGTGCAGCAACTCTCATACCCGCGCGGATTTTCCGGCGACCCAGACCTCCTCGATGCCTTTTGCGGATTATTGAACAAATACTTCGCGCCTCACAAGCCGGTTGTACCTGGGCATCTGGCAACCGCTCCGGGAGCCATGGCCGCTATCGACACGCTTCTCTTCAACATTTGTGAAGCCGGCGATGGAGCAATTATTCCCGGCCCATACTGGAGTATGCTCAAGATGCTCCGAGAGCGCTATCTGGGTGCTGACTTTATGTTAGATGGCTTCGATTTCGGTGTTAGCGTCAGAGCAGCGGTAACACCGGTCGTTGCAACGGTCCCGTCACTAGCCTCAGTCTTCGATGAAGACGTCTTCATAACATCGCTGGAAAAAGCATACGAAACAGCAGAATGCCCCATAAAAGCATTGATGTTGACGAACCCACACAACCCTCTCTCATTGTGTTATTCGCGATCGCTCCTCGAAGCATGTGCGCAATTCTGCGAAAGGCGTGGGATTCACTTCATTTGCGACGAAGTGTACGCTCTCTCCGTGTTTCAGTCACCAGATCTGCCGGAAGCACAAAAATTCGTCTCAGTCCTATCTCTAGATCTTGAGAGGCTAGGTGTCGAACCATCACGAGTGCATGTGGTTTGGAGCATGAGCAAAGATTTCGGACAAAGCGGAGTTCGCATGGGTCTAAGCATTTCGCAAAGCAACCAGGAAATGGCCGTCGCATGTGCTCTCGCAGCACAGATGCAGATATCGACGCTTACATCGACATTTGTAACGGCCTTGCTTACCGCGCCTAACCTAGACGACCTGATCAAGTTGAACGCAAAGAGGTTAGCGAAGGCGTATAGTACACTTACCTCATTCTTCAAAGAATTTGACATCCCCTACATTCCGTGCAATGCCGGTCTCTACATTTTCGCGAAGATTGCACCCAACGCTAAGACTTGGGAGGACGAGAGCGCTGTAGTTACAGAGCTGAAAGAGGCGGGGGTGCTCGTGAGCTCCGGAAAAGCATATCATGGACCAGAGAGTGAAAAGGGCTGGGCGAGAGTAGGTTTCGCTGTTGAAACAAAGGAGTTAGATGAGGCGATTGAAAGGATGCGGAACGTTTTTACGAAAGCCCAGCTCGATATGCACGCAAGGGTCTAATAAGGCTGGTACGGAGCGGCGGATCAGCCTCATGAACGATAAAATCGTTGGGGGTGAGCAAGTTGCTGGGAAAAGGGTAAGAAATACAGATGTTGTTTCGTCTGCAGCGATACCAAAATAATTTCTTCTCGTTTTCCATTGGTGGCGTATGACTGTTTGAGATCTTGATGAGTACTTTCTTTATTAAGCAACGACATAGTTTCCGGTGCTGAATGGTATCGAGTTAAACGCTTAATACGTTCCTCAGCTAGTATTTCCACCAGGTACAAACTCAATCGCACACGGCCATGCATTCCTAAGACGATAGATCTTCCTCATTTCCCAACCTGATCTATCGGCCAGCGATTGCCACTCTTTTTCATCTCGCTCTTTACCACCTACCGCAATCATCATATTCATATCGCCGTACCGTGACATTCGTCCCATGTGGCCATCCTCCAATACACATTCCAGAATGACCAACCGACTCCGGCGCCCTTCCTTAATGGCGCGGCGAATTACCTTAAGAATCACAATAGCCTCCTCATCAGCCCAATCATGCAAACACCACTTCATCGTGTACACCTCGCGAGGAGGTACTTCTACCATAAAATCGCCAGAACACAAATTTTCTTCCGGCACTTGCTTGCCTACATCCGCATACATTCCGCCGTCAGAATGAAAGTGAATTTTGGCTTGTTCGATTACACGGGGAAGGTCGAACACACCGCCTGTCATCTCAGGATGTGCTCTCAAGAGCGACGCGATGAGACCGCCGCCACCACCTCCAATGTCCAGAACGTTGCTCGAAGCAACCTCGTGCCACGGATAATCTTCCACGATTCCTGGAGCCTGAGCAACGGCGCCGCCACTAAGCGTTCTGTGAAACTTCGGGATCCAGCCCTGGTCGGTGAAGTACTTGAACATGGTGTCGTCAGTGTCGTAATTTACCTGCGCTGGGCATCTGACTGAATCGCTTTTGCATGATTCTTGAAGCCCGCGAGCCATGTCATAGAACTCGTTGCCGTAGAGATCGACCCAGTTTCGCCATTGTGTCCAGTGGCCAGAGAGAAGTAGAGTAGAAGTCGAGTTGTTTGAGTATGTATCGGATTCGTAGTTATAGGAAAAGATGCCATTGTTTCGCAGTGTACGCATCACCTGGCGAAGTCGATCTTCTCGTGCGTTGCATGTTTTAGAGAGGTCTGGTAATGTCTTGGGACCGTCTTGGAGGGTATCCGGAATCTTCAGCTCAACAGCAGTACACAATGCTTTGGTACTCATGTAGCCTAACTGTATGTTAGTATCATCGAATGTAATTATTATGAAATGGGGCGGTGGTACCCATGAAGTGATCAGCAAGAATCAGCTGCCGCGGTTCTAAGCGCAGTCGCAAATCTTCCAGTAAGTTGAGTGCATTTGAAGCTAAATTGGTCGATTGCCTGTCCGGTAGCTTCTCGGTGTCGTGTAATACTGCATCGACATTGATATCATCGAGTTTATCGGAAGCCGTCTGAAGCGCTGCGATGAGGTCGGTGAGGACGGATTCCATAATGTGCGGTTTGGAGACGAGGGTTCCAATAGACTTGGAGATCCTGCCGAGTATGGAATTTAAAGTAGGCTAGCTTTTGACGAGACAATCGGCGCATGAATGGAACTGCATGGCACGTGCTAGTGCCAACTCTTCGGGCATGGATCACGAATTAGATAAGCGCCGCTCGGTCACCGACTTGACTGAGCTGACGCCGATGCCGCAAGGGTATTGCCCAACCGCCGACTCGGGCCAATTGGTCATCTATCATCGCAATATGGATGCCTTTGACTTCAAGGGCGGTGTTTTCATCTCGATACCTCCTTTGCTACCCCACCATGGCCTTTTCATCCGCGTATCCAGCGGAGGAAGAAGACCCTCTGCTCCGCCATGACAGTGAGCCCACTGCGCTGGAAGGCGCAAGGCAATTGGATGGATCCAAACCAGAATATTTCTTGCCAATCGCACTTTTGGCAGCTCTTGCCATGTCTTCGACAGCAGCGACATCGTATTACGCATATGCGACGTTGATGTGTCACGATCCGGCTCAATGCGAAGGAGATGAAAAAAGCCACTATGCTGGCACAATCGCCATTACTGCATCACTTGCGAACATCGCAGGCATGATGGCGTTGGGTCATCTTCAGAAGTTGTCTACGAAGAACAGCAAGCTTAGCTTGTTATTGTGGATGTTAACTCGCTCCATGAGCGCTGTTGTGCTTCTTGTCGGAGGTTAGTGTTCTGTAAGCTCCCCTCGATACAACGCAAAACTAACTTACTATAGTGACCACTAGGAGTATTGTTGTTGCTCTGTCAGGCCGAATCTTCGAAGGACTTGCATCCGACAATCTGCTACATTATGTACTCAATTCGGTCTACTCACGCTCCGAGGACCGAGCACAGACGTCGTCTTTAATTGGCTATTCATTGGCCATGTATCTGGCCGGAATCTCGGTATCGCCATTCGTCGCGGGTTTGTTCGGTAACTTCACTACCAGCTTCTTCATCGCGATTGGCATCTTTGCTGTAGCAATCGCTTATCTGCAAGCTTTTGTTATCACCCCAGGCTCGACTACGAGAGCCAACTGTGCGGCCGAAAGACGTAAAGAGCCACGCTCACTCAAGGCCCTGACCACATTCACGATGACGGTCCTCACACCGCTGGATTCATTCTACCGACACCCGTCGACTCTGCTCATTGGGTTTTCTCTCCTCGCGTACAACATAGTACAGTCATATATGTTCAACGCCTTGCTTGTTCATACTTCACTCCATTTCCATTTCACTGGTCGCGAGAATGGATTATTGATATCGATCGCACACGTCGTTGCAGCGCTCTATATCTTTCTCAGCCTCTACATCATACCGATACTGCGTGAAAGCCTTTGGAAGCAGGCCCTTCCCTCTGATTCCGCCCAGCAGTCTCCTGAGACGTCAGCACGAGACACTATCCTAGCTTCGCTATCGCTATTCATCGAGGTTCTTTCTTTGGTGGAGATCGGTTTCGCGAAAACCCCGGGACAGATCTACGCCTTTACGGCGATGCTTGCATTAAGTCTTCCGGCCTCTTCTTTCATCAAGGCTGCCTTCGTAGCACATTTCAATGGGGAGGAGAAGTCAAGAGGGCTCGCTTCATTAGCCGCTATGGAGACGTTGGGTAGTGTACTGGGCCCGATGATACTCGGAGGATTTCAGAGTCTCTCTTCATTTGACAACATTGTTTTCTTCATAGCTGCTGCTGTAGCATGCGCATCAGCACTGTTGTTCGGTGTGGGTATTTCCGTCATGCGATCTGCTAGGGCATAACTTAAATGCATGCGACTTGTTTCTCGTCGTACATGGTGCCGATGAGCGGCGTTTTTTCGTCGACACTGGGTATTTCCTCCGTCTTGCGCTCTCGTCCATCACCCGGACCAAAGATGGGCGCGAAAATCCAATCATGCTCAAACCAGATGATTGCTAAAGTGAACCTCACCAACCACACCACATACAAAGGTGCGTTCCCGTCAGGCCCAATACTGCTATTGGTGATCTTCTCGAGCAAACCCATCACTGGGCCCCACAACGCTAAGAAGATGGATGCGCCCAATCTCGCCCACCAAGTTGTCGGAGGATTATACGGCGTGATGTGCTTGAGGTACGCTTGATATTCAGGCGGGAGCTGAGCTTCGGCAGCTCCACTGATGAGCAGGTTCTGATCATCACATCAGCTCAGTATTGGCTAATGGGCACATTGGATCTGCTTACTAAATATCGCAAACTGGGTGCTGGTGGCGGAGTACGGGTCATCGTAGAGCTGCCCAACGTTCGCATCGCCCTCCCATTGTCTAATTTCTTCTTATCCTCCTCCGTCACGCCCTCGCCTATAATTCCGATGTCTGCATAAGCGGTTCCTCCACCCTCCGATGCGATGACGTTACGGTACTGCTCAGAGGTGATGAGGTATGCGACGCCGACGGCTTCCGGGCTACCAGCGCGCTCAGCGCTAGCCGCCTCACGAGGCTTCAACGAACTAAACCCGGGTTCCGAATAGGGTAGGCCGGGTATCTCCATGATTATTGCCCAATGGGGAATGCGCACTCGGGCCGTGTCGAGTGGGACCACGCCTCGGCTGCCAGTGAACTTGGCGCTACTCATGTTTGAGCCATAAGCGAAGTACCACAGTGTCTCGGGTTTGGTGTCGGCACCCATGTTTGCTTGTCGTCGTGCTTGGAGAGCTTTGAGAAGTGGAGAAATTCGATTGCTTCAAGCCTTCCTATATAGGGCCGCGCTCCGGTACGTCTTGGTCTCGGAGTCCGATCGTCTATTGGCGTGGGCACTAGTACCTCATGGGGCGAAGCCACTGCTCAGGCAACATGGGTAACACCCAAGGTAATGAATGGAGCTGGGATGCCGTTTGGTTATGTGAGCTTTAATGAGCCATGCATCTATTTACACTCGGGCTCCGGCCATTGGGATTACCATAGCCGTGGATGCATGACGCTAGAAGAGGTGGCCGATCTCCAGTGTTAAACGCACGACAGTACACGAAGTCTCTCCAAACCCAATACCCTCAAACTCCAATACCCTCAAATATGTGTACTGAACAATGGCTCGTCAAGCTGTGTTCGGGGTTGCATATCTCCGTCCTACGTGAGATCGCGTTCGTGCTCCAGATTTGCATTCCGAACATCAACTTCAAGTCAAGTTTCATCGAAAATGGCGGCGACTCGTTGTCGTGCCTCACTCTCGAGTCGGCGCTGCGAAACATCGGCATCGACCTCACTTTCGAGACCATTCTCACCACGAAGTCGATATACGAGCTTTTGCACCACGCAGTTTCGCGAGTCAACAACACCAGCGTCGCGAGGTCGCTGAAAAGAAGGCTGTCGGTTGTAACACTACTGTCCGAGGAACGTGGATGGAAGCGTCAGCGAAGACCATCGGTTATAGCTGCTTCTAGGGTATCAAGAAACCGATCAGTAACTTCACTCCTACCCGCAGGACGTTACCCCTTGACCGATTTGCAACTCTCCTTCGTACACTCTAGCCTCAGCCAGCCTAAGAGAAACGTAATCCAGTACCACGAGACGCACCGTTCCGAATATATTCCCAAGCTGAAGCAAGCATGGCACGAAGTGTTGGAGACTGAACCTATCTTTCGCATGAGGTTTCAAATAGAAGAAGGCAGCGGATGCATGTTAGAGACCACGAGCGCACACTTCCAGTGGAGTGAGGTTACGATCGGCACAAGAGAAGAATATTATCAAGAAATTGAGAAAGATGATTGGGAAGACAGGCTTCAAGATGGATATCCGGTGAACAGCTTCAAGGTGGTGTCTTGGAAAGAGAAAAGCACTGTCATCTGGCGGGTGCATCATGCACTGATCGATGAGTATTCGCGGAACCTGCTCCTGTCCAAGGTTCGACGGCACTTGAATGGCTGCACAAACGTCACCGGCTCATCGTTTGGTGACTTTGCGGTTCAGCTTCGCTTGTTGCAGTGCCAATTCCAGGACGTAGGGCAAGCGTACTGGGCGGAACAGCAACCATCACTAGCAGCGGCAGCTGCGACTCTTCTCCTCCCGTCACCTGTAATATTACCGCCCAAAGCCTTGCAGCATTTCGAGATTGATGTTCATGTGTCCGAACTGGCAATACTTTGCAAGCGTACGAACATCACGCTCGCGTCGTTGTACTACGCCGCCTGGGCGTTAGCACTTACTAGATACGTCGACTCAGACGACGTATGCTTCGGCGCCGTGTTCTCCGGACGAAGTCTGGCGATACCAGGGTTGGATAACACCATCGGTCCTACTATCAACAGCTTACCCATCCACGTTCATGTAGACCGGACGATGAGCATCGAGCAGTGGCTGCACCGGGTTTTTGAACATGTAGCGAAGCTTTTCTCCCTCCAATGGTCCACGCCAGACGCGAACGCCATGCGACGGTTCGATACGGCATTAAATGTTCAGCTCACTCCCGAATCGAAAGGTAGCACTCATTTCGACCCAATTGAGCCTCCGTTCAGTACTATCATGTCCGATATACCGCTACAAGTCGACATAGCAAGGAGTGGAAAAGTACGGTTCAGCTATCACACCGAAGTATACTCAGCTGCTCAAATAGTTACGATCGCCGAAACATTCGCCACGGCCCTTAAGATACTACAAAAACCCCAAGCCACTATGGATGAATGTGTTATCTGCTTGCTACCCGGCGCTCATCAAGACAAACTAAGCCGCGTTGGAAACTGGAATGCTCCAACCACACGGGATGCTTCAATCAAAACCGATCTGGTGGAGCTTTTTAAGGGGGCTGCCCGGATGAATGCGAACAGCATCGCTGTGTCTCGAGGCTTGCAAAGCCTTACTTATGCGGAGCTTGATCAGAAGTCAACAGTTGTCGCAGAGCGACTAGCGCAGCTCATCGTGCCAGAGGATGTGGTTTGTGTCCACGCAGATCGGTCAATTTACTGGATCGTGGCGATGTATGGCGTCCTCAAAGCGGGAGGGGTTTATTGCCCGTTCGCAGAGGACATGCCTGCTGCCGTGAAGAGCACTAATTACCAAACTGCAAATGCGAAGCTGTTCCTCGTGGGTACCACGGAAGCAAAAGCAGCAAGACCCGAGTCTTGCGCTCATTGCTTCTCAGTGGAAGAGATACTGTCCGACGCCGCCGGTCATATTAGCACCACTGCTCGCGAAATAAGTGAAAATACTCGGCCGAACGCCCCTGCCTATCTTTGCTTTACATCTGGATCGACCGGAAAGCCAAAAGGCGTGCTTTGCCGGCACCGTGGATTGGTTGCTTTCCAAAGCAATCTCGAGGTGCGTCTGTTCGCTCGACCGAACTGGAAAATTGCACAAGTCATGTCTCCAAATTTCGATGGTAGCATCCATGAGATTTTCTCGGCGCTTAGCTACGGAGCTGAGCTTATCCTTAAGGACCTCTCCGACCCGCTTGCACATCTCAAAGCCGCAGATGCCGCGATCCTGACTCCTTCTGTTGCTAAGGTTCTGAATCCGATCGACTATCCGAACCTGAAAATGCTTTACCTAGTCGGAGAGGCAGTGCCACAGGCAGTTTGCGACACTTGGGCTGCGGTAAAGACGCTATACAACATGTATGGTCCAACTGAAGCTACGTGTGGGGCTACGATTAAGCAACTTCAGGCGTATGAGCCGGTTACTCTTGGATCACCAAACACAACTACTCGTATCTATATCCTAGATAGCCGTCGCCAGGTCGTCCCACCTGGCGTGGTTGGGGAGATTTACTTGGCAGGTGTACAAGTCGCAATGGGCTACATTGGACGGCCGGATGAAAGTGCGAAGCGATTCTTGCCAGACACCATTTACAACCATCTTGATGAGCACATGTACCGCACGGGAGACCGAGGGTACTGGACTGAGGCCGGTGAACTGATGTTCTTGGGGAGGAATGATCGACAAATCAAACTTCGTGGCTTTCGTATTGATATGGACGATCTGGAAATACGCATGTTGCAGTGCTATCGGGGCGCACAAGGCGTAGCAGTCACCTTAAAGGACGATAATCTGGTGGCCCAGGTACATCCAGCTAACATCGACATGTACGAATTCAAGCATCAGATTAGGAGGCATGTGCCGGCGTACGCTCTTCCTCAACACATACTCCCGGTAGAAGAGTTTCCTTTAACGCCCATCGGAAAGCTCGACTACAAGCAGATCGCAGCGTACGACTACTCTTCTGCGCACGTGGATAGGCACCGGAAAATTCAGAGCGCATCGGAGAAGATTGTTACCACCGCCATTCGAGACGTCCTGGGTCTTGCCAAAAGCGCCACCGTTGACCTGGACTCCACTTTTGCCAACCTAGGTGGGCATTCGGTGCTTCACCTGCATCTGTCTCACCGGCTTTCAAGGCTCTTCGGGCGTCGCGTACCACTACGCCTGATTCTACAGGCACCATCGCTCCGAGACCTCGCGATCTCGGTAGACCTACTCAAGGCTGAGGATGCCGGTAAGGACGAAGGATACATGGAAGAAAGCGACGATAGCCGCCTCTCTCCGATTGAGATGGACTGGTGGAACAAGTATCAAGAAGGCGGATCTTCATCGTTCAACGTCAGCTTCGCTTGCGAACTCGGCCCCGCTGTAGATGTCGCGAAGATGAATGACGCATGGAACATCGTTCTTGGCCGGCACGAGATCCTCAGGTCTTATTACCGGCCTTGCGAAACATTTGGCGCCCGTCGGCATTATCACAAACAAGCTCCTCGTGTAGAGTGTGTTAGTGCGATCGATATTCACCACGAGATCCACACCTCCATCGATATCAGCAATGACTACCTCATTCGATTGTTTTTATCTCAAACTCAGCTGCTGGTGGTAATCAGTCACATTATCTGCGATCTGACCACTCTACGGGTCCTTTTGGATGAAGTCACATCAACATATCTCGGACAGACTTTGACCCCGATCAGGAAATCATACTCGCAAGTTCAATGGTCAATTCCGAACTCTTCGTGTCATTTCCCATTCTGGACAGAGTATTTAGCGAATCAAAAGACCACCCCGTTCCCCATAGGCCGCAACAACAGCCGGTCTACATGGGCTGGAACGTCCCACCTATGCCGCATCCCAGCGGGCGTCTACACTCGACTACGCAATCTCTCAGCTATGCAAAAGGTCACCATGCACCAGCTTTCTCTCGCAGCAGTCGCTCTAGCGCTGCAACACCGATCTGACAAGTGCGACATTACGCTTGGGGCTCCATACCTGAATCGCAACTCTGAGGATGACCAAAACATAGTCGGTCTGTTTCTTGAACCTCTCCCGATCCGCATCATGTACGATGCGCATCAAGCCCATGACGAGTCCTATATTCAAGCAGTGCAGCGAAGCAGCCGTGCGGCCCTCTCACACGCCGTACCATGGCACCAACTCCTCGCCCACCTCGAAATTACTCCAGAGTTTCCCAACCATCCCATTCTCGATGCCATGGTGACTTTTCACGATAAGAGAGATAGTGTAGATTTTGCGATCCCGGATACGAAACCCATAAGCACTTGGACTGAAGGCTCAAAGTTCAAGATCATGGCTGAGTTTACAGCAGATAGGGACGGTAGTCTTGTTTTGAGGCTCGAGTACAGCACGGAATGCTTCAACGAAGAGGATATGAAGCTCTTGGAGAAATGGATCAGCGTAGCGCTTGACGGGCTAGCGAGAGAGGAGGGCTACGAGTGCATTCGAAACAGACTTGGAGCAATTGCCTTATGAGGACGATTTCATGTTACTAACGCTTGAACTGCGTCGACGGGGAGACTACTGTTTCAATCTGTTATCCCTTTTACAGTATATATTGCTACATATGCATATCTTATTCAAAAATGCCCATGTAGCTAGTTAATAAGTCCCTAATACATGAATTGTGCTCTTTCAACCAACTTTTGCACCACAGCACTGGTTACAAGCGGTTCGAAGCCGCACTGGTTTCGTACAACTACTCCGCACCGAGGTTGTGGGACTTCAAGCGCGTTAGCCCGTCTGTGGCCATACTTCGGTTGTTTCACATACCTAGCTAGTGTACGGCACTTTGCGGTCGAAAAAGGTTTAATCAACGTTGCATACGATGTGGATACAGAAGGAAGCAAGCAGGAGGATCGCCGGACCACACCAGCTCGTATGCAACTACCACCGATTGCACCCTTATCGGCTTATTAACTGCATCATGTGAGTGAGCAGCGAGTCACCCGCACGGGAGGGGCGTCGTCAACGTTGCGCCGTGGCACGGTACGAGCGCTTCGTACGCGTTATTGCTTATTGGGGTGCCCGTGAATTAACTCTTGGAAATAGGTGCACGGTCCCTGCACAGTCAGATCCTAATCCGCCTCGGATCCCGAGTTTGAATTAGTGCGCCAATCAGCGTTGGCAGATTGACTCTACATCGGGCTTTGTGCAACAAGAGGCTCACCCTTTAGTTGAGGCGACGCCCGAAAGTGGAGAGCCACGGATTCGGTAAATACTGCCGTATTACATAACCCTTACTAACTACTCTTCTTAAGTTCTTCTAACTCTAATAGCATGGCCCATCCTGGGGCCCTGTCGTACCCCGAGTATCTTGGGTTGTAACACTTGAAAATAGATATAGAATACCTAAAAGTCGATTTAAGTAGTTAGGGTTTCTAAATTAAAGCCTTGGGCTTAATTAATTAGGAGCCATAGCTGAGGGAATATGTAACCCCTAAAGGTAAGGTACGATATACTTAGCGCCGGGTTATTTAGCAGACCCACATGCGTCTATTATTGGCTGCATCATCAGAACGGAGCGTTGAGTGTTTCGGGGACCGAAATACAGACTTCAACCATTCGCCTACGCGAACTAGCACATACCCACTACAAAACGGGCCAAACCAGATAGCTATTCCCACCAACATCAGCAAAAGCAACAACCGTAAAACATGGCAAAACCGAACGGAGAAGTCGTAAAGGGCGACCTAGCATACGATGGCCGCGTAATTTTATACATTATCAAAGGTGTGTGCTATCTGCTCTTCCAGCTTGAGAATGCCGTCGCTTACACATACATACCATGCAGCCGACCAAACCAGTTACATCAATTACATCAAGCCACTTATGCTAGCCGAGGAACTCCAGTTCCCGCACGTGATTTCCGTCATTGACACCAAGGATGAATGGTATTACAACGTGCATCCAGAACGCTACGTACCTGCCCTGAAAGACCAAGACCCAGAAACGAAGAAGGAATTGGTTGTTTTCGAGGGCACGGCCTGTTTACAATACCTAGCCGAGCGCTTCGATAATGATGGGTATTGGAGCGGCAGAAATGCTTGGGAGAAGGCGCAAGTGCTGAGCTGGACAGCATATCAGACCGCCGGTTTAGGGTATGTGGGGATGCTATGCCCATGATCTCATGTAGATTGTTGAAACGGTGGGCATTCTGACCATACGACAGAGCGACAGCAAAGTATTGGCTGTACTTCTCCAAGGGCTATCCTAACCGGCAAAATCCGGAGGTGCTGCCCAAGACTGTGGCGAAGTACGTTGCTCATTTCCTTTCACCCATTTCATCTTTCTAATTACAGCCAACAGACTCCACTCAAACGTGCTAGCCCAATGGGACAAACTGGAGAAGCGTTTATCAGACCCTGCTCAGCAGTACATCGCGCTACCGGACCGTCCGACGCTGGCAGACATTTCCTATTTTCCGTTCGCGATGCCATGGATGTTCAGTTTCTTGCAGGTCGATGTTAAAAACTGGCCGCACATCGAACAGTGGGGCAAACGCATGCTTAGTCGTCGCGCGGTACAGGCCATCCTGGAGAGAGGGCCCAAGTATGGTCATGACCTTGATTAGGCTTAGTGCGTGGGCTCTTCGGTGTCCGCTCGTGGAACGTGCCGTATTTGTCGCGCGGGTACCGGGAACACCGTAGTGCTTTTAACTGAGATCTTTTCTTACTTTATGTGCATCCCATATATTCCCCTGCTCTTGTTAGTCTCGGTCGTTTTGCACACAACATGTTGGCCTTTTTTACTCTGCTTTGGCTTGGCGTCGCGGCTCCGCTGAGCCTTAGCAATACTCTTCGTGGACGGTTGTACAATGTAGTAGTTAAGATCGTATCTTGGATTTTCAACGTAAGATACTTCCGCTCTTGCCAATGTATGATGTTCACCTCCCATCCAGAAATATCTTTTGTACACGAAGCCAATATTCTCGGTCAATGGCTCACAACCAATACCCACATGTGAATACCGATGGCCGAATGGGCAAGGCGAAGTTGGAAAGTTTCTTGAAGGCGAAAAGAATAGCGAGAGCTGGTCGCAAGAGCACGGACATGTATATCGGGTATGGAGCGGCACAACTCCGGAAATGTACGAGCCATGTTTAAATGGAAAGGTCGAATACTAACGAAGCGTAGTGTTGTGACCCATCCTGATCATATCCGAGCCATCTTCAAGGACTCAGACTGCCATATGAAAGCTACCAATAACGATGCTGGGTGGTTAATGGGAGAGCTTCTTGGGAAATGCTTGGGTCTGATCAGCGGGACACCTTGGCGGGACCTTCATGCCACTATCTCTCCCCACTTTACTCATAAGAAGGCTACATCTTACATTCCTAAAATCACGGACGCTGTCGGGAAGCACTTTGAGGCTTTGGAAAAAAGCGGGAGTCTTAAGCGTGCTCGTATGCACCCAGTGGACGATCTCCGGCTTCTACCTTTCTGGATCGTCGCCGATATCCTCTACGGCAAACTCGACAATGCACATCGAGATATGCTGAGTGCCATAATACCTTTGCGCGAAAACCTCTTTAAGCGCGTGATTCAAGGAGGTGCCACTCGATCGTCATGGAGCCAGTACCTTCCGACCGAAACCAACAAGGAGCTTCACAAGTTCAAACGCCAATGGAATGACTTCAACCTAAGCGTCTATTTAGCAAAAAGGGGAAGCGAAGATGAGCTCCCTATTGTCAGCATGTACGAGGCGGTTGAAAGCGGTAGCATCAGCTCCGACGAGCTGCTGCAAACATTGGACGAGATGCTATTTGCAAACCTAGACGTTACCATGGGCGGTCTGTCGTGGAACCTACTCTTTCTCGCAAGCGATGCGAAAGTGCAAGACGCGGTACGAGAGGAATGGAGAGCACGCGCAGAAACCCGGGATACGACGAAAGCGTGGGACGAATATATCGCCACCTCGTCCACTCTATTGAATGCATCGATCCTAGAGTCTGGTCGGCTGAAGCCGCTTGCAGCATTCTCCGTGGCCCAATCAGCTCCCTCAGACCGCATCGTCGGTGGTTACCGTATTCCAGCCGGCACGAACTTTATTGTAGACACGCATGCACTAAACATTCGCAACCCATATTGGGGCGAGGACGGCAATCAATTTCGACCTTCGCGATTTCTCGAGCGGAAGCCCTCGGAAATGCGGTATCAGTATTGGCGATTTGGATTTGGGCCGCGTCAGTGTCTAGGAAAGTACGTGGTTGATCTAATCATCCGCACCATTCTTGCGCACTTGCTGGCGAATTATCGGCTGAGTCTACTCGAGACAACAAACTGGGACAAGAACCCGGAGGGGTGGATTGCGCATCCCAACACTGAAATCTGCTGTGAGCGTTTGGGTTCGGCGTGCTGATCTTTCAGGGATGGTGCATCGATTCAAATCACTTCCTATATAGATTGCCTCGTTGTAGGAATCGCATTGACTACTTCTATAGTGAGAAGTTTTTTTTAATCAAATGAGTAGCAGCCATCGCGTCGTTGAACTCGCGGAATAACCCAAAAGGTGATATAAAAAGGCATTTCGTCCCGAATATCTTGAAACGCAAGAAGGTTGGTGGTTGCAGTCATTGCCAAAGGCTCACGTCACGGCATGACTGCGAGGACAACGGCCCGAGCGTTATAAAAGAGGGCGAGCCGCATGCTGTGGCGCAACGTTCTGAGCCTCATAGAGAGGGCGTGGCGCGTACCATAATGTTAAGCGATAGCGTTATCACTCTCTTATATAAAGTTACTTAACTATATGTTCATATCACCAAGGTCATGACTATCAGCCCGGCCGGATAAAAGGTACAAAGTACGGTCTTGCTTCCAATCTTCCGAGCTAGTCATCAGTGCGAAAACACAGTGCATATATGGCTCTCTCTTCTCACGTTATATAGAGGATTATCTCGAGGAGTCCTCAACGGATGTTGCTTCAGCTTGGGTTAGCTAGATCAAGATGATTTTGGAGGTTATTGAAAAGAACCAAGGTATAATATTACTTGAGGTGTACCTATAGAGCTTCTATGGGCTAGATAGGTTAATCGGTATGTAACATTTACCTCGGCATCGTGCCTGGGCGGGATTCTTTTTCACCTCCCAACTACTTTCCCTTGAGGAATTCTCGTGGCTAGCAAGACCGAGTGCGAGCCATGGTCGTGCTTTAGCTCAATAAAACACCAGACATCTGACCTCGACACTCTCTCTCGGTACATCGGTCGGTTTGGCATCCGGATGCTGGAACGCACAATGTGCACATACTATAGCCCATTAGCCTTTACTTCCAATACCTTGCTTCCCCGCTATCCTCCTCCTAATCGTCATGCCGCTCATTGCCACGCGATTCCCTCTCCAAATATGACCGGAAGAAAGGTACATTGAACTCACATCTTGCAACATCCTCCTTACTATCCCAAATCTTCACCAACGTAACCTCATCTGGTCTCTGCTCACTTAGATAATACCACTTCTGCCCCTTGTCGTGGTTAATACCGACGGTTTGACCTTGTAACTTATTTAGTTTGGATTTGCATAGTGGGAGTCTCTTTTGTAATACCTTGTAAATCATACTCTTTATTATAGAGGGAGCAGGGATGGATATACGAGGGCAAGAGAGTAGAATAATCCATTACGGCGAGGGGCCAGTCGCGGACTGGGGCGGTAAGGGGGCGCCATACGCTTGGGGATGTTAGTAGAGGAGGGGGAGGAGGGGGAGGAGGGGGAGGAGGGAGAGTAGGAAGAGTAGAGTAAGAAGTACTTTATGATTTGGCATCGCCCTTTTAGGAGCTCTTCAGCTTCGACCCCAGTGTGCTTTTCGACACGGCGTCTTCCGCCCCATTCGGATCTTTCCTAGGTTAGTACCGTGCTGGCCAGTTCCTCCTCTCTATCATACTCACTGATCACAATGCACCTACCCACTCATTAGTGCCATCGTTATGGTTCGATAGGTGTACATACTACAGTAGCAGGTTGGCCCCTCGCGTACGCATTCTTCCCCCCCGCCATATCAATCTCAGGATCCCTCCTCCGATACCCGTAATCGAAGACGACAACCTTTTTCGCCCCCATCCACTCCTTCACCAGCCTCTCCACCATAGGATAAAGATCCCTTTCTATCTCTTCCCCCCGCTTTTCACGAATAGACTCAACGATGTCCAAAGGCAAGGGTTCAGTGTTCCTAAACGCGAACGCATTGCGGTCGAGGGTGAAACTGGACGCATTCGGACGCGCGTCAATTACGGATACGGTATGCGTCTCGTTCACGAAATTCGTAGAGGGGTACTCTGGGGTGGTAACGTGGCGTAAATACGGAGACTCTTTTTCCGTGGTTGAGGGCCAGGGCTCGAGGAAGCTCATTTCAGCCTGTACAGTCGCCATGATTGAAGATGGTTGCTTCTCTTTTCGCCTTGTAGTATCAAGCTCTAAAACGCACGCGCTCCGGTTCGAAAGGGCCGACAGACCTAGTTCCGTCGTGCAAAAATCGATACTGTTGCGGTAATCACTTGTAAGCACAATGCATTGAGGAACGGACGTCGCGTAAAGTGTGCAATATACAAGCTATCACTTGCCTAAAAAGAGAAACGGCTAGGCAACCCTAATATTAGATGCAGGGTACCAGGATAAATATGTATGAGTTTGGGACACGAAGGATTCGTCGCGCTAGTAATTAGGGCAGGTGGATCTTGCGACTTCTCGGGAATCTACATGCTCGGGCGCCGTACGCGGTGGAGATCTCTAGCCGTAATTGGGTAAGTTGGCGGCGTTCGGCTTCCGTGCTTGCTTGATGCGGCATGTGATCCTGCCAGGGATTAGGAGTGGATGGTGTGTGAATGGAGTGATGATGTTGGTGGTACGGTTGGTGGAAGCGTGGGTAGATGTTCATAGAGGTGCTGGACGTACAACGGTCGAGGCGTGCCGGTATGAAGCCGATTCGTGTCAAGATTAAAGGATGCAGGGACTTGATTTTGATGAAGTTTAATGCATTTTGAAATTTGTTTAACATTTGCTCTATACGTAAATGATTGGGTATCGTGCGCTGCGCAAGCCTCAGTCCAGCGTATCCGAAACGGAGCGTAAGATTCGTTTCTCAATCGATGGCGTTCAAATATGATATGCCCTAGATTTTTCCTACCATGTAGCCAAAATTAAATCCATCGCCACCTGGTTTTCCTCTATATCATGTGGATCCACAAGTAATCAAGCCGCAAACTCCGGAAAATGACAAGGGAGCGAAATCTTGTAATCCTCATACCCGGGTGTTATGAGCGGATGGCGTTGGTGATGGGTTTGATGAGCCGTCCAGCGAGGCGTTTTTGGGCTCGGCGGCTACGGAATACTGTGTGATGTCGATAAGCTTGACGATGTCGCGCTCGCCTGTAGTGTTGTTCTGCGAGAGGTCTGTCTTTGAACTGGCTGTCGCATTGGGACGGACGCGGTTGGTGACGCGAGACACGATGTGGTTGAGAGACCAGCTGGGGCGAGGAGCAGTGCCGTAGCCGGCATCTGTGCGCTGCTGATGTCGGCGCCTGTGGAAGAGAACGTTCATGGCCGGAAGAGAACTGCAGACTACCCCAAGATTGAGTTCGCAAATGCTAGAGCCCTGTTAGTGACTATTTCTCGAAATGTGTACTTGAAAGTTCAAACTCACGTTGCAACAGCGGCGGGAACGATATTCCATGAGAAATCCAGGCTGTCTCTCGAGACAGCCACTCGATAATAGACGGAGATGATTGAGGTGATGGTAGCCGCAATACCGAAGAGAAAGATGGCTGACACGGCGAATTTGCGTTGGGTTGTAATGTTTAGCTTCGAGATGACGAAGGGTGGAATGGCGAGGAGGTAGATGTCGGTGACGAGGTTGATGGCGGCAAGAGCCCACGTGACGTATGCTCCTTTGGTGTGGCACTCGCCGCCATCGACCACGCTGGTGCTCTTGGTGCAGAAGGCGAAGCTCAGGATGGACAGGACGAAGTACAAGACGGAGCTTCCATACAAGCCGCCCATGATGAACTTCTTGGCTCTGCCGCCAGGTGCAACGAAGATGCGCTTGTAGAGCAAGAAGATGGATAGCTTGACTAGGTATGCTGACGGGCAGTACATGACCTCGGTGAAGAGCAGTCGCAAGCCAAATTTTTCGTCGAAGAAGACGATGCCGGGAATGTCCCACATGTGCGGGCCCATTCCGGGCTTGGAGAAGAGCACCATGGCGTAGACGGTGTATTCGGCGGAGAAGACCCACCCAGCAAGGCCAGTCCAGTCGTCCCAGCCGACAGTGTTGAGGACGGACTTGCGGGCATAGAAGCGGCCGACGATGGACGAGAAGGAAAGTGCGAGCATGACGGCGGATACCGAGATGGCCATGGGCGCGCGCGATATAGGGTCGACGAAGTTGGATTCCACGCCCGGCGGCGGGGGGACCAGAGGTTGAACGCGGAAGTCTGGCATCTGGCCCGCCATCTGCTGTGGAGTGGGAGCCATGGCGAGGCGTAGCAAGAAGAAACGACGCCGGAGAGAGAGAGCGAGTCCAGCAAGCAGTGTGGCGGCGTAGTGAGAAGGGAGATGGTGTAGCGATGGGGGAGAACGGTTAGGTTATTGGGGGCGTGGGAGGGCCGTTGCATCCGGTGGTCAGCTTGCGGCAGCCGGCTCGTAATGAAGTGGAAGCAGCGACGCGATGTGCCTTCCCGATCTGGTCGCGAAGTGTGGTGGCGTGCAGAAGCGGGGCTTCGGGCTTGGAGTGCTGGACCGAGGAGGCATGATGATGCGTTCGGCGACCGACGATGATAGCGGCGTCCGTGCCGCTCAATGATCGCTTCCGTCCGGCTGCGCTGCTGCTTCGGTCTTAACTTGAGAGGGAGGCAGCAGCGTTGCCGGACGGAAGCGATCCTTGAGCGGCACGGACGCTGCTGTAGGGGTGTAGAGTGAAAGTGAAGGGTGAAGGATGGAGGGTGTACGGTGCAGGTGGAGAGATGGAACGGTGTGGGGTTTAATAGGCGCTTAGACGGGGCACAGCCATTGGCCGGGTGGGGCTGCGTAAGCCGCCAAGCTCCTTCGCCGCTCCCCGACAGGCCGCGCCGCCCCCACCCCCGCGATAGCTTCATAGACGGTAGCATAAATCGCATCGCTGGACGCCCTGCCTCAGATGACACGCCCTCCCCCTCCCCTCCTAACAACCCAAAGCAATTGACCACCATGGCCGCCGAACCCGTCATCGTCGCCGCTTCTAAAACCGGTACTAACGACGACAATGTCATCTTCGGCAGCGACCAGACCGAGGTGCAGCGCCTCGACATGCAGCACCAGGTCATGTTCGACGCGAACCCTCAGCTCGTGCACGCCCCCATCGACCTCTCCAAGGGCGGCTTCAAGATCCTCGACCAGGCGACAGGCAGTGGTGAGTTCAATTGCATACACCTTCCCACCTGCAGCTGACCACGCCCCAAGGCATCTGGCTCCGCGACTTGCGCGCGCAGCTGGGCACCGCCCAGAACACATACGTCGGCACCGACATCGAGGACAGCTACTTCCCCAAGGACCCGCCCGCCGACACCACCTACCACCACCAGTCCATGACGGAGCCCTGGCCCAAGGCCTGGGAGGGCACCTTTGACCTGGTGCACTCGCGCATGGCCCTCCCCGGCGTCGGCGCCAACCCACTCGCCGACGCTGTCAAGAACCTCATCGCCCTCGTCAAGCCCGGCGGGTGGATCCAGCTAGTTGAGATGGAGTGGGAGCCCTGGAAGGCGGGCCCCGAAGGCCAAATCTTCATCCGCGCCATCAAGGACCTCTTCTCCGTTGTCAGCGGCGGCCAGGGCGTCGACCTGCGCGAGAAGCTGACGCCCATGTTCAAGGAGGCTGGGCTGGAGAACATCGGCTACAAGGTCCTCACGACGCCCTTCGGCGCGCGTGCCAGCGACAAGATCCGCGCAACCAGCGAGGCCAGCCTGTTCGCGACCACCATGGGCGTGAGCATGACGACCAAGATGCTGCCGCCCATCAGCGTGTCGCGCGAGCAGCTCGATGCGATGCCGCAGAAGGTGCTCGACGAGGCGAAGAAGGAGGGCTGGGAGTTCAAGACCTTCGCGCTGTGGGCGCAGAAGCCCGCTAACTAGGTAGAACGTTGACATATGCATGTACAATTAGAGCCCCGCCCGACAAATGGGGCTGAAATACAATGTGCAAATGCACCTTCTTGTCCATGCGTGAAAATGCGGCAAGAGTGGTACATCTCTCTTAACTCTCTTTCACTGTTGAGACGGAATCCAACCCCTGCTGTGGTGTATAGGTATATCGAAGATAGAGTGGCAGAGCTCACGACCCGCAGTCGGAGGGATAGGAGAGATAATAGAATAGGCGGCCAAAAATACTCAATTAATCGAACTATTCCTTCTGTCTGCTGTCGGCTGAGATGAATAGAATCGGACTGAGGATGCTCCCGGACGACCTCCTCTCGGACTCCGGCCTAACGTTTCTCCGCTTACCTAAGCCCTCGATACTCGATCGGGCCCCCCTTACAACTACTACACCACACTGCCAGAATGAAAGCGGCAAAGCGTAGAGAGCGCAACCAAAACCCTGTAAGCTAAAGAAAATTGGACGTCTTTTGAAAAAATCTTTGAGCCCGCAATGCAGGGCGCGGCACACGTCAGCATCGGAACTCGGAACCCGTCAGCGTCGGAACTCGGAACCCTGCCCCAGCCCCCAATCCCCCGAGCGGCTTCAGCGCGCATCTTTCTCTTCTCCAAAGCATTCCTGGGCCTCCTCCTCAGCTCCAGACGCACCGTCTCCCCCAACCCCAACTTAAGCCACATATTTGCAATGGCATTGGACATCAACACGCCCAATACCACGTTCCGAGAGCCGGAATCGTCCATTGTACCTCACATCGCTCTCTACGTGGTGCAAATCGTCGCCCTCGCAGGCCCACGGTTCCGTCACCGTCGCGCTGTCTACAACACGCTCATCGTCAGTCTCGCCGCCTATGCACTCTCGCACCCCCATTTCACAAATGACATGGCGACGGCGCAGCCCTTCAATATCGGATGGTCGTTCTATCTCGCCACACTCGCGAAGCTGAACTTCTCCGACCCACCAGAGGCGAACTACTGGCGCATAGACAAACCCGCGCGAGAGGCCACGGGCTATGCTGCGTTTAGCTGGGAGAAGCTAAAATGGGCCGTCATGCTCATGGTGAACACGCGAGGCATCAGGTGGAACCACCAAGTCAAGAACGTGCCGCAGGTGCCCAAGCAGACGAAAGCCCGCTTTCTCTTCTCGCAGGCGTTGGATTTTGCGAAGAACATGCTGGTTGCCGACTTTCTGTTCCAAGTGGGCCTGAGGATGTTCTGGACGACGCCAGATGGAAGAGTCGGAGAGATGAACAGCAAGTACATGACGATGCGCCATGACGACTGGCGGTGGAGCTTTGCAAAGTGCTTGGTTTTTGGTGCAACGCCGTACTTTATGATGAGCATGCAGTATGCCCAATTCGCCTTCCTGGCCGTTTTGTTTGGCTTTAGTCAACCTGGAGTGAGTGTCTTCACCATTAATGACAACGATTGGGCTGATGCGGCCGTGTAGGACTGGCCGTCCATGTTCAATCCTATCCGTGGCACCACCACAGTGCGCGATTTCTGGGGCCGGCACTGGCATCAGCAGCTGCGACATGTGCTTGCGCAATACACCGAAGCCTTTTGTGCCTTCTTCCGTATCCCCAAAGGAACCAACACGTCCTCGTACACGAAGCTCTGGCTTGCGTTCCTCATTTCCGGCACCTTCCACGCCGTCTCCTCTCTGCAGATGCCGCACCCCGACAACCTGACACCCGGCGAACGCTCGCTCGGCTTCTTCTGGTTCTTCATCTGGAACGTGAGCGCTATCACTCTGGAGGATTTCCTGCAGTGGCTTGTGAGGAAGACGTTTCCAACCGGGGAATTCACGCGCGAGAGGAGCTGGACCCGGACAATCGTGGGCTATCTTTGGGTTACTCTGGTAGTGTGGCAGGGTCTGCCGCTTGTTGGCGACATGTGTTTAAGACTACGAGTTGGAGCCGTGAGTCCACTGCCATTCAGCTTGAGTCAAGGATTTGTGAAGAAGTACATTCCCATCCCGCCTTAGAAGGTTCCGCACTAGATATGCAGGCACATGGGCCATGGTAAGCGCTCGGGGAATAAAGTTGGATGGTCGGGCAGGGAAAGGCTCGGAGGTCAGATGGGCGCCGATTGGTCTAGACCTGAGCTCGTTCCGAACACGAGGGTAAGATGGCGTCGTCCTAGGAATGAGACGAAGCTGACAATGGCATCCATGTAATCGGTGGCCGGTATTCCAGGCTGTGGACCGTAAGCGTGGCTTGCAATAACGCTTAAATATTCGCATACTGCACAAACAAGCTCAACATCCATTGCGGCTATTGTTACTATCGAACGAGTAGCAGCCATCGTGTCGTCAAACTCGCGGGAAAGACTATTATTACTATATTTTGTTACTTATTGTTTCAGCCGTCACAATCTACCTTTGCTTTGATCCATCATGGCTATCGACGCTGAAGTCCTCATCGTTGGTGGCGGCCCCGCTGGCCTCACAGCAGCCCTCACTCTCGCACGCCTCACCCATACGGTCAAAATATTCGATAACAATGACGGCCGGAACAAGGCTATGCCTGCCATGACCATGCTCATCGGTCACGACGGCGAGACCCCAGAGCAGTTCCGCAACGAAGCCATCAAGAACCTGACGTCACGGCACAAGAATGTTAGCATTGAGGACACTACCATCGCCAAAGTCAGGGAGATTGACGAGGGCGAGGATAAGGGCAACTTTGAGGTGGAGAACAACGAGGGAAAGAAGTGGGTAGGGAAGAAGCTGGTGCTGGCGACAGGATGCACCGACATCTTCCCTGATATCCCGGGATACGAACATTTCTGGGGCAACGGAATGTAGAGTTTCCCATTCGTTTTCCATTCTACCTGGCATCACTAACGTACCAAAGCTACCACTGTTACTTTTACAAGGGATATAAGCCCGAAAAGGCACCCTCGAGCGGCATCCTCGCCATCGACATCATGGAAGATGTGATGAAGTCGATGCACGCCGCCCGCTACGCCACACAAATCAGCAAAAAGGTCACCATCTACACAAACGACAACAAAAAGCTAGCCGACCAGTTCGCGTCCTCGTTCGGCAACGCCAAGCTCTTCAGCGTCGACGACCGCAAGATCGCCAGATTTTTCAAGCCCGAGGGATTGGCAGACAAGCTCCCCACAACCGTCGGCATCGAGTTCACCGACGGCAGCAAGGCTGAAGAGAGCTTCATCGGACACTATCCGCTTTCGAAGCCAAAGGGGCCGTTCCATGAGCAGCTGGGGCTCCCAGTGCTGCCATCCGGAGACATTGCGACCAACTTCCCGTGGCTGCAGACCGACACCAAAGGCGTTTTTGCGTGTGGAGACAACAGCCAGCCGAGAAAAATAATC
This sequence comes from Darksidea phi, assembly GCA_030770425.1. Taxonomy (NCBI): domain Eukaryota; kingdom Fungi; phylum Ascomycota; class Dothideomycetes; order Pleosporales; family Lentitheciaceae; genus Darksidea; species Darksidea phi. The sequence goes on along the minus strand of JASJFT010000044.1, from coordinate 97,727 downwards.
CCCGAAGCGCAGAACACAGGGTCGCTCGTGGGGGCTGCAATTTCAAATCAGATCATAGCTGAGAACTTTGGGCAGGTGGGGTTGGTGTGATACGGCCGACGGTGGTCGGGGGTGTGCAAGGTGGGATTGAAGGATTGAAGCTTGCAAGATGGCCGCTTGATCGTCGTTGTTTCGGGGAGCGTAGACGCAGACTTGCCCGATCAGGATGGTGTCGGGTTTGGAAATTTGTGGGTTTGGAGAGATCCATATTAGTTCCCGTATTAGTTGCCGTAGCGCCCATGTCAATCTCCAGCCCCCCTTGCTTACTTAGCAACAAGTACACCCTACGCCGACCGCGCCGCGGCCGTTAGTGGCATTTGGTGGACGTGCAGGAATGCCTTTCGATACTCAGTAGCATTTAACTGCTGCAGCTGACCCCTTCTGCGCGCTCCGCTTTCCATTCTGCTCGTGGAACGATTGCGGCGCGTTTGTGGCACGTCTTCCTGAATATTTTGTCGATACCTGCCTCCCACCGCCGCCATGACTACCCATCCTCCCCACACCAACGACGCCAAAGTCGCCAGCATGACGAGCGCCGATTCCGTCGAGAAAGCTCCCGGAGCCTCCATCGAGACCACAGACGTGCCACTCGCGACTAGCGACCCAGCCGAAGAACCACGAACATGGCGTTTCTGGCTCGTCTTCGTCTCCTTGTGTCTCGCCCTGCTCACAGTCTCGCTCGACATCACCGTCATGAGCGTGGCTCTGCCTACTATCGCACATTCCATTCCCGGCGCTGATAAGCAGTACGTCTGGCTTTCCAGCTCCTTTCTGCTCGCGTCTACTGTGGTGCAACCTTTTATCGGCCAGCTGGCCGACATCTTCGGACGGCGGTGGCCCATGATCGTTTCTGTCGCCCTCTTCATGCTCGGCAGCGGTATCATCGGCGGAGCGAAGAACGTCGAGACCATGATCGCAGGCCGAACCGTCCAAGGTCTCGGCGGAGGCGGTCAGTTTGTGCTTGTCGAGATCATCGCCTGCGACATGGTGCCGCTCCGTGAGCGAGGAAAGTACCTTGGCATGGTTCTCTCCTCCGGTGCCGTAGGCTCGACGCTCGGTCCTATCATCGGAGGTGTCATCGCTGAAAGAGACTGGCGGTGGATATTCTACATGAACTTGCCACTTGGTGGATTGACGCTCCTCGTCCAAGGCATCTTCCTCCGCCTCAAGGCCAAAAAGAACCCTACATGGGGCTCGGCGCTAGCGAAGATTGATTACATCGGCGGCTTCCTCTTCATCGCATCCCTGAGCGCTGTTCTCCTTGGTCTCATCATGGGCGGTACCATTTACGGTTGGGGAACGTACCACGTGGTTGTACCACTCGTCCTCGGTTTCCTTGGTTGGATTGGCTTCCACGTCTACGAAGCACTACCTGTCTGCAAAGAGCCCAGCGTCCCTCCCCATCTCTTCAGGACACGAACCTCCCTCATCGGCTACTTCCTCGGTTTCGACGCGGCAGTTCTGCTCCTCTGGGCCACCATCTTCCTCCCAGTCTACTTCCTAGGCGTGCTTGGCACCAGTCCTCTCACCGCCGGTGTCTACCTCCTTCCCTTCATGCTCTTCAGCGTACCGTCCGGCATAGTAGCCGGAGGCATCATGGCCAAAATCGGAAAGTACAAGCCCTTCCATTTCGTTGGCTTCGGTTTGTCAGCGATCGGCTTCGGTCTCTTCACGCTACTGAAGTCGGATTCACACAAAGCAATGTGGGCTTGCTTTTCCATCATCGCCTCTATCGGCATGGGCGTTCTCATGATCACCGTCCTTCCAGCTATCCAAGCCAACCTGAGCGATGCGGATAACGCCAGCTCAGCTGCGCTCTTCTCCTTCATGCGGAGCTTTGGCTTCATGTGGGGTACCGCCATCCCGGCCATCATCTTCAACAACGAGACCGATAAATCGTTGCATTTGATTAGCGAGCCGAGTGTCGCCGCTGCTTTCGCTGGCGGTAAGGCGTATAGTCTCGTCTCTGGAGGCTACGTGCAGTCATTGCCTCCCGCTGTGAAGGCGCAGGTCGTCAATATGCTTACTGAGGGTCTGAAGCCTGTGTGGTATGGTGCTGTGGCCTTCAGTCTCCTGGGCTTTGTGCTTGCGTTCGCCGAGAAGCACGTAGAGATGCGAACACAGCTGGATACTGAATATGGCCTTGAGAAGGACAAGAAGGTGGTGGATGATGAAGCTCCTGTAGTAGCTTAGGTTGACGTAATGCCAAGTCTGTTAAACCCACTGGCTTGCTGATTCAGCTTCCCAGACAAGCCTAGCGACCCAGATTCAACTGCATAAGCGACCACTTAGCCTCAAAGTTACAAAAGCATGAGGGTTATACTATTGTCGGCTTTTAGGAGAGATATTATATCTTTCGTCCTCTGAGAGCAGTGTCCGCAAGCCACAACCTTAGGAAAAGACGTTGACTGACTCTCGCAGCTAACGAAGCATCAACAACCTCACGATCTCCGAAGATATGTCGCCCAACTTCTGCAGCTTCCCCAGCGAGCTTCGCAACAAGATATATGAGCTGCTCTTGTTGCACCAGGAACCTATTAACCCTTGGGTTGGTTACGATCGACAGGAGCTTACACCTGGGCTTTTTCGCGCAAACAAGATTGTCCACCGCGAGGCTAGCTCGCTGTTCTATGCCCAGAATCACTTCAATTTTGCCATGAAAACGCCTGAGGAAGTGGCCTCGTTCCTCGAGCAAATCGGCCGCAATAACGCAGACTATATCCGGCATATATGTATCGACTTTCCGAATTTCCTCTATCTGGACCCCGGTAACATCACTTTCGAAGATAATAGCTTTCGCATCCTCGCGAAGATCCGGACCGAATGTGCCAAGTTGACCACGCTTACGACGTCTCTCGATAGCACAAATGCCATGGAGCTTAGGCTCGACGCACTCGACCACCCCAAGATCGTTGGTGAGGCGTTAAAGCACGTCGATACTCTTTTCAGAACCATTTCGTCCGTGCAAGAGATCATTGTCGAGGTGTACGAGGACAGTCCAAATGATCATATAAGGAGAGAAATGAAGAGTCGCGGATGGACAATCAACGCAACAGAGTATGTAGAAGAGTTTGACGCCGAAGATTACGATTATCGCTATGATGATGATGATGATGATGATGATGATGATGATGATGATGATGATGATGATGATGATGATGATGATGATGATGATTACGATGATGAGAAGTATGATATAGACAATGACAGTGACTTTTGGAGAAGGCAAGCAGACTGAATACACCTGTATCTACTCACACTATTGAGAGTGTTAGCGAGAAGAAGCGAGCTCGAGGTTATTCGGAAGAATTTAGTGTGATATGAATATGCCATTCCTCTTTTTCGGAATTGTTACATGTCGATTGTCGGCCCGGTTAGCCATGGGGTCCAGTTTTGGTTCCCGCAGTGGGTCCAATTCCAGGCACCTGGCCGGGTCTGCTCACGATCTCATTCGGTGCTACGCTCGAAACGCCTTAGCGTCCTCCGCCCTCGAGGGCAACAACGCCCGACTTTTCAAGACCACCCACACCGAAAAATCGAGCGCCTCCTCAGCAACCCTATGGCCGGTGCAGGTCGGCCCTCCTCTTTGCTAGCGGTGGCGAATTCGGGAGACTTCTGGACTACGCAATCTCGTAGCTGCGCTGACTTACCATGTCGCGTGGGTCTACCCGCTCGCGGACGTCGAGCTGCTGCCCGCGCGGCTGATGCTCGACGAGGAGCACCTCACCCCGCCGTACGACACGCACTACGACGAGAACACGTACATCTACGGCGCGATCAACGGCCATACCGTCGTCATCGCGACCTGCCCGCCAGGCGAGACAGGTAACGTCAACTGTCGCGGAGCTGACGGCTCAGGGACTAAGCTCGATCAGGGAGTTCGCTAAACACAAGGATTAACCTAGTATTCTATGAGGCGTTGCTGAATCTCGTGATCTAACAGAGTCAGTATGCGGTATAGTTAGGGGACACCTCTCTGTACATAAAATACCGTCTTTTTAACTTATAGAAATTAGAGCTTTTACTTTTAAAGACTACGTACCTATAACAGTTATAAGCCTGGATTATAACTAATTATTATACGTTATATGTACTTTGACACGGGATCCGGGTTAGGGCTAATAGTACGTTTGTTGTACCGTTGGTTTCTAATAGGTCAAGATCAAGTTAACGAATTCTATTACTAGAATAACTACTTAAGAAAAAGATCTAATCTTATTCGTAAGTATTAATCGTAAGAATAAAGAATTAACTATAAAAAATAGAAAGCCTAGAAGATTCTCCTCTCTCTTATACTCCTTATAGTTACCTAGTAATCTATTCTATTCTACTATATACCCTTAGGTAGATTAGAATTAATTAAAACTAATTAGAAATTTTATTCTATCGTACTTTATCTTCTTAGTAAATAGATTATATAAATTAATATTATATAATATTAGATTACTAACTAAGTTTTTATCTTAATTTTTAGTTTTCTTAAGATATTATTAAATAGAATCCGGGCCTAATAGATTATTTAGCCTCGTTTAGGGTTTATACTTAAGATAGAAAAGAAGAAGTTAGAAATAAGAGGTAATAGTTTAATTATATTAATATATAGGGATTAATCTAGATTTAAATTAACTATAAGAAGAGAAGACTATTTAGAAGATTTATAATTATTATATATTAATTTAGTTTTCTTAGATCTATAGGATCTATAGCTCTATATTCCTATAGATTTATTAATCTATAGATTTATAAATTTATAGGATTTATATTTACTAAGATCTATAGATCTATAAATCTATTATATAACTTTCTATTCTTTAATTATAAGGTCTATATTATATTCTTTATTAAAGCTAGTAATAGACTCTATCTTAGATATCTCTATTAGTTATCGTTCTATAGTTCGTATATAATTTATAATATTATCTTCTCTCTTTAAATCTTTAGCTTAGAGATTATTCTAAATCTAGTAATTAGCTATATTAGTATTAGCTTAGAATCTTTCTAAGTTATACCTTTCTTCCTTTATAATTTCTTATAAAATTAAAGAATATTTTATACTTACTAATTATATTAGTTATAATAGTTCTAAAATATTTCCTTACTCTTAGTATAATAAACTAGGAATATTCTACGTTATTTCTTTTAATAAAAGTAAATATTATAAGACTTATATTTATATAAATATATAAAATTCTTATTAGTTATCTAGAGTTTCTATAACTAAGTATCTATTTTTAACTATAACTTATATATATAGATTTATATATATTAAGATAATTTATTAACTATTTATAAAAGAAACTTTAAGCTTAACTATAGAAGGTTAAAGAATATTATAAGAAACTACTTTATTATATAGTTAAGTTTAATTAAAAGTTATTTAATATATAGGTAAAGATTTAATATTTAAAGAAATAGAAAGAGTTTCTTAATAAGAAGATAGCTAGGTAATTCTATACTCTTAAGGCTAAACTTAATACTAAGAAGATAGAGCTTTATCGGCTAGAGTAGTAGAAGAATCTAGAAATCTTTTTAACTACTTTAAATATTATTTATAATATTATAGATAATATTATTTCTTTTAGTCTATTAAATATCTTATATCTCTTTATAGGTAGTACTAACTTTCTTAACTTATTATAAGATAAACTTATTTTATCTTTAAATTTTCTTTAGAATTATAATTTTAGTACTCTATAAGCTTCTTAGAATAATTAAGATTATCTTTAAATTTTTAGATTTATTTCTATAATTTTCTATTCTCGTCTATTCCTTACTATTAGATTAGATAGTAGTTTTTTCTATTTCTAGTATTTTTATCTAGGATTTCTTCTACTTTTTATTCTTTAAGATCTTCTTTATATATATCTACTTTATATACTACTAGTCTAGTATCTTATAATACTTTTTCTAGTAAGTTAATATAAAATATAGAATAGATTTTTATTTATAGAGATAGTCTTAATTAATAATTTATAAATAAGACTTATTTTTTAATTTTATAAGGGTTAATCTTAGTATAGTCTAGTTTACTATTAGGTTACTTACTTTTAATATTCTTTTATAGTAACTATACCTTTTCTCCCTTTTTAAAAGTAGATACTTTCTTTTACTTCTTATTATAATACTTACTTATTCTATTTTAAAGAAATTTTATATCTTTCTTAAGTTATTAGTATATTTATAGAATAATTTTTACTATCTCTTTTCTATTCTAGTTATAAGATTAAAGTTATCTAGATTTCTTATATATTTTTAATTTAATTCTATAGTTTATAAAGAAAGGTATTATCTTTATTATACTATATTATAAACTATTATATATAAATTATACTATAAGTAAAAATATAATCTAATTATTCTAGTAGTAGTTTAGATAATATCTAAGATATTACTCTACTATTTAGTTTATTTATTTTATTAGTCCGTTTATTTATAGATAATAGGTAGTTAATATACTATACTTAGTTTCTAATTTAGTTATAAGGGTTTACTAAAACTTTATTATAAACTTAACGTCTCTATCTAAGATAATTTTATCTAGTATTTTATATTCTAGTACCTTATAGTATTATCTAATAAATTCTTTTTATATTATCTTAGGTATATAGACTTTTTAGAATATATAAATAATTCTATTCTTCTCTTAAATTACTTCTTAAATCTTATTTTATTCGTCTATTACCTTCGTAGTAGTTATATAGATCTATTAGATTTATTTATTTTCTTTTAGTTCGATATTATAACCCTACGCGAACTATAGGATACGGGGTATTCTAAGAAGGTCGAAAGCTAAGATAGAGACTTAGTTAGTAATCTAATATTATATAATAATAATCTAGTTAATCTATATCTTAGTAGATAGAGTAAATAAAGTATAATTAATAATAATCTAGTTAATCTATATCTTAGCGAATAGAGTAAGTAGAGTAAGGTAAAGTAGGATAGATATAAGAGAGTAGAGGATCTCTTAGATTTTCTATCTTAATTTCTTATAGTTAATCTTTAATTCTTTATCTAATACTTACGAATAAGATTAAATCTTTTCCTAAGTAGTTATTTTAGTAATAGAATTCGTTAACTTAATTTTAATCTATTAGAAACTAATAGTATAATAAATATTTTATTAGCTCTAATCTAGATTCTATATAAAGATACGTATAATATATAATATATTAACTATTCTAAACTAAGATTATATTAATATAGTAACTTTATCTAGCTTATATAATATCTCTAGAGAGAGTATAACTAGGGCTCTAGTAATAAACCTAGTAGTTTTAATCTAGTAATAAGTAGCTTAGATAGTTAAGTTATAGTAGGCTATAATATTACTATAAGAATTACTATAATAGGTATAAGTAGGATTTAGAACGAAGTTAAAAATCCTAATACTAAAGAAATATAATAGTAGAAAGAAAGATTTAAAGTTATTTCTTATATAATTAGACCTATACTACTAATTTAACTCTACTACGTTTACTAGTAACTAGGATAAGATTCTTACTATAGATATATATATAATAGATAAAGTAGCTATATAGATATAACCTCTAATTAATAATTATATAGCTAATAAGGACTTCTTATTAAAGTAATAATATAAAATAAAAGTAATATTTAAAAATTAGAATTTATTTAAGGAATAAATATATATAGTCTTTAAAAATATTAATAAGATTTAGTAGACTAAATACTAGATCTAAAGGCTAAGGTAGATTAAATTAGTAAGTATGTATACTATTAAATTTAAATAGTTATAGTATAAGATTAAGTAGAACGATATATCTCTTATAATTATATACTATAATAGACTTAAGAAGCTAATTAAGAACGAGTTAGTCTAATTTAAAAAATTAAACGATCTAGTAAAATTAATTAAGATAATAATCTATATTAATAATCGACTATATAAATAAGTACTTAAGAAATAAGATACTATAAAACTAGTAAGAGTCTATAAAAAAGAGTAGATAGTTTAAAAGTATAGGTTCTATAAGGGTTATAATAAAATAGATATTAGTATAGTTTAAAAAAAGAAATATTTAAAGAATAAGAAATATAAGTAAGATAAGAAGTTATAAAAAGTCTTAATAGATAAAATAAAATAATATTAAGACGAAAAAGTATATCTATACTATAATATATAAGGATACTTCGCTAAAGAATATAATAATAAAAAAAAAGTATAGAAAACTAGAACGGCGCTAGATATATAAATATAATTAGGTATAATAAGAAAAAGAAAATTAAGTCTAACTTAATACCTAAAATATAGTACGATACTAATAAGTAGAATAAGGTTAAGGAAGTCTCTTAATAATAAGAAGATCTAGAGCTCGAAATAAGGGAATTAATACTCTTAGAGCTAAGAGAAGTAGCTATAGAAGACGTTTTTCGACGACTAGTATATAATAAATATTAAATATATAGGACTAGCTAATATATTATAAAATACTATACTAGAGAAGTAGAGCTAGTATATATTACTAGTAATCGAGGCTAATAGATAATAGACTAGGCCTTAAAACTCTAAGGGCTAGAAGGCTATAGGGTAATATAGAATCGAGATAGTTTAGATTATAAAAACCTACTATTTATATAGTATATAGGAGAATATAAGTATTATATATAATAAAAGAAGAAAGTTTAGAAAGTAATAGGTAACTATTTAAAATATTTTAAAAATAAATCTAAGAGATATAAGCTCTATAGATTACTCTAACTATTAGTACTATCTATATAACTATAGACTTATATTATAATAAACTTTATAGTAAAACTATTACTATTATTAAAACTAGGATTAAGAAGATTATACGATACGATTATAATAATTATAGATTAATTAACTAAGATAGTATATTTTATTCTAATAAACGAAGTAATTATAGTAGAAAAGATAGCTTACGAGGTTAAAAGGATATTTATTATTAACTATAGATTACTAGAATAGATCCTTATAAATAGGGATAAACTATTTACTTTAAAGTTTTAAAGTATATTACTTATAAAATTAAAAATTAAAAGAAAGCTATCGACTAGCTTCTATTTATAGATAGATAGTTAGATAGAATAAATAAACTAAACTCTAAAGGAGTATCTAAGGTTCTATATTAATAAGTTATAGGATAACTAAGTTAAATTACTATTAATAGTATAATTAGTATATAATAATAAGAAATCTATAATAACTAGATATTTACTATATTATATAAATTATAGATATAAGTTAATAACTTATAAAGATCTAAAAGATATTAAGAGTATATCTACTAAGATAGAAGAGAAAGTCTATTTAATATAAGAACTATATAAAGAACTTAGTACGTAGATAGTATATAGGAACCTTATAATAGCTAAAATAGTAAATAAAAAAAGACTTAAGGGACTAATCCTTAAAAGAAAGAATAAAGTTTTCCTTTTATAATAAAATTTAAAAACTAAATAACTATATAATAAATTAGATAATTTATAAATTAAACTATTTAAAATTAAAGAAAAAATAGAACTAATTAACTATAAGTTAAAGCTAGTTAAAGGTATAAAAATATATCTAGTATTTTATATATTACTACTAGAACTAGTACTAGAAGATATCGAAGTAGCTACTAATATTAAACTCGAAGATAAAAAGTATAAGATTAAGGAAATTTAAGAACTATAAAAGTTTAGATATTAGTAAAAATATTTAATTAAATAGATAGAATAGTCTACTAGTTAAAATATATAAGAACTAGTTAAGAACCTATAAAACTATTAAAATCTAGTTAAATAGTATTATTAGAAGTACTTAGAGGTAGAGACTTCTAACTATTTAGAAAAGTAGAAAAATTAGTAGACTTATATAGTAAGGGTTATTATAGTAATATAAATAAGTTAGAAGAAGTAGACTAAATAATTTTTATCTATTCCGACTTTTTTAACTTAAAGATTAAAGCTAGCTTATAATTAAGAAGTTTATATTAATAGGTATTATACTAAACTAGTTATATATAAATATATTATTTATAAATTTAAATAGCTAACTCTTTATTTTTAGTAGACTCTAGTTTAGATAGAAGTTAAGAGTACTCTTCCTTAGTATAAGTAAGAGACTTATTAGTTACTACTAGACTATAAGAAATATTTTAAAAGAGATATCTACTATAATAAGCTAAAAATAATAATATCTTATATTTATAACTAGTAAATTAATAGTTTAAATATAATTAAGCTAACGATATTATATAACTAGAGTAAAGAATATAGTAGATAAGATAAAGATAATAAATTATAAAAGTCTTAGGACCTTTAGATATTATTAAAATCTAAAAGAAAAATAAAGAATAGAACTTAAATATCTATAAAGTAGGATATTATCTACTCTTATACCTAAGTAAGAGGTAGAATAACTAGGATACTAGACTAAGAAAAGAATTACTAGTACGTATATATAGATTATAGTATAGTATAGAAAGAATTATTAAAGTAGTTAGACTATTATTAAATAAAGTTATAAGAAAGAAAACGTAACTTTAAAAATAAAACTTTAAAAAGGGGAGTAAGTATTATAATCCTATATAAACTATAGTATATAAGATATTCTAAGAAGGTTAAAAGCTAAGATAGAGGCTTAGTTAGTAATTTAATATTATATAATAATAATCTAGTTAATCTATATCTTAGCGAATAGAGTAAGTAGAGTAAGATAAAGTAGAATAGATATAAGAAAGTAGAGGATCTTCTAGGTTTTCTATCTTAATTCCTTATAGTTAATCTTTAGTTCTTTATCTAATACTTACGAATAAGATTAGATCTTTTATTAAACGGGGTCCGGGCCCGATAGGTTATTTAGCCTCGTTTAGGGTTTATACTTAAGATAGGAACAGAGGAGTAGAAATAGTAGATAATAGTTTAATTATATTAATAGACTAGGATTAATCTAGATTTAAATTAACTATAGAGAAGGAAGACTATCTAGGAGATTCGTAATTATTATATATTAATTTAGTTCCCTTAGATCTATAGCTCTATACCTATAGATCTACTAAGCTATAGCTCTATAGCTCTATCTCGATAGATCTACTAAGCTATTATATAACCCCTTAGATCTATCCTTACTAAGGTATAGATCTATTATATAACTTTCTATTCTTTAATTATAAGGTCCGTATTATATTCTTTATTAGAACTAGTAGTTAGCTTAATTTCTAGTAGCTCTATTTACTAGTAGTCTATAGTATATATTTAGTTCGTAATACTATCTCCCCTCTCTAAACCTTTAGCTCGGAGGTTATTCCGGGTCTAGTATTCGACTATATTAGTATTAGGACCCTATCTTAAGAGGTTATTATTATCTATTATAGTATCGTATAAAACTTAAGAGCGTATTATACTTACTAATAAGATTCTTTATTATAGCTCTAAAATATTTCCTTATAGTTATTATTCTTAGTTAGGAATATTATATATTACTTTACCTAAAGATAGTAGATACTATAAGATATATATTTATACTAATATATAAGGTTCTTATTATATATCTAGTATCTTACTATTAAAAGGTTTATTTATACTAAGTAGTAAAATTCGCGTATTAGGGCTTATTACTATTAGTAAGATCTATCGACCGTACGGAAGAGAAACTTTAATAGTAACTAGAGAAGACTTAAAAAGCTTAGGACGAACTTCTTAATAAGTTAATAAAGGCTCGGATATAAGTATATCGTTTAGAGAAGTAGAGGGTAGTCCTTTATAAGAAATTAGTAGCGTAATCCTAGTTATTAGAAGCTAAGCTAGATAAAGAGGAGGTAGAGCTTTAGTAGCTAGGGTAGTAAGAGGATCTAGAGGTCTCTTTAACTACTCTAGACGTCGCTCGTAACGTCGTAGATAATATTATTTTTTCTAGTTTATTAAGTACCTCTTATCTCGTTAAGGGTAAGGCTAGCTTTTTTAACTTACTATAAGGTAAACTTACCTTATCTTCTAATTTCCTTTAGAATTATAGTTTTAGTACTCCGTAAGCTTTTTAAAATAATTAAGATTATCTTTAGATTCTTAAGTTTATTTCTATAGTTTTCTATTTTTATCTATTCCTTACTATTAGATTAGATAGTAGTACTTTCTATTTCTAATATTACTATCTAGGATTTCTTCTACTTTCTATTCTTCGTTATCTTCTCTATATATATCTACTTCGTATATTACTAATCTAGTATCTTATAATACTTTTTCTAGTAAGCTAATATAAAATATAGAATAGATTTCTATTTATAGGAGTAGTCTTAGTTAGTAGTTTATAGGTAAGACTTATTTTTTAATTTTATAGAGTCCGATCTTAGTATAATCTAGTTTACTATTAGGTTACTTACTTTTAATATTCTTTTATAGTAACTATACCTTTTCTTCCTCTTTAAAAGTAAGTACTTCCTTTTACTTCTTATTATAGTACTTACTTATTCTATTTTAAAGGAATTCTATATCTTTCTTAAGCTATTAGTATATTTATAGGATAATTTTTACTATTTCTTCTTTATTTTAGCTATAGAATTAAAGTTACCTAGGTTCCTTATATATTTCTAGTTTAATTCCGTAGTTTATAAAAAAAGGTATTATCTTTATTATACTATATTATAAACTATTATATATAAATTATACTATAGGTAAAAGTATAACCTAATTATTCTAGTAGTAGTTTAGGTAATATCTAAGATATTATTCTACTATTTAATTTATTTATTTTATTAGTCCGTCTATTTATAGATAGTACGTAGTTAATATATTATATTTTATTTCTAGTCTAGTTATAAGGGTTTACTAAAACTTTACTATAAACTTAATATCTTTATCTAAGATAATCTTATCTAGTATTCTATATTTATTAAATATATATCTTAGTAAGGTATAGATAAGTTATTTTACTATATTTCCTTTATCTATATATAGAATAAAGTAAGTATACTTTATAAACTTATCTACTACTACTAGTATAGTATTATAAGATACTCCTATTATTAGTTCCTTAGAGTATAGTAATTATATAATAAAGTCTATAGTTATAACCTTTTATAGTCCTTCTATATTTTCTATTAGTTATAGTATTCTATAGGGTATATATCTAGTATACTTATTATAATAATAGTCTATATATTCTATAAGAACTTATATTACTAGTTATCTTATATATAGAAAATAGTATATCCTTATTAGTTATTTAAGAGTCTTTTCTACTTCTTAGTATCTATATACTAGTACCTCGTAGTATTATCTAATAAATTCTTTTCTTATTATCTTAGGTATATAGACCTTTTAGAATATATAGATAATTCTATCTTTTTCTTAGATTATTTCTTAAATTTTATTTTATTTATCTATTACTTCTATAGTAGTTATATAGATCTATTAAGTCTATTTATTTTCTTCTAGCTTAAGTATTATTTCTTATATTTCTACTAGCTTCGGGTAGTTATAAGTAATCGTTCCGTCCGGTTATAGTTTAAGGATTACTACGCTAGGTTTCTCCGTTCCTTAGTAGTTAGGTCTCCTACTAAGCGTATCTACTTATTTATTTTCTAATCCTTTAGTATATACGATTCTAATATTATAGATTATAAGGGTTTATACCTATTATATCTATCTTCTAATTAGAGATTTATTTATTAAGAATTCTATTAGGTTCTTATAATCTATATAGATCGTAATAAGGTATTTAGATCCCTATAGATTAGATCTCTATTCCTTTAAAGCTTTAATAATTATAAGTAATTCTTTATTATAGATATTATAGTTAAGTTCGGCTAGTAATATCTTCTATAAGAAGTAGTATACTAGTCTAAGGTTATCTTTATTATCTTTCTATAGTAGTACTACTCCTATTATATAGTCTAATATATCCGTCTTAATAATTAAGGGTTCTTCGGGGTTATATATCTTAATTACGGGTTCCTTAGTAAACTATTCTTTAATCTTTTTAAAGGCTTATTAGTATTCTTCCTTCTATTTAAAAGGTTAGTCCTTTCTAGTAAGCTATATAAGGGGTACCGTCGTTATACTCTATTATAGTATTAGTTTTCGATAGAAGTTATAGAATCCTAGGAATAATTATAGCTCCTTAAGATTCTTAGGTATAGACTATTCTTTAACTTTTTTAATCTATTATAGGTCTACTTTAATTTCTCCTAGTCTAATAATAAATCCTAGAAACTCTATTTCTTATACGTAGAATTTATATTTTCGTAGGTAAAGATATAGTTATACTTTCTTAAGTACCTATAGAACCTTCTTTATATATTCTTTATACTTATTTTCTATCTTAGAATAGATTAGAATATTATCGAGGTATACTATTACGAACTAATTAAGATAGTTTTATAAAATATTATTAATTTATTCTTAGAAGGTCGTAGGTATATTAGTAAGTTTAAAAGGTATTACTTAGTACTTATATAGTCCTTTCTTAGTTCTAAAAGCTATTTTCTATTCTTTATCTTTCTTAATTTAGATTTAGTAATACGTATTTCGGATATTTAGTCGTATAAACTATTTAGCTTTTCTTAATTAATCTTATATTTTCGATATTAGAGGTAGAGGATATTAGTTCTTAATTATAATATTATTAAGCGTTTAGTAATTAATATATAATTATAGTTCTATAGTACCCTTCTTAGGTACGAAGAGAACTAGGTAATCTATAGGTAAATTTAAATATTAAATATATCTTTTTATAAGGTTTTCTTTAAGATATTTTATTATAATAGCTTCTTTACTCTTCGTTAACTTATAAATTAGTCTAAATTCTAGAGTCTTTCCTTCTTATAGTAGGATTATATAGTCCTAAGACTAGTATTAGAATAGACTTTTCTTAGATTCTTAAAATAATTCTTCCTATTTCTTATAATATTCTAGAATACTATAATCTTCTTCTTTAGTTATATTAGCTCTCTATAGAAATATTACTTATCGATTTAACTATTAGATACGTAGGTTAGCTTTCTATAACTATAATATTTCTAAGATTATATCTTAGTCTTTTAATATTTCTATAATATCGAGTATTTCGTTTTCCTTTTTCTAGTTATATAGGCTAAGCTTATCTCTAGTTTTATATATCGTAGACTCGTTAAAGGGTTCTCCTTCGATAGTATATATAATACTAGGGTATTATTTCTTTTACTAAGGAATCTTCTTTCGTTAGATAAAGTCTTTACTAATAAAGTTCCGTATAGCTCTACTATTAATTAAAGTAGTAATTATTCTTTTCTAGTAGGTTCCTTAAATATAGATATAGTCCTATCCTTTAGTTCCTTAAATCCTTATCTTCTTTAGCTAATATTTTATATTAATCTTAGTTTAGATATACTTTAGATATTTATTCTCTAGATATTCGTATTATAGTCTCTCTAGGATATAATTTAAAGGTAAAAGTAGTCCTAGTATAATTTATATATATTCTTTTTATCGTTAATTTTCGGATTATTACTATCTATATACTACTTCTAGTATAACTACTTAGATAATCCTTTTATTATAGTCTTTTATTAGATAGTAATTATTTTTTTATTTTACTCCTTTATAGAGTCTATATTTCTTTTATATATATAAGATCTATATAATCTTAAAGTATACTAGATATCTTATTTCGTATTATAGGTCGTCCTCTAGATCGACCTTATATCTCTAATTATTATATTTTATAGAGGTCGTTCGTATAGAAATCTATCGTTTAATTACTATATACTATAGTTATTCTTTATTAACTATTTTCGTAATATACTATATTTTCTTCTAAGTTTCTTAGTTAGATATAAGATCTATTACGATAAAGTTTTATTTAACCTATTATTTAAAATCTTTAAATAGTTAATATATTAGATAAGATCTAGACTATTCTTTATAGATCTCTTATACTATTATAGATATTATAGTTTTCTTTATAAACCTTAAGATTCGAGTATAAGTTATATTAAGTTCTAATACTAGTTCTATTTCTTCTTTAGATAGTCGAATTATCTATAGATATCTAGTATTCTTATATATTATAACTAGATTTTTATCTTCTAGTTCTAAGGACTTATCGCTATTATTAACTATTTATAATAGTATATCTAGGGTATTATCGAAGTCTTTCTACTCTATAGATAAGCCTTTCTCGGGTACTTCTTCTTATACTTCTAATAAGAACGAAACTCTTCTCTAAGACTCCTAAGTCGTAGTTACCTATTATTTCTATAGCTAATAACTAGTATTTAGCTTAGCTTTATAGTACGTCTTATACTAGTTATATATATAAGTTATCTAATATATAGTATTATATTCTTATATCGTAGCTACTCTATCCCTCTTACCCTACTAGATATATCGAGGTTTTTCCTTCCTTTAGTCTAATCTATAGTCTTTTACTAAGTATTCTTACTTTTTATATTTAAAGTATACTTACTTCTTATAGAGCTCTTATTTCTTAGGGTTCTATTTCTCTTTTTTATACTCTATACTAGCCCCTAGGACTATTACCTCTAGTCTATAGTATTTTTCTTCCTTCTTCTTTTTATAGAATCTAATCTTCCCTTTTCTTTCTAGGTTCTAGAGATATAGGTTATCGTCGATCTTAATAGCTTATTTAATTAGTCCTCTTATAGTCTAGGGTTATTCTATCTAAATTATTTTATAATAGATATAGTCTTTTAGTCCTTCGTAGTATTATAATATAAGGGCTACTTCTCCTTATTAAATCTTAGTAGTAAGTTATTTAAACTTAGACGTATAGATTATAGTAGATTTCGTCTATCTAAGGCGCGTAATTTTTTATTCTACTAGTCTTTCTAAGTCGATATCTCTAAAGGTAATATATAACTTATTCTTAAAGTACTCGTAACTTAAGAAGATAGCCTTTATTTTATTACTTTATTAGACTTTAGGTAGTCGTAGTTATTCGTTTAGATATATTTTAAACTAAGTAATAATCTTCTCTATAAACTAAGCTATTATAAACGATACTTTATCGCTCTTAGTAGGTAGCTTTATTCTATTAAGGTCGAGATAGATTACTATATTAGCTAAAAATCCTCTAAGCTTCGATCTAGTTCTATTAAACTTCTTTAGTTCTTTAAGCTTTAATAGTTTACTTATATACCTCTAAAGTTAGATAGTTAACTCTATAAGCTAGACTTCTAGTATATCTTCTCTTTTCTTAAATATATACTAATTCTTAATAACTCTTTTAAAGTTTTCTATAGTTATATTACCTTCTAGGGAACTAAATTCCCGATAGCTTTCTACTTCTAAAGGTTCGACCTAAGTTAACGGCTACGCCGCTTTACTTTATCGGGTTCCTTCTCCTACTATTATAGTTAGCTATTTCTACCTACTAGATAGTTAAGGTATTAAATAGGATCCGGGCCTAATAGGTTATTTAGCCTCGTTTAGGGTTTATACTTAAGATAGGAATAGAGGAGTAGGAATAGTAGGTAATAGTTTAATTACGTTAATAGGCTAGAATTAATCTAGATTCGAATTAACTATAGAGAAGAAAGACTATCTAGAAGATTTATAATTATTATATATTAATTTAGTTCTCTTAAATCTATAGCTCTATACCTATAGATCTACTAAGCTATAGCTCTATAGCTCTATCTTAATAGATCTACTAAGCTATTACGTAACCTCTTAGATCTATCCTTATTAAAGTATAGATCTATTACGTAACTTCTTATTCTTTAATTATAAGATCCGCGTCGTATTCTTTATTAGAACCGATAGTTAGCTCGATTTCTAGTAGCTCTATTTACTAGTAGTCTATAGTATATATTTAGTTCGTAATATCTTTTCCTAAGTAGTTATTCTAGTAATAGAATTCGTTAACTTAATCTTAATCTATTAGAAACTAATAGTACGATAAATATTCTATTAACTCTAACCTAGATTCCGTATAAAGATACGTATAATATATAATATTCGAGTATTATTTCTTATATTTCTACTAACTTTAGGTAATTATAAGTAATTATTCCGTTTAACTATAGTTTAAGAATTACTATATTAGATTTCTCTATTCCTTAGTAGTTAAGTCTTCTACTAAGTATATCTACTTATTTATTTTCTAATCTCTTAGTATTTACGATCTTAATATTATAAGTTATAAGGGTTTATATCTATTATATTTATCTTTTAATTAAAGATTTATTTATTAAGAATTCTATTAGATTTTTATAATCTATATAGATTATAATAGAATATTTAGATTCTTATAGATTAGATCTCTATTCTTTTAAAACTTCGATAATTATTAATAACTCTTTATTATAAATATTATAGTTAAGTTTAACTAATAATATTTTCTATAAGAAGTAGTATATTAATCTAAGATTATCTTTATTATCTTTCTAAAGTAGTACTACTTCTATTATATAGTCTAATATATCTATCTTAATAATTAATAATTCTTTAGAATTATATATCTTAATTATAGATTTCTTTATAAATTATTCTTATTATATATTATACGTATCTTTATACGGAATCTAGATTAGGGCTAATAGAACGTTTATTATACTATTAGTTTCTAATAGATTAAGATTAAGTTAATAAATTCTATTACTAGAATAACTACTTAGAAAAAGATTTAATCTTATTCATAAGTATTAGATAAAGAACTAAAGATTAATTATAAAGAATTAAGATAGAAATTTAGAAGATTCTCTACTCTCTTATATCTATCCCGCTTTACCTTACTCTACTTACTCTATTTACTAAAGTATAGATTAAGTAGATTAAGATTAATTATACTCTATTTACTCTATTTACTAAGATATAGATTAACTAGATTATTATTATATAATATTAGATTACTAACTAAGCCTTTACCTTAGCTTCTAATCTTTTTAGAATACCCTATATTTTATAGTTTATATAAGGTTATAATACTTACTCCCCCCTTTAAAGCTTTATTCTTAAAGTTATATTTTCTTTCTTATAATTCTATTTAGTAGTACTTTAATTACTCTAGTAATTTCTTTTATATTATACTATATCTCGCGTATATATACTAGTAATTCTTTTCTTAATTTAGTACCCTAGTTATTTCGTTCTTTATTTAGGTATAAGAGTAAATAATATCTCTATTTATAGATATTTAAACTTTATTCTTTATTTTTCTTTTAGATTCTAATAATACTTAAAGGTTCTAAGACTTTTATAGCTCGTTATCTTCGTCTTATTTACTATATTCTTTATTCTAGTTATATAATACTACTAGCTTAATTATATTTAAACTATTAATTTATTAGCTATAAATATAAGATATTACTATCTTCTACTTATTATAATAAATATCTCTCTTAGAATATTTCTTATAGTTTAGTAGTAATTAATAAGTCTCTTACTTATATTAAGAAAGAATATTCTTAACTTCTATCTAAACTAGAGTCTATTAAGAATAAAGAGTTAACTATTTAGATTTATAAATAGTATATTTATATATAACTAGTTTAATATAATATCTATTAGTATAAACTTCTTAATTATAAACTAGCCTCGATTTTTAAGTTAGAAAAGTTAAAATAAATAAAGATTACTTAGTTTACTTCTTCTAACCTATCTATATTACTATAGTAACCCTTACTATATAAGTTTATTAACTTTTTTACTTTTTTAAATAATTAAGAGCCTCTACCTCTAGGTACCTCTAATAATACTATTTAACTAGATCTTAATAGTCCTATAGATTTTTAACTAATTCCTATATATTTTAGCTAATAGACTATTCTATCTATTTAATTAAATATTTCTACTAACGTCTAAACTTTTATAGTCCTTAAATTTTCTCGATCTCGTACTTCTTATCTTTAAGTTTAATATTAATAGCTACTTTAGTATTCTTTAGTACTAGTTCTAGTAATAATATATAGAATACTAGGTATATTCTTATATCTTTAGCTAGCTTTAGTCTATAGTTAACTAGTTCTATTTTTTCTTTAATTTTAAATAGTCCGATTTATAAATTATCTAGTTTATTATATAATTATTTAATTTTTAAGTTTTATTATAAAAGAAAAACTTTATTCCCCTTTTTAAGAATTAGTCCCTCAAGCCTTCTTTTATTTATTATTTTAACTATTATAAGATTTCTACGTACTATTTATATACTAAGTTCTTTATATAGTTTTTATATTAAATAGACTTTCTCTTTTATTCTAGTAGATATACTTTTAATATTCTTTAAATCTTTATAAGTTATTAACTTATATCTATAGTTTATATAATATAGTAAGTATTTAATTATTATAGACTTCTTACTATTATATATTAATTATATTATTAGTAGTAATTTAATCTAGTTATTTTATAACTTATTAATATAGAATCTTAAATACTTTTTTAAAGTTTAGTTTATTTATTCTATCTATCTATCTATCTATAAATAGAAGCTAATTAATAGCTTTCTTTTAATTTCTAATTTTATAAGTAGTATACTTTAAAACTTTAAAGTAAATAGTTTATCTCTATTTATAAGAATCTATTCTAGTAATTTATAATTAGTAATAAGTATCCTTTTTATTTTATAAGCTATATTTTCTACTATAATTACTTTATTCATCGGGATAAAGTATACTATCTTAGTTAATTAATTTATAATTACTATAATTATATTATATAATCTTTCTAATTTTAATTTTAATAATAGTAATAGTTTTATTATAAAGTCTATTATAACGTAAGTCTATAGTTATATAGATAGTACTAGTAGTTAAAGTAATCTATAGGGCTTATATCTTTTAGGTTTATTCTTAAAATATTCTAAATAGTTATTTATTACTTTCTAGACTTTCTTTCTTATATTAATAAGTAGATATTCTCTATCTATATATCTAATTATTTCGTCGATTCCTAGATATTCTAGTATTTTACTCTCGTAGATTTCCTATATTAAGTCTCCTCTAAGGCTTAATAGTATATAAGATCTTATCTTTAAGTTATTTATTAAAGTAGAGTATTCTTTCTTATTAAAGTATATATCGTCTTTCTTTAATATTCTATTAACGTTCCTAATAGTTTCTTAGGCCTTATTTCTCTATTTTTTCTTAATATCTACTACTATTATAATCTTAGTTAGCCTAGTATAGTTATATATAAGAGTTCTATTTAGTTTCTTCTATAGAACTAGTTCGTATATAATAGGTTTATCGGTATCTTAAAGATCTAATCTCCTATTAAGAGTATCTACCACTTCGTTTAATATTTCTAGCTAGTAGCTTATCTTAAAGTCGTAATTCGCTAGTAATTCTAACTATTAAAATTATTATTAGTTAAGTTTCTTTATAGTTATAAAGCTTATAAGATTTTAGTAGTTCGTAATAATCTTAATCTTATACTTAGCTTCTATAAGCTATAGTCTTTATTATTTAAATACTAATATAATAGTACTAAGTTCCTTATTATAAATATTATAGTTTACCTCTTCTTTATTAAACTTATATAAGTAGTAGAATACTAGTCTCTATTTTTTATCTTCCCCTTACTAGATAAGTATTACTTCTAGTATATAGTCTAATATATCTATTTCTACTCTAAGAGATTTTATTAAATTATATATTTATAATATAGATACTAATATAAATAGATTCTTAAGCTTATTAAAAGCTTCTTATTATTTCTAGTTCTATTAAAATCTTTTTTCTTTCTTAGTTATCTTTGTAAGTAGAGATATAATCTTTAAGTAATCCCTAATAAACTTTTAGTAAAAGTTAGTAAATTCTAAAAAGGATTATATATTCTTAACTAATATTAGGATTAACTATCCTCTTATAGTTTATACTTTTTTTAGATTTATAGATACTTCTTCTTACGAAATAATAAAACCTAGATATTTAGTTTCTATCCTATAGAATTTGTATTTATCTAGATAAAGTAGTAACTTATTTTATTATAATTTTTATAGTACTTTCTTTATATACTCTTTATATTCTTCTAATATTTCTTTACTATATATAAGAATATTATTTAGATATACTATATAGAATACGTCTAAGTATTTATTTAATATTCTATTAATAATTAACTAGAATATTATTAGTATATTTATTAATCTAAATAGTATAATTCTATATTTATAAAGTCTATATTAGGTCTTAAATATTATATACTTTTTATATTCTTTTACTATTTAAATTCTATAAAATCCTTTCTAGATATTAAATTTTATAATCTACTTAACTTTTTAGAGCTAGTCTATAAGTTCTCTAATTAGTAATAGTAAATATTTTTTTTTTTTATAATATTATTTAAACGTCTATAGTCTATATAAAGTCGTATATTATACGTTATACGTACTTTAATATAAGATCTAAGTTAGGACTAATAGTATATTTATTATACTATTAGATTTTAATAGATTAAGATTAAGTTAACGAATTCTATTACTAGAATAACTACTTAGGAAAAGATCTAATCTTATTTATAAGCGTTAAATAAACTAAAGAGAATTAACTATAAGAAATTAAAATAAAAAGTCTAAGAGATTCTCTATCCTCTTATACCTATCCTTATTCCTTAAGGTAGTAGTAGTAGTAGTAGAAGTAGTAACTTCTACGACTTCTATAACTTCTATAGTAGTTATAGAAGTAGTTATCTTAATAACTTCTATAACTTCTAAGTTATATAATATTAGATTACTAACTAAGTATAGCTTAACTATCCTAGCTACGTTAGAGCTTACCCTATATCCTTCTAATCCTAGGGTTATAATACTTACTCCCTCCTTCTAAGCTTCGTCCTCGAAGATTTTATTATACCCGCTATACTCTAGCTAGTAGTACCCTTACTTAGTAGGTTCTTTTTTTTAAACTATACTATACCCTACGTATACGTACTATATAGTCTATCTAGAGCTATAGTTATTCTATCTTTTTAGTAATATATAAGAGTAATTAATCTACTATCTATATAGGGTTAACTACCCTCTATTCTTAATTAACTTCCTAGGTTTTAATAATACCTAAGGCTCCTATAATAACTCGTTCCGAATACTATTATTATCTTACGGATTATCTATTTACTTATTCCTATTCTATACTAATACCCTATTCTTATTATTATACTATACGACCTTCTTAAACTTATTATATTAACCTTTAGTCTAATTTTTATATAAAGTATATTCGTCGTAGATTAAAGTATAACCTAGTAATAACTAAGAGAGATTAGACGAAGGTAGATAAATAGAAATTCGACCTTTAGACTAAGCTAGATACTATATATTCTATCTATAATAAGACTTTTATTCGAATAGTTAAGCTTTATACTTATAAAACCTATCTCTTAAAGTAGCTTCGGGACCTAGAGTATTATAATATTAAAATATACCGTTATAAGCTTATATCCCTTAAAGAGCTAGATTAGTTAGAATAAGAGGAAGTTAAATATTCTACTTCTTCTAACTTACTTAAGTTACTATAGTAACCCTTACTATATAAGTCTACTAACTTCTTCTTCCTAGATAGTTAGGAGCCTCTATCTCTAGGTACTTCTAGTAATACTATTTAACTAGTCTCTAGTAGCCCTATAGGTTCTTAATTAGTTCCTATATATTCTAGCTAGTAGACTATTCTACCTATTTAACTAAATACTTCTACTAACGACTAAACTTCTATAGTCCCTAGATTTCCTTAACTTTATACTTCTTATCTTCGAGCTCGATATCTATAGCTACTTTAGCGTCCTCTAGAGCTAATTCTAGTAATAATATATAGAATACTAGATATATTCTTATACCTTTAGCTAGCTTTAGTCTATAGTTAACTAGTCCTATCTTTTCTTTAATTTTAAATAGTCTAATTTATAAATTATCTAATTTATCGTATAGTTATTTAGTTTTTAGATTTTATTATAAAAGAAAAATTTTATTCTCTCTCTTAAGGGTTAGTCCCTCGAGTCTTCTTTTATTTACTATTTTAGCTATTATAAGGTTTCTACGTATTATCTATATACTAAGTTCTTTATATAATTCTTATATTAAATAGACCTTCTCTTTTACTCTTATAGATATACTCTCGATATTCTTTAGATCTCTATAAGTTATTAGCTTATATCTATAGTTTACGTAGTATAGAGAGTATCTAGTTATTATAGACTTCTTACTATTATATACTAGTTATACTATTAGTAGTAATTTAACCTAGTTATCTTATAACTTATTAATATAGAATCTAAGATACTCCTTTAGAGTTTAGTTTATTTATTCTATCTAACTATCTATCTACGAATAGAAGCTAGTTAATAGCTTTCTTTTAATTTTTAGTTTTATAAGTAGTATACTCTAAAACTTCGAAGTAAATAATTTATCTCTATTTATAAGAATCTATTCTAGTAATCTATAATTAGTAATAAGTGTTCTTTTAACCTTATAAGCTATATTTTCTACTATAATTACTTCGTTTATCGGAATAAAGTATACTATCTTAGTTAATTAGTCTATAATTACTATAATTATATTATATAATCTTTCTAATCCTAGTTTTAATAATAGTAGTAATTTTACTATAAAGTCTATTATAACGTAAGTCTATAGTCGTATAGATAGTACTAGTAGTTAGAGTAATCTATAGAACTTATATCTCTTAGATTTATTCTTAGAATATTTTAAATAGTCGTCTATTACTTTTTAAACTTTCTCTCTTATATTAGTAAATAGGTATTCTCTATCTATATATTTAACTATTTTATTAATTTCTAGATATTCTAGTATCTTACTTTTATAAATTTCCCGTATAAGATCTTCTTTAAGACTTAGTAGTATATAGAGTCTTATCTCTAAGTTATTCTTTAAAGTAGAGTATTCTTTCTTATTAAAGAGTATTTTATCTTCTTCTATTTCTTTATTATTTTCTTAGATAAGTTCTTAGACCCTTTTCTACTATTTTTTCTTAATATCTACTATTATTACGATCTTTACTAGCCTCGCGTAGTTATAAATAAGAGTTTTATTAGACTTCTTTTATAGGATTAGTTCGTATATAATAGGTTCGTTAGTATCTTAAAGATCTAATCTTCTACTAAGAGTATCTACTACTCTATTTAGTATTTCTAGCCTATAACTTATCTTAAAGTCGTAGTCTATTAGTAATTCTAACTATTAAAATTATTATTAGTTAAGTTTCTTTATAATTATAAAACTTATAAGATTCTAGTAGTCTATAATAACCTTAATCTTATACTTAGCTCTTATAAGCTATAGTCTCTATTATTTAAATACTAATATAATAGCGCTAAGTTTTTTATTATAAATATTATAATTTACTTCTTCCTTACTAAACTTACGTAAATAATAAAATACTAGTCTTTATTTCCTATCTTCCCTTTACTAGATAAGTATTACTCTTAGTACGTAGTCTAATACGTCTATTTCTACTCTAAGAGGTCTTATTAGATTATATATTTATAATATAAATATTAATATAAATAGATTCTTAAGCTTATTAAAAGCTTTTTACTATTTTTAGTTCTACTAAAACTCTTTTTCTTTCTTAGTTATCTCTATAAGTAGAGCCGTAGTCTTTAAGTAGTCCCTAATAAACTTTTAATAGAAGTTAATAAATTCTAAAAAGGATTATATATTCTTAACTAATATTAGGGTTAGCTATTCTCTTATAGTCTATACTTTTTTAGGGTCTATAGATACTCCTTCTTACGAAATAATAAAACCTAGGTATTTAGTTTTTATTCTATAGAATTTATATTTATCTAAATAAAATAGTAACCTATTTTATTATAGTTTTTATAGTACTTTCTTTATATATTCTTTATATTCTTCTAGTATTCCTTTACTATATATAAGAATATTATCTAGATATACTATATAGAATACGTCTAAGTATTCGTTTAATATTCTATTAATAATTAACTAAAATATTACTAGTATATTTATTAGTCTAAATAGTATAACTCTATATTCGTAGAGTCTATATTAGGTCTTAAATACTATATACTTTTCGTACCCTTCTACTATTTAAATCCTATAAAATCCTTCTTAGATATTAAATTTTATAATTTACTTAACTCCTTAGAACCGGTCTATAAATTCTCTAATTAGTAGTAGTAGATATCTATTTTTTTTTATAATATTATTTAAGTATCTATAGTCTATATAAAGTTATAACTTTCTATTCTTCTTTAAAATAAATAGAACTAGTAATACTATAGAGCTCTAGCTTTCTCTAATATATTCTCTCTCTAGGTTCTTCGTAAGATACTCTTTTAATTCTTCTTATTAATCTACTATTAACGAGTATATAGATTTAGGTTTAAGTTTTATATTCTTCTCTAGGTATATCTTATAATTCTATTTCTAGTACTCTAGTAAATCTATATCTAGATATTCTTCGAATAACTCTTAGAACTCCTTATAGTCTTAAGATATTATTAGCTATAGTCCTTTCTACGCGGTTACGACTCTTTATATTATAATAATACTAACTCTTTATAGATTCTTCTTATAGATTCTTATAATCTTATAAGATAAAATTAAGTTTATCCTCCCTTTCTAAGGTATATACTAGATCTCGTAGTTAGGTCTTTCTAATCTTCTAATTCCTACGACTCGAGCTACCTACTTATAGTTTAGTACTTTACGTAGCTTCTAATCTATCTATAGATTATATTTTACTAGCTAATTATAACTAATAATTATATTAATATCTCTAATTTCTATAATATTAAATCTATAATAGTCTCTAATATTCTCTATCTCTAGGGTTACTTTTTATATTTTAAGACGAATTATACCTCCTTTATATTCTATAGATAATCTATCTCTAAGTTCTACTCGTATAGATTTTATCTTAGTTTAGTAGAAAATTCTATATTTCTCTACTATTTATAATAATAGGAGTATAAATTCTACTTTACTATCTATAATAGCTTAGACTTTCTATCTACGAATTTATATATCTACTTCTAACCTAGCTAGTCGTTAAATACTCTCTTATATAATTTATAAAGTTATCTTTTAATTACTTTTATTAGTATAACTCTTATATAACTAATAATAATCTAGTTTTTTAGCTTATTATCGTAGATAATCTAATCCTCGAAATTATTATTTAGTTCTTAAATCTTATCTTAGTATTTCCTAGACTTATATTAAAATATAGGATAATATTTATTAGATCTAGGTTCTTCCTTCTACTAGAAGAATAAGCTATTTACTCGTTCCTAATCTAAATCTATCGTCTTTCTAGCTTTAACGGGTAGTTTCTAGTTTAGTACCTCTTATAGCCCTTCTTTCTAGCTTCCTTCTAATAATAGTACGTTCTTATAACTAATTTTTACTTTTTTTCTATTATTCTAGGTATTATAATACCCTTACTATATATCTAGGGCTTATAACTACCTTCTAACCTCTAGATTATTTAGATTATTTTAGTTCTATAGCTAATAACTATATCTATTATATTATTCGACGAGGTATTCTCGTCTTTAGAGATTCGGGTAGAAGATATCTTCTTCTCTTCTAGCTATAAGCTCTCTTTATACTAGGTATAGGATATATAACTTATTATAGTATATTTAATATATTACTTTATAGTTAGGTTCTTAATATATAGTTCTATAGTTACTATTCTATTTATACCTTTTAATATCTACTTTAATTAGTCCTTATAGCTATCGTCCTATAGTATATTTTATTAGGAAATATTTTTTATATTTATTATTATAGTAACTATTCTATTCTAGCTATTTTTACTTTTTATATACTATAACCTAATTCTTATAGTTATATATATAGTACTTAGTTATTAGATATTCTTTATTAAGAAGATATATATATAGGTAATTCCCTAAGAAAATTATAGTATCTTCCTTTTATTATATATAGTACTTATACTATTCTATATAGTAAATCTATAGTAAGGTATTATAACCTCGATTCTTATAATTCTATATCGTCTTATAGCCCTCCGGTCCTTAAAGCTTTAGAATCTACTCTATTATTATCTACCCTTACTTACTAGTAATATAAATTAACTCTCTCGTCTTAGTATAGTACTTAATAATATATTAGCTATTACTATACTTCTAGTATTTATTATATACTAATTATTAGAAAACTATTTCTATACTAACTTCTTCTAGCTTATTAAGTTTTAGTTCTTTAATCTTAAGCTTTATATCCTCTTATTAGTAAGGAATTTCCTTATCTATATCTTCTATTATATTAAACTATCTTTCTAGAAATAATCCTTAGTCGTCCGCCCCTTAGTAGATACCTCTAATTATATTAATATACTTAACGCCCTCCTAGCTACCTATATTCTTTTTCTTACTACTATATTCTTTAGTAAAATATCCCTATATACTATAGTATAGATATACTTTCTTATCTTACTATCGTCTTATCTTATCTACTAGGACTTTCTATAACTTCCTATCTTATTCGCGTTTTTTATTCTTTAGGTATTTCTTTTCTTAAACTATATTAA
The DNA here is from genome assembly GCA_030770425.1 of Darksidea phi. Lineage (NCBI taxonomy): Eukaryota > Fungi > Ascomycota > Dothideomycetes > Pleosporales > Lentitheciaceae > Darksidea > Darksidea phi. The sequence goes on along the minus strand of JASJFT010000044.1, from coordinate 69,240 downwards.
TATTTATTTTATTATAACTCCTATAGAAATTATACTTAGAAGTTAACTACTCCTTTTTATAGACTCTAACTAGTCTTATAGTATCTTACTTTTTAAGCGCTCGTTTATATAGTTAGTTATTAATATAGATTATTATCTTAATTAATTTTACTAGATCGTCTAGCTTCTTAAGTCTAGATAGCTTATTTTTAACTACTTCCTTAAGTCTATTATAGTACGTAACTATAAGAGGAGTATCGTTCTAATCGATCTTATACTATAGTTATTTAAATTTAGTAGTATAGGTTCCTACTAACTTTATTTATTTTAGCCTTTAAATCTTATATTCTACTTACTAGATCTTATTAATATCTTTAAAGACTATACGTATTTATTCTTTAAAGAAGTTCTAATTTATAAATACTACTTTTATTTTATTATATTACTTTATTAGAGTTTCTTTATTAGCTATATAATCGTTAACTAGAGATTATATCTATATTACTACTTTCTCTATTATATATATACCTACTATAAGAATTCTATCCTAATTACTAGTAAACGTAGTAGAGTTAAACTAATAGTATAGGTCTATCTATATAAGGAATAGTTTTAGACCTTTCTTATTATTATTATATTTTTTAGGTATCTTAACTTTTACTTTATTATTAAGTCCTACTCTTACCTATTATAACGCTTCTTATAGTAATATTATAGCTTACTATATTTCTACTATCTAAGCTACCTATTACTAAATAAGAGTAGTTAGATCCGCCGTTAGAGCTCCTATCGTACTTCCTCTAGAAGTATTATATAAGCTAGATAAAGTTACTATATTTAATATAATTTAGATTTAAGGTAGTTAATATATTATATATTATATATACTTTAATATAGGATCTAGATTAGGGTTAATAGTATATTTATCGTACTATTAGGTTTTAATAAATTAAGATTAAGTTAACGAATTCTATTACTAGAATAACTATTTAGGAAAAGATTTAATCTTATTTATAAGTATTAGATAAATTAAAGAGAATTAACTATAAGGAATTAAAATAAAAAGTCTAAGAGATCCTCCGCTCTCTTATACCCGTCCTTATTCCTTAAGGTAGTAGTAGTAGTAGTAGAAGTAGTAACTTCTATAGCTTCTATAACTTTTATAGTAGTTATAGAAGTAGTTATCTTAATAACTTTTATAACTTCTAAGTTATATAATATTAGATTACTAACTAAGTATAGCTCGACTACTCTAGCTACGTTGGAGCTTACCCTATATCCTTCTAATCCTAGGGTTATAATATTATAGCTTTCTATTCTTCTTTAGAATAAATAGAACTAGTAATATTATAGAGTTTTAACTTTTTTTAATATATTCTCTTTCTAAATTCTTTACTAAGTACTTCTTTAATTCTTCTTATTAATCTACTATTAACGAGTATATAGGTCTAGACTTAAGCTTTATATCTTATTTTAGATATATCTTATAATTCTATTCCTAGTACTTTAGTAAATCGATCTTTAAATATTCTTTAAATAGCTCTTAGAACTTCTTATAATCTTAAGGTATTATTAGTTATAGTCCTTTTTATACGATCGCGACTCTCTATACTATAATAATATTAACTTTTTATAAGTTCTTCTTATAGATCCTTATAATCTTATAAGATAAAATTAAGTCTATTCTCTCTTTCTAGGGTATATACTAGATCTTATAGCTAGATCTACCTAGTCTTCTAATTCCTATAACTTAAGCTATCTACTTATAGTTTAGTACTTTATATAGCTTCTAATCTATTTATAGATTATATTTTATTAGTTAATTATAACTAATAATTATATTAATATCTCTAATTTCTATAATATTAAATCTATAATAGTCTCTAATATTTCTTACCTTTAAGGTTACTTTTTATATTTTAAGGTAAATTATATCTCCTTTATATTTTATAGATAATCTATCTCTAAGATCTACTTATATAGATTTTTCTTTTATTTAGTAGAGAATTTTATATTTCTTTATTAATCTTAATAATAGAAGTATAAACTTAGCTTTATTATTTATAATAGCTTAGACTTTTTATTTATAAATTTACGCGTCTATCTCTAATCTAGCTAGTTATTAAATACCCTCTTATATAATTTATAAAGTTATCTTTTAAATACTTTTATTAGTATAACTTTAGTATGGCTAATAATAATCTAGTTTTTTAGTTTATTATTATAGAGGTCCTATTCTTTAAGGGTACCTTCTAGTTCTTAGATTTTTTATTAGAGGGACGACTTACCTAACTATTTTAACTTTAGATCTTCTTCTCTTCTAATCTTATAAGATATTTTTTAGTTTAATATCTATTATAATTCTATTTTTAGGTTCTTATCTAGGAATAGTATATTCTAGTTAACGAGCTTCGTGTTTATCTCGTTATTCTAGGTATTATAGTATTCCTACTATATACCTAGGGCCCTTAGCTATCTATTAACCTCTAGATTCTTAAAACTATTCCTATTCTATATTAGATAGCCGTATTACTCGTACTATTCTACGAGATATTCCTTCCTCTTAAGATTCTAGTAGAAGATATTCTCTTTCCTTCTAGTTATAAGCTCTCTTTATACTAGGTATAAGATATATACTCTTTTATAATATATCTAGTATAAGACTTTATAGTTAGATTTCTTATATATAATCCTATAGTTAATATCTTATTTATAATCCTTAGTATCTACTTTAATAAATCTACGTAGCTATTATCCTATAGTATACTTTATTAGGAAGTACTTTTTATATTTATTATTATAGTAGCCGTCCTATCCTAGCTATCCTTAATCTTCGTATTTTTTAACCTAGTTATTATAATTATAGAGATAATATCCTACTATTAGATATTCTTTATTTTAAAGATATATATATAGATAATCCCTAGAAAGTATTATAACTTTCTTCTTTTATTATATATAATACTTATATTCCTCTATATACTATATAAATAGTAGGTTCTTATAATCTAAACTATCTTAATCCTACGTTACTTTATAGTCTTTTAGCCCTTAGAGTTTTAAGACCTAGTCTATTACCTACTAGTCTCGATTACTAGTAATATATACTAGCTCTACTTCTCTAGTATAGTATTTTATAATATATTAGCTAGTTCTATATATCTAATATTCGTTATATATTAGTTATTAGAAAATATCTTCTATAATTACTTCTTTTAGCTTTAAGAGTCTTAATTCTCCTATTTTAAGCTCTAAGTCTTCTTATTATTAAAAAACTTCCTTAACTTCGTTCTACCTACTAGTATTATACTATATCTCGGGTATTAAGTTAGATTTAGTTTTCTTTTTTTTTACTATACCTAATTATATTTATATATTTAGTATTATTCTAGTTTTTTATATTTTTTCTTTTATTATTATATTCTTTAACGAAGTATCCTTATATATTATAGTATAGATATACTTTTTCGTCTTAGTATTATTTTATCTTATTTACTAGGACTTTTTATAACTTTTTATTTTATTTATATTTTTTATTCTTTAGATATTTCTTTTTCTAGACTATATTAATATCTATTTTATTATAATTCTTATAGAATCTATACTTTTAAGCTATCTATTCTTTTCTATAGACTCTTACTAGTTTTATAGTATTTTATTTCTTAAGTACTTATTTATATAGTTAATTATCGATATAGATTATTATTTTAATTAATTCTATTAGGTTATTTAATTTTTTAAATCGGACTAGCTCGTCTTTAATTAGCTTCTTAAGTCTATTATAGTATATAATTATAAGTAATATATCGTTCTACTTAATCTTATACTATAGCTATTTAAATTTAATAGTATATATATTTACTAATTTAGTTTATTTTAGTCTTTAAATCTAGTATTCGGCCTACTAGATCTTATTAATATCTTTAAAGACTATATATATTTATTTCTTAAATAAATTCTAATTTTTAAATACTACTTTTATTTCGTTATATTACTTTAATAAGAAATCTTTATTAGCTATATAATTATTAATTAAGGGCTATATTTATATAGCTACTTTTCTTATTATATATATATCTACGGTAAGGATCTTATTCTAGTTACTAGTAAATATAGTAGAGTTAAACTAATAGTATAGGTCTAATTATATAAAAAATAGTCTTAAGTCTTCTTTTCTACTATTATATTTTTCTAGTATTAGGATTTTCGACTTCGTTTTAAGTCCTACTTATACCTATTATAGTAATCTTTATAATAATATTATAGTCTATTATAACTTAACTATCTAAGCTACTTATTACTAGATTAGGACTACTAGGTTTATTATTAAAGCTTTAGTTATACTCTCTCTAGAAGTATTATATAAGCTAGATAGAGTTATTATATTAATATAATCTTAGTTTAGGGTAGTTAATATATTATATATTATATATACCTTTATATAGAATCTAGATTAGAACTAATAAAATATTTATTATATCGTTAGTTTCTAATAGGTTAAGATTAAGTTAATAAATTCTATTATTAGAATAACTACTTAGGAAAAGATTTAATTTTATTTATAAGTATTAGATAAAGAACTAAAGATTAACTATAAAGAATTAAGATAGAAACTTAGGAGATCCTCTACTCTCTTATATCCGTTCTACTTTATCTTACTTTACTTACTCTATTCGCTAAAGTATAGATTAAGTAGATTAAGGTTAATTATACTCTATTTACTCTATTTACTAAGGTATAAATTAACTAGATTATTATTATATAATATTAGATTACTAACTAAGCCCTTACCTTAGCTTCTAATCTTCTTAGAATACCCTATATCCTATAGTTCGCGTAAGGTTATAATAATTCTTTAATCTTCTTAAAAGTTTATTAGTACTTCTTCTTCTATTTAAAGGATTAATCTTTCTTTATAAGTTATATAAGTAGTATTATTATTATACTTTATTATAGTATTAGTTTTTAATAAAAGTTATAAAATTCTAAGAATAATTATAGTTCCTTAAAGTTCTTAGATATAGACTATTCTTTAATTTTTTTAATTTATTATAGATCTACTTTAATTTCTTCTAGTCTAATAATAAATTCTAAAAACTTTATTTTTTATATATAGAATTTATACTTTTATAAGTAAAAGTATAATTATACTTCTTAAAGTACTTATAAAATCTTTTTTATATATTCTTTATATTCTTCTTTTATTTTAGAATAGATTAGAATATTATTAAGATATACTATTATAAACTAGTTAAGATAGTTTTATAGAATATTATTAATCTATTCCTAAAATATTATAGGTATATTAGTAAGTCTAAAAGATATTATTTAGTATTTATATAGTTCTTTCTTAGTTCTAAAAGTTATCTTTTATTCTTTATCTTTCTTAATTCTAATCTAGTAGTATATATTTTAGATATCTAGTTATATAAACTATTTAGCTTTTTTTAGTTAGTCTTATATTTCTAATATTAGAGATAGAGGGTATTAGTTCTTAATTATAATATTATTAAGTATTTAATAATTAATATATAGTCGTAGTTTTATAGTACTCTTCTTAGATATAAAGAGAACTAGGTATCCTATAAATAAATTTAAATATTAGATATATCTTTTTATAAGATTATCTTTAAAATATTTTATTATAATATCTTCTTCTTCTTTAGTTAACTTATAGATTAGTTCGAATTCTAGAATTTTTTCTTCTTATAGTAGAATTATATAATTCTAAGACTAGTACTAGAGTAAACTTTCCTTTAGTTCTATAAATAATATCTTCTACTTCTTATATTATTTTAGAATACTATAATTTTCTTTCTTAATTATATTAGCTCTTTATAGAAATATTACTTATTAGTTTATCTACTTAATATAGAAGTTAGCTTCTTATAACTATAGTATCTCTAAGATTATATTTTAGTCCTCTAATATCTTAATAATATTAAGTATTTTATTTTCCTTTTCTTATTCGTATAGATAAGGTTTACCTCTAATTTTATATATTATAGGTTTATTAAAGGGTTCTCCCTTAATAGTATATATAATACTAGAGTATTATTTCTTCTATTAAGAAATCTTCTTTTATTAGATAAAATCCTTACTAATAAAGTTTTAAGTAGCTCTACTATTAATTAAAGTAGTAATTATTTTTTCTTAATAAGTTCCTTAGATATAAATATAATTCTATCCTTTAATTTCTTAAATTCTTATTTTCTTAGACTAGTATTTTATATTAATTTTAGTCTAAATATACTTTAAATATTTATTCTCTAAGTATTTATACTATAGTCTTTCTAGAATATAGTTTAATAGTAAAAGTAGTTCTAATATAATTTATATATATTCTTTCTATTATTAATTCTTAGATTATTACTATTTATATACTACTTCTAGTATAATTGCTTAGATAATCCTTTTATTATAATCCTTTACTAGGTAGTAGTTATTTTTTTATTTTACTTTCTTATAGAGTCTATATAATCTTATATCTTTAATTATTATATTTTATAAAAGTTATTCTTATAAGAATTTATTATTTAATTATTATATACTATAGTTATTCTTTATTAACTATTTTCATAATATATTATATTTTTTTCTAAGTTTCTTAGTTAAATATAAGGTCTATAATAATAAAGTTCTATTTAATCTATTATTTAAAATTTTTAAATAGTTAGTATATTAGGTATAATCTAGATTATTCCTTATAAATCTCTTATATTATTAAAGATATTATAGTTTTTTTTATAAATTATAAGACCTCCTTCTCTAGGAGCTTAGGTTACTACTTAGTATAATATTATATTAGCTTTTAGGCTAGCTATATTTTTTATAATTCTAATTATCTTATTATATTTTAATATTTCGATATCTTATATAATAGTATAGGTAGTAACTATAGAATAATAATAGCTTCTAATTTATTAATAATATATATAAATAGTTAAATATACTAATAATATTAAACCCTCTCTTAATAATAATAGTAAGGTAACCTATACTAGACTACTTCTTAGTCCTCTACTTACTAGTAGCCTCCCTAGCTAGGTATTTCTATTATTCTTTATTTCTATACTATTATTCGTATTATATCTACTATAGATACTAGCTCTATCTTCTATATTAGGTATTCGCTCCCTTAATAGTCTCTTAAGAAGGTTAATTCCTCTATCTATAATAATCCTCTCTATATAAGCTTTTTCTCTAGCCTATATAGACGGTATAACTACCTCTAGACGAAATATCTATCCTCGTTATATAGGGCCTTAGATAGAAATATAATATAGATAACTACTAATAGTTATATAAGAATCCTATTACTACTTATTTCTTTAAATATATCTAACGTATAGTTGGTTTTATACTACTAGTTATTATAATTAAGAAGTTCTATTAATAGTACCTTCTACTTATAGTATTAGGGATACTCTATTATAATATTTAAAAGATTTAGAGTACTATACTCGAATAGTCTATTCTACTCTAGTTCCTTTTACTAAAGATTTTACTAAAGGACTAGATAAACGATCGTTAGTAAAGATATATAATTAGTAGATATTAATAATAAGTTTAGAAAAGAGGATATATTAGTACTACTACTCTTATTATTACTAGAAGACTAAGGATATATAGTAAGGAAGCTAGTTAAAGATAAGAAATAGATAGTTTATACCGCTCTCTAGCTTTTCCTATAATAGTAGTATTAACCGTTATAGTAGTAAGAAAGCTAGCTAAGGATAAGAGATAGATATAAGGAAGCTAGTTAAGAATAAAAGATAGATATAATAAGTAGAATACTAGTATTATTATAGGTAATTTTTATACTATAGGTAGTATTAGTATACTAACTTCTCGCTACTACTATTAGTCTTCTAACTAGATTCTATAGTTTAGTATTATATATTATTTCTTATCTAGTACCTTAATATTTAAAATATTACCTTATTAGTACTTTATAATTAATAGTACTATATATAGCTTTATAGCTCTATTATTATATATAAGATATAGGTATAATATCTCTACTATATATAAACTTCTACTATATTTCGTATAAATCTTCTAAAGAGACTTCTACTATATAAATCTAAATTAAATAAACTATAAGACTTAAATATAAGTTATATTAAGTTCTAGTACTAGTTCTATTTCTTTTTTAAATAGTCGAATTATTTATAGATATCTAGTATTCTTATATATTATAACTAGGTTTTTATCTTCTAATTTTAAGAATTTATTACTATTATTAATTATTTATAATAGTATATCTATAGTATTATTAAAGTCTTTCTACTTTATAGATAAGTCTTTCTTAAATACTTCTTCTTATACTTTTAATAAGAATAAAACTCTTCTCTAAGACTCTTAAGTTATAATTATCTACTATTTTTATAACTAATAACTAGTATTTAACTTAACTTTATAGTATATCTTATACTAGTTATATATATAAGTCGTTTAATATATAGTATTATATTCTTATATTATAGCTATTCTATCCCTTTTACCCTACTAAGTATATTAAGGTTTTTTCTTTCTTAAATTTAACTTATAGTTCTTTACTAGGTATTTTTACTTTTTATACTTAAAGTATACTTATTTTTTATAGAGCTTTTATTTCTTAGAATTCTATCTTTCTTTTTTAGACTCTAAACTAGTTTCTAGAATTATTAGTTCTAGTCTATAGTATTTTTCTTCTTTTTTCTTTTTATAGAATCCGACTTTTTTCTTCTTTTCCTAGTTCTAGAGGTAAAGGTTATTATTAATTTTAATAATTTATTTAATTATCTCTTATATAATTTATAGTCTATTTATTTAAATTATCTTATATTAAATATTATTCTTTAGTTCTTTATAATAATATAATATAAGAGCTACCTCTTTTTACTAGATCTTAGTAGTAAGTTATTTAAATTTAAATATATATATAGTAGCTAATTTAGTTTATTTAAGATATATAATTTTTTATTCTATTAATCTTTTTAAGTTAATATCTTTAAATATAATATATAACTTATTTTTAAAGTACTTATAACTTAAAAAAATAGCTTTAATTTTATTACTTTAATAAGTCTCGTCGAGTTATAACCTTTTATTTAAATAGATTTTAAACTAAGTAATAGCTCTTTTTATAAACTATACTACTATAAATAATATCTTTAAAATTTTATTAGATAATTATATCTTATTAAAGTTAAAATAGATTATTATATTAGTTAAGAATTCCTTAAATTTAAATTATATTTTATTAAACTTCTTTAGTTCTTTTAATTTTAATAGCTTTCTTATATATCTCTTTAATTCTTTAGTTAATATTATAATTTATACCTTTAATATATCTTTCTTTTTTTTTTAAATATATACTAGTTCTTAATAACTCTTTTAAAGTTTTTCGTAGTTATATTACCTTTTAGGGAACTAAACTTCTAATAACTTTCTATTTTAAAGAGTTCTTTCTAAGTTAACGGCTACGTTACTTCGCTTTATTAGATTTCCTCTTCTATTATTATAATTAGCTATTCCTACCTACTAGATAGTTAAGATATTAAACGGGATCTAGGCCTAATAGGTTATTTAGCCTCGTTTAGGGTTTATACTTAAGATAGAAAAGAAGAAGTTAGAAATAAGAAGTAATAGTTTAATTATATTAATATATAGGGATTAATCTAGATTTAAATTAACTATAAGAAGAGAAGACTATCTAGAAGATTTATAGTTATTATATATTAATTTAGTTTTCTTAGATCTATAGAATTTATAACTCTATATTTTTATAAATCTACTAATCTATAGATTTATAAATCTATAGAATCTATATTTACTAAGATCTATAAATCTATAAATCTATTATATAACTTTCTATTCTTTAGTTATAAGATTTATATTATATTCTTTATTAAAGCTAGTAATAGACTTTATCTTAGGTATCTTTATTAACTATTATTCTATAGTTTATATATAATTCGTAATAGATATTCTATATTCTATAATTTATATAAGATTATAATAAAGAATTTACTTAAACTAGTTAAATTCTTATATTAGTTAAATACTTATATAATATATTATATAAATACTTTTTATATTTAGAACTTAATATTTAGTAATTTAAAAATAATTAAAAGTAGTAATATAAATAATTTATTCTAACTTTTATAAAATTTAATTTTTTTAATCTAATTATAAATATTAGAAGTTAATCTATAATAAAAATTTATTTAGATAATTTTAATAAGTACTATAATAATATATATAAGTATTATATAACTATATATACTAAAAAAATAATTATACTAATCTAAAAACTAGATATTTTTCTTTTTAATATTTTATAAATTTTTATACTTTCTAGATACTTACTAAGTATCTATTAACTAGTATACTAGAATTTATATATCTTTTTCTTTAAAATACTATAATTTTTATAATTATAGCTCTATTAGTTATAGCTATATAATACTTTTAAATAGTAGAGTTTTTTAATTACTCTTTTTTTTATTATCTCTCTATATATATATATACTTTATTACTATTCTTTAAATTATCGAACGCCTCTTATATAAGGTTATAGCCTAATATTCTTCTACGAAAGATAGTATCTCTACTACGTAGTAATTTACCATAGCATCCACCCTACAAGACCTATATATGCTTCATCAGTATCATCGTCAGGTATTTCACGACCTATAATATTTGCTCTCTCTTTGTTCGCCTCCTTCCTCAACCTCTTGGCATCAGCTGGATTCTCCAAAGCCTCTTCCGTTGACGCCAAAAACCATAATGCCCTCGCAAGATGTCCTTTCATTTCTCCCATGTCTCTGCTCATGTCAATGACGTCTTCGAGCATTCTAGCGGCCAAGACGTCCTCGCCTTCTGCCACAAGCATCCTGGCAACAATGAATATCGAATCCGCGACGCGTGGCCCTTTGGCGCCAAATATTCCTCTCCGAATGCTGATTGATCTTGACGCCAATCGTTGGGCTTCCTCCCTTTGTCCTAGCGTGTAGTGTATGCGTGATAGCAGAACGATATCTCCGGCATGCTTCGGGTACTTGGACTCGGCGATTTCCTTTTGCGTCTTGTCTTGGAGCTTCCAGCAGAGACGCAGGGCCTTGAGCGCTTTTTCTGGTTCTCCTCCACGTAAATAAGCCAATGCATATATCGCCTGCGTTCTAGCAGAAGTCCTGTCGTAATGCGCAAAATTGATCTCGTCGGACTTTTCGAGGTACTCGAGAGCCTTTGTGATATCTCCAATCTCACAATAGCTGCATGCAATTGAGTCGTAAACTTCTGCTATAGCAGGTGATTTCGGCTCTTCGATTTTCTCTCTTGCTGCTAGGGCTTTCTGGTACGCCGCCAAAGCAGCCCGGGGTTCCGCTACGTCTAGGCCGATGTGGCCCAGCAGTCGATAGGCTTGCGCGCTAATGCGACTGCTAGGATCAATATCAAGCCCTAAGCCATATTCGAAAAATGACTTGGCAGTCGTGGGTTGTTCGCATTCCCAGAGGTATCTGATGAGTTTCCGGTTAGTCTTTATTTCATTTACATAGAGGGTTCTGGAATGTACATACGTGCCAATGCGAAACATGAGCTCAGCAAAAACATCCACGTTTGTAGCTTTCAGACTGTACTGTTTCTGAAGACCCATTAAAGACGATAAATGGGCTACAATAGCGCTGCAAGTCTCCCAAGAGCGCCAGCCATGACCTTGTTCGGGACCACGCGTATCCCATGTGTTTGGAAACGCGTGATAAAGCAGTTGAATAGTGCTATCGAGATACAACGTGCGTTCTTCTTCCGGAACTCGCATGAACATGGCAAATCTGACCAGTCTATGCAAGGAGAGGGACTTGGAGGAGGCCAACCTATTGATGAGCGACGTTTTGGTCATCAATTCGGACACAGCATCACCGAAGCTAGGTATATGTCAGCGCAAAGTGGCAATCTTTACTTCACATCGACCTGTTAAACTTACTCGAATTCATCCGTAAGAAAGGCTAACCGAGGATCCAGTATCTTGGCTCTGGTACTGATAAATAAGCGTTCCGGGATGGAGTCTGGGTCGAAGAATGATAGTAAATCGAGTAGAATCCTTGCATTTGGTGACAAAGATAGGAGTGACATGTCCCATACAGTGTTGAGCGTGTGATCGTAGTCAACCTGGGACTGGTCTTTGACGAAGATCCTTTCAGCGTGCTTCCTGTACAAGGCAAGGAACTCCACATACGAGTAGCCCCTGTCTTGGATGAAGGAACTCATATGAACCATTGCGAGTGGAAGGCCGCCGATTAGTTGACATATCTCTCTTGCCGCTTTTGCGTCGTTATTATCAACTGGCTGAAGACTTGTGAGTTCGTACAGGATACCCACTGCCGTATCCTCTTCGAAAGACTTGAGTTGCATTGTTGTTTTGGCTCGTCTTGCCGCCACTGCTGGAGAGCGACTGGTGATTATGACCGAACCTTTATTGCTTGTAGGCCAGATCTGGCTAAGGATATGGACATCTTCCACATTATCAAAGATGATAAGAAATGTTTTCCCAGAGTTATTGAGCCAGTCCTTAACTTTCTGGATAGACTGGTAATCGTCTTCACCTCCTCCGTCCTTCGGTAAGCCAAGCTTAGAGGCGAAGGTGGCTAGACTTTGAACAAGTTTTGTCTGGGTGTCAGCCTGGATCCAGGCGATTGCGTCGTAGAGATCCCTTGATAAATTCGCGTAGTTCAGAGCCAGTTGAGTTTTTCCCACTCCCCCCAAACCGCAAATAGATATTACCCTTAAGGTTTGGTGTTGAGTTCCGGGATCCAAAACTTTCTTGAGCTCCTGCATTTCTGTTGTTCTTCCGTAAAACTTCAAGTTGATTCCGTATGGTATTATGTGACAGGGAATCCCACTATCTGAAATCATCAGCTTTTGCAAACCTTGAATTGCCTTGACCGTCTCTGCAGAATGGGTTTCTTTAGACAAGCGCACCATGTCCACGATCTCGTCCACCTTTCTTGAGTAGACGCGGAGGTTTGAAATCACCTTCTCGAACCTTGAATTGAAAGCAGACCACGCGTGGCGGCTGTGTATAGCGCTGGGGTTGTTCCGGAAGAAAGTGGTGGCGAAAGCGTAAAAGACAATGATCTCGGTATACATGTTCAGCAAGGCCGTTTCGAGGGACTCGGAAGCCGGAAACTCTTGTTCGGATATGCGTGCTTTTGGGAGAACATTTCTCAGTTCTTCCAAAACAGTGATCAGTTCGGGAAACACCGGACGCGCAAACTGGCGACGTTAGCAAGATGCTGCTAGGATAGATCTCATTCACGCTTACTTTCAGAACGAGTCTCATGGAGCCCCAAAGAAGCGCTGCAACTTGTCCATTCATTCCCAGTGACCAGGCAATTACGGCAGCAAAATCGTTGAGACCGAGGAGGACAGGCTCTAGCTTGGGCAGAACGGTGGTCCAGACCTTGGAGACTGCAGACTCCTGCGGTACCATGCTCTGGATCTCGTCGATGAGAGCAACCGGACTTTCAATCTCCCAAAGATCTTTCTCTATCGTTGGTGTCTTCTTCATGCCACCCTCTTCAAGCTCACTGTAATACCGGTCGATAGCGGCTTGCCATATCGGACGGACCGGTTCGGCTGTGTCCATGGCTGGAGGGATGCGGTCGTATGGGCGATGTGCGAAGGGCTTCAGAAGTCGTCTTGCCACAATTCATCTGGAAGCTGCACCCTCTTTTATTCCTGCGGCGTACGTCTAAGCGAGCGGGGTTATGAGAAAACCGGTGAGGTGGCGCCAATCGAGCCCGTATACAAGGGGGCATCATGTACAAGGGGTCATCATGAACGGGCTGCCCCCCCCCTGTCGCCGCCACCAAGCTTGGCAAAAAGACACCTGTTTTCTCAGCGCTCCTAGGGTAGGTCCCCTCAATCAAAAAATGCCCTCTCTACGCAGAATCCGCGCCCGCGACAGCCAGCAACGCGCCCGCGGCAGCCAGCAACGCGCCCGCGACAGCCAGCAACACTCCGAAAGCTCTAAGGGCCCTAGCAGGCTCAGCTACCGCCAACGAATCGAGATCCTTACACGCAGATTAGCAGCGCCCCCACGATCCTACGCTCTACTATTCGCCGTACAATTAGCCTACCTAAGACGCCTAAGAAGCCTTAGGGTAGGCCGCCACGCGGCGGACAAAAAACCCCGCACACCAAAAATAGCCTCATTGTGAGGTACGTATAGGCAGGCAGGCACAGAAACGCTGAGGTAGCAAAAGGGTTGTATTCGGATGGAGATGAGACGAATCCTTAAGGAGACGTAATGGTAGGACGTAGGACTATATAGGGTCCGGCACGTGACCGTAGCCGGCCCGATAATAATCCGGGAGTCCTCTAGTAGAAGTAGGCGTAATATAGCCTCCCCCTTTCCTAAGGGCCGTCCTAGCCCTTATAGAGAGTTATTTACTATAATATATTTTATTAATTCCTCTTACTTCCTTTAAAAAAGTTTATCTAAGTATTTATACTTTTAAAAAAATTCTATTTTTAAAAAAAAAATAATTTTATAGAGAAAACTCTTTAGATATTTAATATCTATATTATACCCTACTATTTTAATAGAAGGTTTTTATAGTCTTTCTAATCTTATAGTCTTTAACTTTAACTTTATAATATATAATTAGTTTAATTAAAAAGTATATATAACTTAAGTATTAGTCTATTATTATTATATATTTATAACTTTTATTTATTATTATTATAGCTTATAGTTTATATATATTCCTATAGATTCTTATATTAATAATAATAATATTACTACTTCTCTTATAAATAATTTTTAATAACTTTTATTTAGTAAATACTTAATATCTTTATATAAAAGCTATTTACTAAGTATAATCTTTATAGTTATTTTATTTACTTATACTATCTTTATTATTATTATTTTTTAATATATAGGGGTATAAAGCTAAAATCTAAAAATTATATAAATAGGTATAGCCCTCTACCCGAGTTATATAAAAGCGTTAACGTATTATTTTATATAATTCGCGCGTTCGATAATATAAATAGGCCCGGTAGCCCTTTAGATATACGATTATCGCGTACTACTTAGGTCGTCTCGAAGGCCGAACGGCGGAACCGCTAAGCCCTAATTAGGACTAGTAGTTATAGGACGTTTCTACGAAATGGCCTGGTATCGAATAGCCTATATATAAGGATACTAAGTACTCCCTCTACTTCCTTATATATACCTCTACTCGCTAAATATAAGATAACTTCCTATACTATCTTCGTAGATTACTACTTCGTTCTACTTTAGCCTACGGGTATACCCGTACGCCGTACTATCCTCCGTAATCCTAGAGTAGACGCCGTCTACGTATACGAATATCTAGACTATAAACTCGATAATATCGTCGACTACGATCGTACCTTTTAGAAGGAAGAATATAGTAAGCTTATAATTATAGAGCTATAGCTCGTATATATAGAGGGTCGGTTTATATACCTACTAAATATACTATAGGCGGTATAGGTTTATTAGCTCGGTGTCCGCTTAATATACGTTAAGGTAGATAAGGATAATAAAAAGAACTTTCTTAGATAGTAGCTATTAAGATTAAGCTAGCTTACTAAGAATCTTAGGGTTCTATAGAAAGACGAAGTAGCGGATTTTCTAGAGAGGAATCTCTAGACGAAGGAGAGTATAGAGTATATAGCGAAGGTACTTCGAGCTATCTACGGGTTTCGAGACGTAAAGGAGATTAAAGAGATAAAGACGAAAGTAATAAAGTAATAGAGGGCCGAAGCGGAGAAGGAGTCGGTAGTATAGGGTAAGATTAATAGAGACTATTCGATTTATATATATAGATTGTTGGCGTTTCGTAGTAGTTACTTAGCGTTAACGTAGCGGAAATTATCGTAGTATACTAGTCCTTTCCTATACTTAATTAATAAGACCGAATAAGAGTATATAATAGAATATTATATAAAAGAGTTTATACAACGGTCTAAGCTATACTATCTTTATAAAGGCTTTAAAACTAGCTTAAATTCTATTTAATTTAATTTTAATATTTATTATAATAGTATAATCTAGTAATACTTAGTAATTACTAATTACTATCTATTATAATCTATAATTTTATTAAATTACTTATTAACTTATAACTACTTTAGTAAAAGAAATTTCTATTATATCTTTATAAATATTTATTTAAAAGATAATAAATTATTATATATTATATCTCTTTAAATATCTTTATTTCTATACTTTAAACTTTTATTAGTAAGTATTTAGAGTATTATTAACTTAAATATAGAATAGTCTTTCTTAGTATAAGTATAAAAAGATATATCTACTTCTAGATTTCTTTATTTTATTTCTTAATACTTTTAAAATTCTATTTCTTATTATAATTATCTTTATTAGCTAGTATAATAATACTACTCTCTTTAAGTATATTTATACTCTTTCTATTTATCTAAAGTCTTAGCTTTCCCTTATATACTATTAGTATATAAATTACCTTCTCTAGTTTATATAAAAGTTTAATATAGCTAAGCTCTATTAAATTATTTTAAGTAACTAGTACTAAAAGACTAATATTTATACTATCTATAATAGGTATAAAGCTTATTATTAAATCTACTTAGTAGTATATACTAGTCTTTTTCTCTTCTTATTAATATAGTTCTACTAATAATTTATATAGATTAAGTCTACTTTTTACTACTACTTTAATCTTCTTATCTTTATTATTAATTATATTTAATATTTATTTACTAAGTTCTAGTATTAATCTTATACGTTTAATTATATATAATCGTATAGGATTTATATATATAAATTACCTTCTTAGTAATTTACTATATATAGAGCTTTATACGATTCTTTTAAATAAAAGAAACTTCTATCTAAAGTCCCTTTAGTTATTATAAATTATCTATAGACTATTATTTAAATTAAATTATTTATTATTTCTATTTCGTACGTATATATATATACTTTAGCTATTTACTTAGTTAAATTCCTATAGTCTATTATTATAAACTATAGACTATTTAATACTAATTAGTAATTAAACTATATAATAGAAGCTAATAAATTACTATAATAAGCTTCTATCTTATATAGTAAAATTATAAATTAATAAAAGTAAAGATAAAGATCTTCTAGACTATTCTAGACTCTATTTTATATCTATTCTATATAGAAAGTAGAGATTAAGTTAATAAGTATTATATATTAACTCTATCTTATACGTCTATATAAAAAAGAAGATTAATTTCTTTTATATAAAGGTAGATAGCTAATAAATTAATAAATATACTATCTACTTTTATATAATAGAAATATAATAGTATAGCTACTATACTAACTCGTATTATACGAATATAAGCTTATAATTTATATCTATATATTATTTAAACGTAATTATAACCTTTTAACTACTATTATATAAATATAAGCCTATAATTTATTTATTAATTCTCTTCTTTTACTATTATATAAATATAAAAGTAATACTAACTAACTAAACTATAATAATAAAATAAGTTATTTACTCTTTACTATTACTATCGATATATATAAAAAGGATAGACTAATAATTAGAAGAGATAATATTCTATATAAAGAATACTCTTAAAATATAAATATCTTAATAGAGATTCTATAAAGAGAAGTCGATTCTAGGTACTAGAGTAATAGGATTAATCTTAATAATATTACTATTAACTTAGAAGAAGGTATTATCTAACTAAATTTATTTATTAGATATATACTAGCCGACCTATATATAATAAGTATAATAGAATAAATCTTTATATAATTCTTTTTTAAAAATTTCTAAAATTAGACTATTAATTATTAAAATTATATAAATCGCGCGTTTAAGAAAGAACTTAAGAGTCTTTTTTAAGAATAAGGTATATTCCTTATATTAGATTTTAAGACTATTTAATTATAAAAATTATAAAATATTATATAATAGAACTTTAGTATTAAAAAGATTAAATTAAAATTCTAAAGACTTTTAGTATATACCCCGTATAATAATACTAAGAGGAAAATAAGCTTTAAAAGAAATAAAAAGGATATCTAATAAGATCCTTTTTCTTCTTCTTCTTCTTCTTCTTCTTCTTCTCTTTAAAATATCTACTAGGGTTCTTAGCCTTTAAGATATATACCTAAATCTTTATATAATACTATCTTAGAATAATATAAAGAGATTCTAATTAATTAATTATATAAACCTCTTTTCTTTATATAAAGAACTTCGGTTCCTATCCTATCTAAGTAGTTATTAGATTAACTATTTCTAATACTAATTAATAATACGTATAATAATACCTAGGAAGAACTAAGTTCTAAGAATAATAAGAACTTCTAATAAAACTCTTCCTTTTCTTCTTCTTCTCCTTTTATTCTTTAGAATATCTAATAGGATTCTTAGCCTTTCTAATATATACCTAAATATTTATATAATAATATTTCTTCTTTTTAATAATAAGAGGTAGTTTCTATTTTATAACTATATAAAAACCTCTTTTTTATATAAATAACTTTAACTTTTATACTTAACTATTTTTCTTTTATTTTTTTTTTATTATTATAGTTCGTACGAAGTATATCTATTCTTATAAAAAAGTATAAATTTATTCTATCTATTCTAGTTAATTATAAAAGAAAAATAAAGAAAAAATAAAGAAAATCCTTTTCTTTACTCTCTTTTATCTTCTTTTTATTTCTTTTTATCTTCTTACTTCCCCTTTCTTAAATACTCGTATCTACTAGTTATAGTAGTTATATTAAATTTTATATAATTATTATATATATAAAGTATAAGTACTACTTTAAAAGCTAAGTACTATATAGTATTTAATAAAGAGCTTAATACTTCTTATTATATAATCGTAATACTCTTAATAAGAAGTAGTAAAAGTTATACTACAACTTTATATAAGTACTATATAAAAATATTTCTTTCTTTATATAATTTTTATAATAAACTTTTAAATATTTATATTTAGAATTACTTATAACTTAATATTATACGAGACTATTATTACTATAGCCCTCTCTTTATTTTAAGAAATATTAAAACTCTTTATATAAAAAAGAGAGAAGATATTTATATTAATATAAAGGTCTTATATAAAGGCTTTACTATTTATCTATCTAGTAGATAAAAAGATAGAAAAGTAAATCGACGTAGTACGTATAATAAAATCTTAAAAAGAAATATTAGAAGTACTAATAGCTATACTAGTAGTACTAGTAGTTTAAGAAGAAATAAGAGCTATTTTATACGAAGAAGTTTTAGATTTTAAGATTTTTAAAGTTTTACTAAAGATTAGTATTCGTATAAAAAGAAAGAGGAGTTAAATTAAAAAGAATAGATTATATAGAGAATAGTAAGATTTAAATTTAAAAAAAAAAAAGTTATAAAGAGAGAGATTAGCCCTCTATTTATATCTACTATCTATCTTAATCCGTTTACTTACTATCCTTAATCTATTTATTCGTTATCTTCGATCTATTCGCTTAATTTCTTAAGCCGTTTACTTATTATAAATAGAAATACGATCTATAAACTACTCTTCTTTTATATAATTTAATTCTATTTTTACTTTCTTTTTATATAAAAAGGGGTATTATAAAACTATTCTTACTACCCCTTATATAAATACTTAATTATTTAATTCTAACCTATAGATAAACGTTTACTATTCTACGATTAATTAAATCGACGATTAGAATTCTATTATATAATATTATATAATATAGTATAAATAAATTTCTTCTTTATATAAAGAAAAGTTATATTAATCCTATTTATATAGTTCTACTAATAAACGAATTAGTAGGTACCTAATAATTAGATCTAACTAAGACTACGTCTTATTTACTAGTAGTCTAATTATATTAATAAGGGATTAATATCTATTATTAATAGATATAATATTAGTAATTAAGATTAGTAATTAGTTTTATATAAATATAAGAAGAGAAATATAAGATTAATATTTATATAAAAAGTTTAAATAGAATATTAATACTAGAAAAGAAAAAGTTACTAGTATTTATTTACTAAGTTCTAATATTAATCTTATATATTTAATTATATATAATTATATAAGATTCGTATATATAAATTATCTTCTTAGTAATTTATTATATATAGAGCTTTATACGATTCTTCTAAATAAAAAAGACTTTTATTTAAAGTTCCTTTAATTATTATAAATTATCTATATACTATTATTTAAATCGAATTATTTATTATTTCTATTTCGTACGTATATATATATACTCTAGCTATTTACTTAGTTAAATCCCTATAGTCTATTATTATAAACTATAGACTATTTAATATTTAGTATTATAATACCTAGACTACTTATAATAATAAAGATATAAATTCTAAAGCTTTTAAGAAGATTTAATAGAATATATAATTCTATATCTTTAATATTAATATTAATTAGAACTAGTATAAGGCTAAGTAGAAGTATTTAATTAAGAATACTAGTAATAAGATAGAATTATATTAGACTCTAACTATAATATATAAGCTTAACTTCTAGTACTATTAAGTATATTCTATTATCTTTCTAATAGCTTTCTATACTAATCTCTCTAGTATAGACTAGATAGTATTAGTTATTATAATAGGTTACTATTACTCGTTTCTCCTTTAGCTTAGGTTATCCTTAGCTAGTTTAGACCCTATACTACGTTAGGTCTCGTTAAACCTTAGTTATATTTTCTAAGAAGCTATTTCTATCTAGAATAAGCTAAATACTTATACTCCTACTACTTTTAACTTAAGAAGATAGAGGTTCGTCTTATATAGATAGCTATAATCTAGACTACTTAAGTTTAATCTACCCTAGATTATATCTCTACTATTTAGGCCGATATTATAAGTATTAATTCTATTTTTATAAGAATATAATATAGATTTATATATATAAAGTAATTTAATTATTAAGAATTATAATAATATAAGAGATTAATATATTTAATATACTAATACTATAGATAAACTATTAATAAGATAGAAAATATAAGATATAGAAGAAATAAATATAATATTTAAATATTATATTAAGTTTAATATATATATAATAGTTACTATTATTTATATATCTAAAAATAATTAAATCGTTATATATAATATATAATAATAATTATATTAAAGTATAGCTAATAATATACTATATAATAACTTATAAATAATAGTAATTTATATTATAAGCTATAATACGAATATTATTATATATAATTATTAGAATTATATTTATATTAAAAGCTATAGTATAAATATTATTATATATAATTATATAGATTATATATTATTATAATAAAGTAATATAAATAGATTATATTATATAAATATTATATAAATATTATATATATATATATATAATATTTAGTAACTAGTTATAGAGAATATTAAGTAATATTAAGTAATATTAAATAGTATTAAAGATATAGAATATATAGAGTATATTTATTATAAATATAAACTATTTACTAGTTATATAAACTTATAGTAAACCTTTTATTAATATATAAAGAGTCTCTACCCTTCTATTCTTATAGTACTATCTTAGAATAGCTTTAATATACTAATCTTACTATTAGTTAACTAAAAGACTATCTTTATTATTATAACTTTTAATTAATTATTCTTAGTTCTAAAGTCTTATATATAGTATTTAGTATTTATTATATTTAGATATTATTAATTAAGTCTTAAAAACTATAGAAAAACTTTTAATTTAACTATCTTTTTATTTTACTCTTTCTTTACTCTAGTTTAATAGACTATTAAAAGTCTTATAAATATTATTAAAAACTATAATATATAGATATCTTTAAGAGAGAGTAGTAAAGCTTATAATCTATAATCGAAGAAGAAGAAGAGAAAGAGAGATAATAGAATAAACGGTCGAATAATTAATTTATTAAACTACTTTTCTATTTAAGATAAGGTAGAATAGATTTAATTAGAATTTAATTAAAGATACTTCTAAATAACTACCTTTTAAACTTTAGTCTAATCTTTCTCTACTTATATAAGTCTTTAATACGTAATTAAGATATTTTTCTCTAGCTACTATATTATACTATATATTATCTATTCTAAGTAATATAAATCTCTAGAAATTTAGAATTAATATTTAGCTATTATCTTTAGTTAAAAATTAAAAATCTTAGAATAATATAAGATCTTAAAATTAGGAATAATTAATTAAAAGTTATAATAACTAAGATAGTCTTTAAATTAATTAAGAATAAGATTAGTATATTAAAGCTAATTAACTATTAGACTAATCCTTAAGATTATCTAATCTATTAACTAGAATAGAAAATAAGTAAAAGAATAGAATTATTTAAAAAGTAAATTATAATAATAATTTATTACTAAGTATAAAGAGAATAGTTATAAGATTCTATTCTTATAATACTTTTTATACTAAGTTTAATTAGATATAACTTCTATTTTCTTTTTATAAATATCTTTATTTTTTATATCTTTCTTATTCTTTAGCTTAGAATAGTTTTAATTTATTATAATAATCTAAAAGATTTATTCTATAAGGTCTACGTCTTATAATAGCTAACTTATACTAGTTATAATCTTATTAAGATAGTTTATAACTATTAACTAGGCGTTCTCTTAGCGCGGAGATCGAACGTAGATTTATACCAAACCGGGCCTAGTAGGGTATCCTCGTTAGGTGGGCCACCGGTCTATTATTTTACCGATTCGCTGTAGAAATCCCGATACAGCACCGACCCTCGAGAGCTCCGCCACGCCTTCTCTTCATCTTTAGTGTCTAGTCCCTAAAGCGTCCTCGCCCCACGCTCGAATCTGTCCTGAGCTGGTATGCTTCTGACCTCCATAGATCATTGCCTCTCGTTCTATAGCCGTCATTCGCGTCGTGCCTCTGAGTGCGTCAACCGCGCGTCATCGCCATGACGGATGCATCACGGTCAGCGATGGTCAGCGATAATCAGAGCAAAGCCTATTACACACAGGCTTGATACGTTTCGCGAGTCCGCTCAGTTGCTCTCCCAAGAGCTTGATACTTCTAGTCCCACTACCCAGCGGGGTCAACTAGACAATGAAGGTCCGGGCGTCAGACCTATCATGATGCTTTTCTAATAGACACAGTCTTTCGGAATCACGCTCTTGGTCTCGTATCGGCGCTGCAAATTCTTCTTGCCTCTTGTCTCCTACCGTTGAGCAGCGGCGGCAAAAACCTCTTTAGCGACCTATCTACACTCAACTTAGCCATCAAACACTGGGGATTTCGATGTAGGGCGTGTGATACCTCTCCTCCGTGCAGCCCTCAATGAGGAGCCCGGTGTCGTTATTTGGGAGGATGCCTAT
Organism: Darksidea phi; assembly: GCA_030770425.1. Lineage (NCBI taxonomy): Eukaryota > Fungi > Ascomycota > Dothideomycetes > Pleosporales > Lentitheciaceae > Darksidea > Darksidea phi. The sequence goes on along the minus strand of JASJFT010000044.1, from coordinate 45,868 downwards.
AACCTACTTACAGAACCAACCTTCACGACCGATGTCGCGTCATCGACACCGCCACCGTCAGGCCCTCCCCGTACCACGTCCTTTCAGCAGATGCCTTAGTTATTCAACACAGGCAGCTTCGCAGACACCTCCGAGCTCAGAAAGAATGTAGATCCCATACGCAAGGATGAAGTAGAGGATAATCTCAAGATCGACCGCCCGGACGTTTTTAATACGTTCTTTGGGCGGATTCCGAGGCTTCGGGAGATGACGACAAGCTGCACGTTCAAGCGCTTCAACATGGTTGCAGGTCAACTTCGTTGGGCTGAAAACGCAGATATATACAAGAAGGTGTGAGGGTAGCTGGCTGCAATGTTCTGTCGCAATGTCTTGGGGGGCATATCACAAAAGCAAAGGGCCATTGGGCGAGTTACACCTGATATGAGTCGACTCATATAACAATATCCGTCGTCTGTATCATTATGTAGCCCTTCAACCAAGGACTGTTCTGCATTACGACTTGAATTCGCCATCAGTGAAGTCGATCACCTGAGCCTTTTCCAATACCTTCCCCGCGAGCTTTTTGAATTCATCGTGAACAGGATCCTCGTTGACGTAGTAATCTCGGTCCTCCGCTGTCTCGAACTCTATGATAAACGCGTGGGTGATGCCGTTCTGCGTCATTGCAGTCAGTTAACGTCGAAGATGATCTCGAAAATGTTTCATTCAGGGGAGCAAAAATGACCATACCTGTGCTCCTTCGGGCGAGTTATCGGTACCCCCGGATACGGACTTGATATACGGCATCTTTGACATGGGGTGAATACAACCGTCCTTTAATCCGAGCATGCGTTGAGAAATCTTGAGGATCCCGAACCCATCAGACTATGTCAATCAGCAGAAGGGGCACGTACATCGTTGATCGCTTCTGTGCTAGCGGATCCTTTGAATTGGAAGAGGACGACGTGGGTGATACCCATGTTCAGTTTCGCTTTTGAAATAGATGAGTAGAGGGAAACCAGCAATAAATGCTAACAATTACTTTCCGTCGAAGAAGGATGGAGATGGAGGTAAGCTGCGTCGGAGTACCCCAGGGCAGAGAGGTTGCTAGAAAGCGGGGTCGAGCGCAGATTTAATATCGGCAACATCAATGACTAATAGCCGAGCGTCTGATTCTTAACGTCGAGTATGCCAGAAATTCATCAATTATATTTCATCACTACCAGCCCCACAACGTTAAATATATAAGGCGCTTGAGAACTTGCATATAAACTACAAGATATGACGTTGGAGGAAGAAAATAGTGAAAAAGGAGAAGAGGTTAAACAACTTAGCACTGCCAGAACGCTGTGATACAACGGACAAAGAGACAATGAGACGAAAAGTCCAATTCTTATATTCGCGCACGTATCGACGACTTAGAATACGAGGAAACGTGCTCCAGATCACGCTTTTGCCAGCTGAATACCTTGTAGGATGACCTGAATCAGACTAAGAACGATACTTATGCCCCCGATGATGGAAACAAGCCAGAAAGTCCAGTACTGCAGTTTATCACGTCGATCATGAACAAGTTCGCCCATTGAGGACGGCCGGAAAGCTTTGAGATCTGTTGCAATGAGCTTGATTCTTTCGGACAACACCGGAAAATGCTGGGCAGTAATATACAATGGCAGGTTCGGGGTGAAGGTTTGATTGATATTCTTCTCCATGCAAAGGATCGACAGTAGCTCATCCGGTGTTTGACCCGTCGGCTTCAGTGTATGTTTGAATAGCTTTCTTGAAGGATCATGCTGCCCGAACAGCAGGCGGTAAGATAAGAGGACTTCTCGCATGAATTGGGATATATCCCCCTCGCTCGCGCGGGGATCAAAGGACCGCTTCTCGGCACTCGCAAAGGCGTATATAGCTCCGTGGGATTCGAGAGCGGGAATGCAGAATGACGGATAGCTGAAGAGGGAAAGCGTTCGTTCCGACTTGTTGTAGTCTAGGTGCAGCGCGAGACAGTCTACCCATCGAATTTGTACGTGCAGAAGTGTCTGGAGAAGGTATGCGTTCGTTTCAGCGGGGTCTATTGCTAGCCACGTTGCTGCAGCTTTGCTGTTTTCGCTCGCAACTTGGGCGATATCGGGGGATGGAGCAGGAAGCAGGTTTCCGAACCCTTTCAAAACGGCAAATAGGGGGCGGTCTGAGAGGTCGACTGACACTCTGTGAGTGTCAAATACCAGGCCCGAGTTTGAGTGTACATCATATTCATGGACGGCGAGCTCGTCCAGGGAGCAGGTGTTGAAAGCCGGTCGGTATAACATAGACTGCCAGCCAAGAATCGCGAAAACGAGGAGCCTCTGTGCATTGGATGACTCCGGGGTGGTCTCCAGATTCTGCGTTTTGCGCAGGTGCTCGACCACGTCATCGATGGTCACAGCTTCGGTGTCATGGATGAATGCGGCCACGGCAGCGAAAACTCGTTCAAACCCATTGTCTTCCCGTAGTGTTCCTTCTCCGACGCGAAGTTGTCTGACGGTATGCGGTAAGTTGTCGAGCTGGCTACGGAGCCACGGGTGGTACCAGCTCAAGCCGTCCGATGTCGAGCAAAAGACGGACACTGGTTGAGGGTCTTTGAACAGGTCGTGCAATGAGCTTCTACGGACCGTGGGTGTGCTAGTCGTGGAAAGAACTAAAGTAGTGAGATCTTGAGCCTAGAACTATACGCATGACCACGTTGCTAGACTTACAGCTCGACTTCCTTCTTATCCCCAAGCGTCGGGTACTAGTCGATGGCTTCTGTCGGGATCGGGCCGTAGTCAGTGAATGCGCAGCTGGGGAGATGCTTGGACGCCGCTCATTGACAGTCTCCGCACGTAGTTCTCGCCTCTCCATCTTTCCTCTCGAAAGGGCTAGTAGCCAACGGCTTCGGGCAGGCCTAGGGAAGCTAAAGGCATTTTAAAATGGTTCAAACGACTGCACGCAAGGCTACGATGCCCTCTGCCTTTCGGGGGCTGAGACGGGATGCTAAGCGCTCGGGCCGGGTATCGGAGGTTCTCGGATGCTCAGAGCCACACAGTGCCCTACCTGAGGGCGGCACGGGTGTCGCCTTCCTGCCAACCAATCAGACACGAGCGTCTAAGCACGCAGCCCGCACTGCACTGCTCATGCACTTTCTTGGTCGAATGAGCACTCTTCGAGCGGCGCCGAAAGGCCACTAACGCAGTCGGGTAATGTGCTTCGCCCACAATTGGAAGAAAATCGCCAAAATATCAACTCTCGGCAACTCTATCAATATGTGGGCTATAGAGGCAGCTCTTGAAGCCCTGAAATCTCTGGATCTAGGAGCGAAACTTGATTATACGTAGATCGCGAAACATTTGGTGCTGATCTCAACGCTGTCGAAACGCCACTAAGGCTATATGACGAAGGAATGGGACGGCAATTGTAAGTGGATAGCAACTATTGCCTGTATTTGCGCTGATGGGGCGGCTCTTATGCCTGCCCTGGTTTGTAAAGCCTTTTCATTGGCTGATTATTTGTACTTCGTTCATTCTTCCACTATGAGGGCGGCTGGGTTATCCGCCCTTGCAGGCCTCCTGGCCACCGCGCACGCTATTCAGTGCAACATTGAGCATCCTATTAGCGGCTCTACCTTTGACCTGACTCAGGAGCTCCACAAAGCCGTCAATGGACCAATTGAGGAGCTCTGCGAAAAGGGCTTCGAGGGCAGCGAAGGAATGCTCTCTTTCAACGCAGGAGAGACCACTTTCCAAATTACCAAAGATTTTGAGGAAGCCAAGCTTACGACTGAAAGATGCAATGCTGCTTTCAATGCCATCATTGCCGAGTGCGTCGCCAAAGACAACGTTTGGGGCGGCGATCTCGACAGTGAGGGCTTGCTCTATGATATTCATCACACACAGCTGCGCCAGAGGGACATTGACAATATCGGCGTGTACTCCGACTACGAAGATGATGAAAACTTCGACTTTGAGCAATTTGGAGAGTTGACTGGAAGGGATGAGCTGGACCACGAGGGCGACTTGGATGGGCTGAGAGAGCTGACTTTGGAGGAGGGTGACTTTGAAGACATTGAAGTTCGCTCTCCCAAAGGTTCGAAGCCAAAACCTAAACCGAAGCCAGTGCCTAAGCCAGAGCCAAAGCCAACAAAGCCAAAGCCGAATGTCCAGTTAACCCAGCACCGGTCCCAAGCAAACCCAGCAAGCCGCAACAAAGCAAGCCAGCAAAGGCCAAACCTGCCACCCCATTCCTGAAGCTCGTCAAGCAAGTAGAGGCCGAGAACGCTCGGTTGGCGCCTAAATCTGTGGACGTGGGCGAGGAGCACGTAGGCGGAATGGCAGTGCTTGCAAAAAGGACGACCCCCAAATCCGCACTGGCATGCGGAATGAGACTGGCCGCTGATGACTATCCCTCGCCTAACGAGATGCTAAACAATGCTCGAGTCTACGGCTACGCACAGCCCAACCAGTGTGCCAACATGCAGTGGGTCAGTACGCCTGGCGCCCGGCGGGTACCGAATACAGCATACGACGTCGAGCACGTGCTCGAGTGGAACGTGGTGACCAGCTTCTTTGACTGGCTGAACGAGAACCACTTCAGGGGTCGCAGATTCAACAATCCCAACCCGCGACGCCTTGCCAACCAGCAAACTGGTGCACGCGCACAGGTCAGCCTCTGCACGCTCTGGAAAGACCAATGGAATGTGCCCGCATTCGTGCTGCAAAATGGACCCGCACGAACTCCATTCAAACACATCGTGGCCAAATTTCCCTCCGCTACGAATGCCCGGGCTGATTTTGTCTGGCTGCAGCGAGTCATCAACCAAGTGCCCAAGGCCAACATGTGGGCGCGCAAGTCGACGCCAGGCATCTTCTCCGACACGATGATGAACACGCGGCTCAACGGAAACAACGTCGATCTCGCGCGCCGAGCCGTCCTCAACCTCAAGTACCTGCTAGGCGCTCAAAAGTACATGAAGAACCCGACAGTCGCCGGCTTGCTGGCTACGCAGAAGAACCGTGTCGGCACAGTGCTTGGCCAGCTCGACACCGCCATGCCCAACCATCGCAGGGCGGTTGCCGGCCAGCAGCTCGATGCCTGGAACCCGATCGGTCTGCATCATCTGTGGAACACTTATATGAATCAGAAGTTTGATACGGCGGTCCAAAGAACGAGGCACACGATGGATACGTATGTTGCTAGGGCGGAGCAAAGATGGGTCAGACAGCACCGTCCAAATGATGCTGCACATAATGAGTTGAAGGGTGCCATCAGGGCCGTTGCGAGGCAGTGGAGGGCTGAGCGTAATAACTGGAACCGCCCCGCCCGTTGGTAAGTCTTGGCTTACGGCATGATCGGGGGAAGATCGGGGTACCAGAACCTCCGTAGGTTGTTTGCGGTGGAGTATCTGGGGGTGTGGGCGATGTTTTCATTCTGGTGCATATTTCATTGTTAGCGCTGGTTTCTGTGTAGGGACGTAGATGGTTTTACTCCGGCGCACATAGATCATTAGCGTTAGGGTATTTGTAGGGAACATACATTTTGTTTACTTTAGTTCTTATGATCCACCCATAGTACTTCCACCGGGGTGCCTCGAAACAAACCCATAAAGAGCGAATATGAGTGCTAGAATTTGAAATATGTGGGACGGAGGGGCTTTGCAACACATACGTTGCTAAACAGCGTGCATATCGCTCTATTCAGTACAGGAGCTCTTGGGTGAACTCGGGAAACGTTCGCCACTCATAGCACTCAAACACCCATCGCTCAACCAAGCCATCACTACCTTCCTCATCTCCCCAATACTCGATAAGCTCCTCTCCATGTTGTTGACGACCAATCCGTCGAAACATCTCACCCAGCTCAGCGCTCGGACGCCATTTGCCGACTTTCCACCAAAGCTGGCGGGCGGCAGAATAATTCTCACCAGGCATTTCGCTGAACGCTTCCACGCCAGGTTTCGAGTATGCAATTCCCCAAGCCATGTCTTTAGATCCCGCTGTTATGAGCTCAGTGATGTCGTACTCCTCGTAGATGCCACCCATGTCATAGGCGAAGAAGTGCAGAGGACACCACAGAGCTAATTCGTGCAGGGAGGGCATATGTGCTGTTGCTTTTGCGATTGCAGCGAGAAACGGTAGAAGAGTTTCATCGTTGGGCATGACGCGAAACTGTGCCGACGCGATGGCGTCACGACGTATCTCGTCTTCTCTTTCATCCCAGGAGGCGTCCTCGGTCGTCTTCTCTAATGGCGGGTATGAATTTTCGCTAAGCTCATAGCCATCAATGCGGCCCTCGCCTTCCAATCCCTTAAAGTACCAGGTACCAGATGGGGTTGTCATATGGAATCTGATGTTGATAGTCTCCAAATAAGGCCAGTGAGGCGTGGTATCATCGCTAGGCCAAAATAGCGTCTCGTCGACTACGGCAAATAGACACATGCGCCGGAGTTTATAGGACAGCATTCGAAGGCTGTTGCTAAAAGGATCGTACGCTGATGGCGAGACGAGGTTGGGCATTGCATCGCGTTGATCAATCAGCTCGATGGGCTCGAGCGGCTGAATGAAGTTCAACTGGAATTCTCTCAAACTAGGCAAAGAAACAGCAGCGAGTGCTTTCGAGAAATCGAGGCGCGAGTCCCGGCGCGGTCCCTGGTATACGTGTGTCAGATGTTTGGCAACCTCGTCGATGCAAGGTGTCGGCCATTCATCTCCCCCAATCTCACAAGCCAGCGACTCCAGGTTCGGCAATCGGCTCGAAAGATCCAAAAGTACTCTAAGATCCAGCTTTCGCAAAGATTTTGTAGGGTCGTCGGTCGGGCTGTACGATGCCCCGTTTACGATGCGGACCGAACGGATCGATGTGAGCTTCGGTAGCCTCTCTGGATTTAGGAGGTGAATCCGCCAGCTCACGAATGCTCGATGGAGACATAACATGGCTCTATCGATTTTCATGACGGGCGTGCCTATGGTAAGTCGAATCTTGCCCGGTCCGTACTTCTCGCAGGCCTGGTCTTCGAGAGTCTTCAGGGTTTGGAAAAGGAAGTTGATCTGTCCCGTAAAATGCTCATCTAGCTTGCGGAGCTCTTCTGCTGTTTCGCGGCAAGGCAGATACCCGCCGTCATCATCCTGCCCTTCCGCACTTGGATCGGGAAGATGGGTTCTAACATCGACATCTCGGAGGTAGCGAAAGCGCCGATTGCTGAACCTCTCGACAAATTTATCTGCGGTTGTATCGTCAAGATTCAGTTGGAAACCCGCAAAAGCGCCAGAGCACTGCTCGGCAGCAACCTGGAATTTTCGGGATACCGTGAGCGTGTTCTTCAATTCGTCGAGGTCGAGGTAGCTGCTGATGCGGTCCACGAGCTCTTGCGGTAGCCGATCCATGTCGTAAATGTTCAAATGCTCTTTTGGGGTGGATTTGGAGAGAATGGGCGATGGTGATATTTTAAAGTGGAATCGAAGACCCAGCACTTCGATGGTTAGGCGGTGCGGTTCAGAGTAAGCTGCAGGGTATGCGCCGCGACTAACTTAATTTAGCTGTGGCACGTGCGCACGCCGTCGTGCCTGTCTAAACATGGGAGGCCCAAATGGTCGCCTATCTCCCGACCGGCCCCCGGTTTCGCTTAGACGGGTGCTGCAGCACCATCGCCTCTCAAATCGCTGCCCCCACTCCAGACCATGAGCCCGTCATCGAAATGCTGCCTGATAATCTGTCCACGGCCAAACATAGCTCGCCCGTCTCCGCCCAGTTGCTGCACATTGTGCCCCATAGCATTCAATTCATCGACGACATTGCAGTCGATTCCCTCTTCTAGGTATATCGTTACATCCGTCATCCGTCCATCTTCGCTCGGCATTCCAGCGCCGATACAAAATTCGCGGTGCATCGAGTGCAGCTTAAGGACTAAGTTTAAGACCTTTTAGTTTAAGAGGACCTGTAGATAGCCTTAAGGTTGTATAAAGCCACCCATAACGCTATATACGCTATAGAGGCTTTAGTCCTTTATATACGTAATTAAACCTAGAATAATAGTATAGTATAGCTACTATAAGGGGGCAACCCCGTCCTTACTACATAGCTGACTGCGTACGGAGAGTCCGTCTATAACAGTACGAGGGAAACGAATAGATAGGTGAGGAACTGAATCCTGCGGAGCAGCCTCCTATATATACTAGCTATCGGAGCGGAACAACCGACTCCGGGCGAAACGCTGGCTCTGGGTGTGGACCTGACTGTTCAGGAACCACGTGACGACAGCTCCGTATACTACGGAGCGCGAATGGGCCTCAGCCCATTACATATTTAAGATTAAAATTCGGGGTTTTTGGTATATTTTGGGGTTCGCGACTCGCTTGTATTCGCGAATCGCTTATAAAACACGTCAGGGTTTTTGATGTTAACGTTATTCACTAGTGGCGGCCAGCATATAGAGCGGGTGGGGCTATCCACGTGATGTCAGCTTGTCAGAGCTCAGCCATGACGCACCGGCCACCACCTTCAGCTTGGTCGTCCTGAATACTCTATCACCTATGTAGTCTTTGCTAGTACAGCTCTTCGACTGCTTAATCTACGCAAATCTTCTTTATTACCCTCAGTATCATCCTATTCCGGTGCTGGATATTCCCCTCTCGATGCGGCTTTTACAGCTTGACGATAACGGCGGATTCAGCCTTGTTGAGCGCGTAGGTAACGACATTCCACGCTATGCGATTCTATCGCATACATGGGGGCGAGACGACGAGGAATTTACCTTCCAAGATCTGATAAGCGATAGAGGTAAAGGCAAACCTGGCTACCGTAAGGTTCGTTTCTGTATAAAGCGAGCTGCAAGAGACGGCCTCCGATATTCCTGGGTAGACACCTGCTGTATCGACAAATCCAGCAGCGCGGAGCTTTCAGAGGCCATCAACTCCATGTTCCACTGGTACTATAATGCGGCTAAATGCTACGTATATCTATCCGATGTTTCGGTTGGCGTCTCTGTCGGAAGCGACTTGTCCTCTCAGCGGATATGGAAACCAGCTTTTCAGAATAGCAGATGGTTTACTCGAGGCTGGACGCTCCAAGAGCTTGTTGCTCCGACATCTGTTGAATTCTTTTCCGCGGACGGCGAGCGAATCGGGGATAAAGTCTCACTTGTAGAAGAAATTCATGAAATAACAGGCATTTGCATTCAAGCTCTCCAAGGAAGGCCTTTATCCGAGTTCAGCCTCGATGAGCGCATGTCATGGGCAGAAAGACGCGAGACGAAGCGCGAGGAAGACGCGGCATACTGTCTGCTAGGCATTTTCGACATCCATATACCGCCTATCTACGGCGAAGGGCGACAGAAAGCGTTGAACCGGCTCAAGAAAGAGATTAAAGGTGACAACTCGATTAAGCTGTCCATCGCGAAAGGGGCGTCCTTCGACTCTCACACTGAGGACCACATCTCAAGTTGCGAATATATCCAGAAGAGGTTTGAGGACCCATGCAGGGCTGTAGTCAAGAGAGACACAGACATCACAGCCCAGACAGTGGTGGTCCAGAAAAATCAGTCCTTACTCCGGAGACTTTTCAGCATAATCGCGGGTGATAATGCAGCTCAGATAATAGCCCTGAAGGAATTGGTGTCTAAAGCCTAGTATGGTACACATGCTTTGCATTATCTTACTGGCTTACTGATATCTAGCAGCATTTCTACGCAACAAATTTACGGTGTCATCCTTGAGATTCGTTCCGCTCTCTCAGCAGCGCCTGACACTCGCTTGACTTTCCTCCAAGATCCTGTTCGGTTCGAAGACGCTTTAGGCCGCATGACACTGTTTCCATCTGAGTTTTCTGTCGACGACCTAGAAGCCATTATTGAGCGTCGATTTCAGGAAGGCCCTGGCAAACAGCATGTGCAGGCTGGAGACTATGAATTATGTAATACACGCAATACAAGACAAGTGATATCAGCGTCAGATGGAGTTGGCCTATTGCCAGGCATGAATGTCAGAATGGCTATTGTTATCAAAAGGTCCACCTCTAGCGGGGACCTTTGTCCAATGCCACGGTGCCGGTCCTCGAACACCGAATCTGTCTCTGGTGGTGGGCGGAAATGGTTGGTTACTCTCTCGCTCTTATGTTCTGGTTCTTCGACTGATGTTATCCAGTTGCAACTGCAGTGTTTGGTTCGACCAATCGAGTAGGAAGCGAAAATGGGAAAGCTTCTTAGAGCTAGAGCCACGTATAGATCTGCCTGAACGTGAGAAGAAAATGCCGCGTTCATGGAAGCAGTTACCAAAGATAGGGGGCACCGGGTCCAGCATTGACTTCGAGGCTTTCAGAAATGTCCGTGTTGACAGCTACAAGACGAAAGTCGAGACCAGTAGCAGTTCCGAAGGTCAGACCACTCTCCGCGAGAAGTTAAACATGACTTGCGGTAATCCGCGCAATCCCATTCCACGCGCAATGTCCCACTCGTCACGATCTGACGATGCATTCCCCATCACGGATTTCGGAAGTCCATTCCACTTTGGCAATACCCCTGCTGTCCAGAAACCGAATCCCTTGGAGAAGATCGAGCGACAGCAGAATGGCGGAGACGACGAGGTTGTACCGGGCGAGGATCCGTTACAGATGCTCAACTGTCATCAGATATGGTAAGACTAAAACCAGCCCTCAATTTTAACCACTACTCACCGTTAATAGGGACAAACTCTCAAATCGTGCCGACTTCAAGAACGGTACCATCGACATTGACAATCTATGTTCAGAGCTTCGCGCCAAGGCTCGATGTTCGGAGCGCGGTGTTGTGGTCGATCACAAGGACGTCGAAGCTGCCCTGCGGCGTCTTCCAAAGGACCAGAAGTAATCGTTGTCTTCGTACTACGAAATGAATGCATGACTGCGCGACTGTATTGAAAAACTGGTTGGGAGCTTTTCGACATCCTTACGACGCTACCAATGTCGCAAGGCTAACTAATGTCCGTCCCTGGGTAGCAAGACACCGTCTATGGCGAGACCAATGAGGGTACTTTGACTCGCAGCAACTTGGAACTCTATGCGCACAACGAATATTGCAATAATTCTATGAATATAATCCGCTGCAGCCAATCCTAGATGTGTGTAATCCACTCTTCCCCAAAATTACGTTCGCATCGGCGCTTGCGTGCGTCATTTGTAAACGACCTCCTTTCATGGCGTACCGACTTCTCTTCCCACAGCACCAACATTGAGCCTTTATTACTCCGAATCTTCGTAATATTACCCTGTCTAAGCCCTAAAACCTCCCTCTGGTGGTAGGAAGCCATTATCAGCCCTATGCGCGCTACCGGGCGCAATTTCATGCAGGGTCACCATGTGGATTGGTACCTCAGGCGGAACCGGGTCACCGACCCCTTGTTAATGCGGGGTTAGCTGGCGCCGATGGTGGTGTTGACGGATGGTAGTCCGAGTCATGAGCCTAGCCCATCAAGCGACGACTCCATATTCACATCTGGACATGCTTGTCTCCGAACAAGGATCGATTGCAATCGATTCGTGCGGAGAATGACATAAAAAAGCCCAAGACAGAGGGAAATTCCCGTCCCTAGGGCGAAGAGTGTCATAACAGGGACATCTTCCACCGTTCGACGAGCCAATGCGGTCTATGCGCACGCATGGCACAGACACCGGAAGTCGTGGCGATCTACGCGATATTACGATTGATTAGAGGAAAGAGAACATGAACAACTATTTAATAGCGACCAGAACTAGCAATATAGCTACTTGAGAGGGATAGTCACGCCTGCTTCTCTGCGTCAGACCGTGCTTCAAGATGTACGACACTGCCTTTCTGGCGCAGATACTCGTCCAGCGCCTTCCGCTGGTCTTCGGGAACATCGTTGATATGGACGGCCACGTCGTCGCCGAACTTTGCATTGACCTCTTCGAGCGACAGTCCGGCAGTCTCAGGGAAGTAGAAGTAGATGACCGGGATGAACACGACGGACCAGCAGATGATGACGAGGTAATATTTCCATCCTACAGCGACGAAACCGATGGGAGCGGTCTGGAGTAGGATGATGGAAGATGCGAATTGGCCGAAAAGAGAGAAACCTGCGGTGGTTTGAAAGTTAGTACACCGCGCTGGACTGCTTTTGGGAGAGCGGAGAGGGTCCCGTAGAACAGCTTACCCATGCCGATAGGTCTGATTTCGGTTGGAAAAATCTCCGAGACGTAAATGTACATAGTAGTATCGCAGAAGGTCCTAGACGTGCGAGGTCAGTTAGGGCTTCGAACCGGCGTGGAATTCGAAGTAAAACGAAGCCTTACCCCTGGAAAAGAAGATAGAGAAAAATGCAGAAGACGCCAGCGGCATTGCCTGCCTGATTGGAAGTACCTGAGTACAAGGCCAGCATGATGACGAGTAAGGTCACGGTCAGGATAATGCCAGCGAACCCGGTCATAAACATACCGCGCCGAGAATTGACCTTGTCGTGCATCCATGCCCCCAGTGGATTATAGATGATGCCTACGTTTCATTACTAGTCAGTAACAAGCCTTTATAATAGCAGTAGCCAGCCAGGAGACTGACCCGCTGTGGACAGCCAGACGGCAGAGAGGAGAAGCGGCATAGCGCCCGTCTGACCTAAATTGGTGAAGAGAATGACGAGATAGTTGTTCTGTGTATTGTCAGAGAAATGCGGCGAGCGAGCAAAGAGCGGAACTCAGCGAATGGGAATTTACAATGACAAGTGGTCCACCAAACTCCGCGCCCCATTGCGTCAGAAAGCCCACAATCATGCGTTTGCGGTAGCTCTTGATCTTCAGCACGGCCGTCCAAGGGTTGACATGGAGCTTCGCAAGCTTGGCCGAGTCCATGGCAAGTTGTTGCTGGGTCTGATAGTACTCTTCCTTGGCCACCAGGTCCTCAGGGTCCTCGGGCGACCCGCGAAGTCTCTGCAGAACTTCCCATGCTTCCTCGTGCTTGCCTTTTTGCAAGAGCCAGCGTGGCGAGCGAGGAATCCAGATGGAGGCAATCAAGAGGATAGTGGGCCACAGGCATTGCATAGCAAGAGGAAATCGCCACGCGAAGCTAGGGATCGTGGAAGTAGCGTAATAGCAGGCGTATCCCAGCCAGGATGACAGCATGTAACCGAAGACGAGGAAGATGGCGTGATGGCCGACAAGCCAGCCTCTGTGTGCGGGCGGGGACATTTCCGAAAGATACATGGGACAAACAGTGACGAGGACGCCGATGCCGAGACCACATATGAAGCGGCCGGCTTGGAACATGCTGAACGAGCCGCAGTGTCAGCCCAATTACAAAGGACAAGGGGCATTTCTAGCATTGCTACGAACCCGAGAATTGCTGCACCGCTTTGCAAGGCTCCACCAATCATCGAGAGCAGGGCTCCGATCTGGATGCTACGCTTGCGACCAAGAGCGGTAGCAGCCCACATGATGAATAGACAGCCAACGGCGCCACCGGCACTGTACAGGCCGTTGGCTGTCGCGATGGCATGCGTTGTGGAGCCGCCGTAGCCAGGCTCGCCTTGCTGTGGGAGGTTGAAGAACTGGTACCAACCTGGTTGGCCGATGGTGCTACCGATGACAGACGACGCATATCCGTAAGTCTGTTGGGATTAGGCAATGTTTCAGCAAGGTACCCGCGAGCTTAATACCTTCATTCATTCAAATAGAACTAGGAAGCGCAGGCTGGTAACTTACAAGGGAGCCGAATGCGACCGCCACTGTGACAAGCCTGTTGTAGGCCGTGGTGCCTTTCTTGCGTGCATCGTTGGGTGCCATGATGTTATCAGTGTGACAGGAACTCTGCGTCGGGCGCGTACGGTAATATCTGATCCTGCGATACAATAGAGGAATGAATACCGCAAAGGGAAGAAGGCCGACCACCGAACGATTCGCAATATTGCTCGGGAACGTGCCACCCGGAAACAAGGGGCTGTCGGCCCTTCCCTGTGGGGCCCGGAGCGTACCATTGGCACTAGGCCTCTTTGGGTTTGGCGTTCAACCCTAGAGGCTTGCGTAGCGAAGTGTATACAGCATCCAATTGAGAGGTGCGTCTGCGTGCAGATGAGAGTCCTGCGTCTCCAATGCTCAGTCTGAAAGATTGCGTCAAAGGTTACACATTGAATGCGGAGACTGTACATCTATGAATGTCTATTGGCTAGTCGAGTCTTGTAGCAATACGTAAAGCAGATTATACACATCTTCCTCCGTCAACCTGGCACGTATGGTCAGCAAATGTTGCTAGATAGAAATAACGGAGCGATCGCGAGGAAGCCAGGCGACAATTAACTGACCTCAAGTTCAACGCCTGTTATGAAGCTTGCTTCGTCGCTCGCCAGATAGCAGCAAGCGCTAGCAACATCACTTGGCATACACGTCCTGCCCATAGGCACCGTAGCCAGGAATGGCTTCATGTCGTCGGTGTTGCCACCCACAAAAAGATCCGTTCTGCGTGACACGAGTTAGCATCTCGCAGTAACTGATGAGCACGGCAGATAATGGACCGAACATACAATCCTGTCTGACCCACCCCTGGGCAGACCGTGTTAAAGCGGAGTCCGCGTGCCGCGTACTCGACTGCCATGGCCTTTGTGGCATTGCTCACTTCAGCCTTCGAGGCGTTGTACCAGGTCAAGTTCGGCCTCGGACGGATTGCAGCTGTGGATGCAACATTGATGAAACTTGCAGACTTGCCTCGTTCCAAAAACCACGGTACAATAGTGCTCGTCGAGAGGAAGATGGAGCGGACGTTGACGTTAAAAACCAAGTCGAGGTCGGCCGGGGTAACTTGCTCCGTGGGCTTGTTCTTGTACGTTGTGCCCGCGTTGTTGACAATGATGTCCAATGTTCCGAACGTGTCGACAGTGTGCTCTAGAAGGCTCTCCCAATCGCCTTTCTGTGTGACGTCGATACGAAACGCACTGCAGCCTAGCTCTTTAGCTGTGTTCTGTCCTGAGGCCTCGGATAGGTCTGCAATAACCACCTTCGCGCCCTCCTCGAGAAATTTCTGTGCGATGCCTTTGCCATAGCCAGACGCCGCTCCAGTGACAATTGCAACCTTGCCTGCAAGACGGGGACTCATGATAGTAATTTTGATAGGGCGTTTGGGGGAAGGCGCGTTCGATGGGGTAAAATGCAGAGTAGAATTGCTCCTGAACGATTGTTGTGGTTCAGTTGGTGACAGCACCGGCTGAACCACGACGGATTACACACCTACCCATGTGGCACCCGAGCACCGCCATTTCCAATGTTATTAGCAGTAATGATGGTAAGACAGTGACCAAGGTCAATGCACGAACCCCTTGCTCGCTATTCCCCTCTTTAAACTGGCGAATGATACTTGAGCTTCGGAGTGTGCCTCCAGAGCTGCCGGAGAGAACCACCCCATGGACACGTCAGAAACCCAACTTGAGGTCTATTTTCGGCTTGCTACGAAACACCATACCAACTCGCAGGATTTGACTGTTCCTAACCATGGCCACGAATCAAGAGGTAGAAGAAGCAAGAGCCCTGCACGCTGTGCCGTTCGATTCGCTCCCAAACTATCGGCATGTATGGAATCGGGCTGAAGCTGGTAGCTACACGGAAGGCTTAGGGCGTCTTGTCATTGTAACCCCTGAAATGGTCGCTGCGGCGGCGAGACAATGTATCAGATCGGGGCGGCGCACGACCTTGGCTTGGGACATGAATCAGCTCAACGTTGCCAATTTCAACCGCCAGCCAGCGCAGCACCACATTGTCGGCCTTATGGGCGGGCTCGCCTTCGACGATGTGTATGTTTTCAATCCACAACAGTCGTCTCAGTGGGATGGATTGCGTCACTTTTCGGCTCCATTTCCAGCGCAGGACGAATTGAATCCGACAAGAGCAGATTCACGACTCTACTATGGCGGAGTGGCAGCAAAGGAAATCATTGACCGCTCGTCGAACCGCATCGGAATGCAACACTGGGCGCAGGAAGGAATTTGCGGTCGCGGGGTGCTCCTAGACTACGCCAGCTACGCCGAGCGTCACGGTATCAGATACTCATCCTTCTCGGACCACAGCATTCCGCTACATACATTGCTAGATGTCGCCAAGGAGCAGAACAACCTGCAGTTCCAACGGGGCGACATTTTGTTGGTCCGCATCGGCTTAGTCCACGAGTGGGAAACGAAGATGGGCGTCAGTGAGCGAACGGCATACGCCACTACCAACACTCCGCAACATGCCGGGGTCGAAGGCACTGTGGAAATGCTGCGCTGGATCTGGGACACGGGGTTTGCAGCCGTTGGTGGTGACAGCCTGTCTTTCGAGGTCTATCCGCCAAAGAAGGAGTATGCGCGAGAGGGCGCATCGGAAAAGGTGCCGGGATTGTTTATGCACGAAGTGCTTCTGCCAGGATGGGGTATGCCTATAGGAGAGCTTTTTGACTTGGAGAAACTCAGCGAGATATGTAAGGAGGAAGGGCGATGGGACTTCTTTGTGTCGAGCGCCCCTTTGAACATGCCCGGTGGCGTTAGCAGCCCCCCAAATTCAATGGCTTTTTTCTAGATGCTTGGGAAATCTGGAGATGCGGGGGAGATGCGGAGAACCGGCGCTAATCTCGCTAAGCCTCGCTCTTGGCTCCACTCTGGCGCTTCCCCTGACACAAAAGCCTAAGCAGGCCGTTGAGCTGAAAGTCTTTTACACCATCAATCCAGGTCCCATCGTCGCCACATGTCTGCAAAAGAAAACTCTTGTCCACACTGCCCGCGGACGTTTTCACGTCCCAGCCATTTGCAGCGCCATGTGCAATCCCATCTGCATCGAAATCAGCGCGATATGCGCTCCTGCCACCAATGCGGCCGGCGCTTTTCGCGCAACGACGTCTTAATCAGACATTTGCGATCCTTTCACGGCGACCAAGTGCACTGTGCCCGTGTTAGCCGCAAGTCATGCGCACGTTGTGTTCTGAAAAAAACCCGCTGCGACCGTGGCCATCCGTGCCAGCATTGCGTCAAGGCCGAGGTCGATTGTCTCTATCATCAGGGCCCTGAAACGGATATGTCAATCTCACAGCACCACAAGTCGGAGCTGGTGCACGTTACCTCTTCCCGGGCCGAAAGGCCAGAGCAGCAGCAGCAGCAGCAGCAGCAGCAGCAAAAGACTCCCGTCGAGAACGGCGCAGGTCATGGTATGCTACATGACCTTTCTATGTCTTCCTCTTACGCCCTTGACCGATGGTTTGACGAACCGTTCACGGCTACACCACTTCAACACGAGGCTGTGACGATAGTCGCGGCAACCTCACCTTCCTTTGCGACCGCGGAAAAGTCTACAGAAACCGAATTGACCGATCCGTGTCGCTCCGACACTTTTGGGCCCATTCTGTCTCCTAACGCCACCTTTGACTTTGGCTTCAGCGACCTCGACTGGCTTGACGTTGACTTTAGTCAGTTCGATCTCGATCAATGGCATGCAGGAAACGGGCCTGGAGCGAGCGCCACGGTTGCTACCGCATCACCGCTACCTCCTGTAGCCGGTACCCAGGCTGGTGAGACAACTGTCGCCCATGTCACGCCTGCTCTTCCGGAAGCAGTGGATTCGGTAATGGCGCAGACCGAGGGGGACGGAGAAGGCGAGCGCCGCCCATATAGACAGCGTGCGCCTGTGCATCACTGGCCTTTCGACGACGATTGCCAAAAACCAACATTGCCTCCATTGAAATCATTGGTTGGCCGCGCAAATCTTTCTAATAGCGCTCCCGATCAGATCATTCCCGCCGCGACAGAGCCGAATCGTCAAGTCTTGGACGCCTACTTCAATCACTTCCATGAAATTTTGCCAATCATGCATGTGCCGTCATTTAATCCCTCTGAATGCCCAGCTATCCTGGTCGCTGCGCTTTCCACCGTAGGCGCGATGTTCGTGCACGAGGACAGTACCTGTAAAGATTCCTGGCCATATTCAGCTGCCTATCTACATCTTCTTTCTTCCTTGGTATGACCGTGACCTTTCTTTCTCATACACTGAAATCCAATTGCTAAGGCAGACGTGAGATTGTTTGCTGACTTGGAGAACGGGATCATGCAGGGCGAGTCGGAGTCCGGAAGTCGAATGGCGTACCTTATTGCAAGCTGCATTCATCAGATCTTCTCCCTGGGCTCGGGTGACCGACGGCTTTATCATCTCGCTGATCGTTCCCGTGCGATTCTTTTCAGCGAACTTCGCAGCTTGAAGCTAGTCGTAACTCCGAATTTACAGGGTCGAGACGGAAGGTGGCCGACGTTTGCTACTACCGACAGCACCGACTCCGTGCAGAGTCAATGGGAGCACTGGCTTGAGCGAGAGAAACTGAAACGTCTTGCTTGGGCGGCGTTTGAATACGACTGCAGTCTCTGCATCCTCACCAACCGGAGAGCGGCCGTGGACCTCTCCGAAATTCCAAAGACCTTTCCTTGCGCTGAAGCCCTTTGGCAAGCGCGTACCGCCTCTACATGGAAGGCTCTAATGTCACACATGTCCAAGAACGCGATCGGCGCGTTGCCTCAGGGCATCATTCGTGGTCTACTTGCCGGCCACGCGCCGCCGAATGACCTGCCATTCTGGGCCAGGAGGCTCTCCGCCCAACTCATTTCACGTCAGCTATGGGACTCTAAGCAGGCGGAAACCGCGTACATGTCTGAATGCTTCACTCTACCCTCAGCGCGGGAAGTCCAGCTCGAAACCAAAGCCCGTCTCCTGGGTGGCCTGCAGGTTCTAGCGGAATCCGTGGCAGTCCCGACAGACGTCACAGGGTTATTGAATAGTCATATCACAATGCTCATTTCGCATTACTCACATCTTCACGCTCACAGCGATCTCCTCGATCTCTTGGCATACGTCGTGCGCAGCTCTGTGCAGTCGCCTCCGTCAGACCCCGTCTCGATGACTTCGGCGACACAGAAACTGGCGGTCGGACTTGAAAGTAACCCTCCGCAGAGTCGGCGTTTGGCGTGGCATGCGGCGCAAATTGTGGCGATAGCCCTCAAGTTTCTGGTGCCAGCTCCTTGCGAGATTTTGCGAGTGTTCGTGGGCTATACGTTCTTGATGGCGTTTGCGAGATATGGTTCACACAGTCTGTACTCACCACATCTACATGAGCTTGATGACCAAGGCCGCGTGCGCCTCGATGTAGTCCACCCCTCTCCGGAACAGAAGGAAGCCATAGAGCGCTGGGTGCAACATGGAGGGTGCGCTGCGGTCGGCCCTATCGAGAACATCTGCGACAAGGGTGCGTTTGGCGGGATCAAGCAGCAGGCGCTACAAACACTGAACGGCCTACGACATTGGGGTCTGGCTGAGAGATTCAGCAGTATTTTAGCTGTATTCGATTTTGATCAAGCTCACTCACGAGGTTTAGACACAATTGGGAAATAGGTCCTATTGTAAGAGCCTCTAAATGATGTATCACGTGTTAGCATCAATAATCCGCTTACAGATAGCATCTCCAACCTCGACCGTCTTCGCTGTGCCTCCAAGGTCTGCCGTCGCAATACCCAGACCACCGTTCTCCGGGAGCTCTAGGACGTGAGCTACCGCTTCCTCAACCAGCTGAGCCTCATCCGGGAGGGCCAAAGAATATCGAAGCAGTAACGCGAGACTCAGAATCTGGGCTACAGGGTTCGCCACGCCTTTGCCAGAAATGTCTGGCGCACTGCCATGGATCGGTTCGTAGATCCCTTTGCACTTCGTGCCGGGGCCGGGAATGCCCGAAAGGCTCGCACTAGGAAGCAGACCCAACGTACCGATTACACCGCCTGCGAGATCTGAAAGTAGGTCTCCAAACGTATTGTCGGTATGAATCACGCCATTGAAGCTTCGCGGATGCGTAACTAGATGCAACGCCATACTGTCGGCAAGCTGATGACGCAAGTCGAAGTGCGGGAACTCGTCCTTGAAGACCTGTGTGGTGACCCGTCTCCAGAGTCGCGAATTGGCAAGGACGTTGGCCTTGTCGGCACTCCACACGGTGACAGCTTTGTCCACAGATGCACTGGCGGCCATTTCCGCGAGCGCCGCACTAACTCTCGCGCATCGCTCCACCTCCTTGTCGGAGTATCCCCAGGTATCCGAAGCATACTCGCCATCATCTTCGACCTTGTCCCCAAAATAAGCGCCTCCACAATTTTCCCGCACAAAAACAAAGTTGGTGCCCTGCACCACTTCCGGCTTCAATGGAGACTGTCGACATAGACTTGGCGTGATGAAGTTGCAAGGGCGCACATTTGCAAATGCGTCCAGATGTCTTCGCAGACGCAGAAGGGCTGTCTCTGGGGTTGGCACCCAGCCTTGCCATTCTGGACCTCCAATACTGCCGAACAAGACGGCATCACTTTCCGAGGCACGCTGTAGCACTTCGTCGGTGATGGGCACACCGTGTTTGTCAATGCTCACTCCACCAGCCAGGTCGAAGGTTTTTTTGATATGGAGGTGTGGGCGGACTTTTTCCACTGCTTCGAGGACTTTGATCGCCTCCGCCATAATCTCTGGTCCTACGTGGTCACCTGGCAAAACCAGGATTCGGAAGTTCTTAGACGATGCCATGTCTTTAACGCTGAGAGGTTCCTCGAGGATTCGTGTGTATAGTTACTCTATGCGGCCAAGTCAGCACGTGCTTGAAGAAGAATATGGCTGACTTCACATCAACGGATCAAAGTGAGATAGTGCTAAGATTTAAATCATAGTTGACGCGCTTGATGAGGGCGCGCTATTGGGCTTTAAGAACATATTTCTATCACCCATTCCAAGATGTGGTCCATTCCGGTCCGATGCCGGGAGCGTGTTGTGGCTCTACTCTGGCCTCCTCACATGGATGCGTGCTGTGCCAGATCCTTGCTAAGTGTCAATACCGCGGTTATTGAGTTAGCATCTCCACGATTTGACGATAGCTCGGGTAGAGCTTTAGAACCTCACTCCTCTCTCCAGTTTGGGCTGCGGAGTGGGATTGCACACGTGATGACACGGGATTCGTAGAACAGCAGTATATTTATCAATAGTGATGGATGGTAGTCGACCGTGCGCTATGGGACCAAAGTTCGCCGACATGTCCTTATTCATCGGCCTCTTCCACCGTTAACGTGCCCGATTTGGTTATCAAAAATTCGTTGACTGCAACGTCTTTCCCGCTCTCTTTGCCCCAACCGCTCTCCTTCATGCCTCCAAAAGGTGCCTCTGCAGCCGAGCTGTTTCCAGAATTCTACAAGAAGAAGAGTCAGCCCAGAGCTTGCATAGACACGCTCATGAAAATGCACAACTTACCAATCCAACCATGCCAGCTTCTAGCTTCTCGAACATGCGCCACAAGCGATCACTATTTCGAGTGAAGACGTAAGCCGCCAGTCCCATGCTAGTGTGGTTCGCTCTTTTAATAACCTCCGCTTCTGTCTCAAAGCTCGATATACCCAGGATGGGTGCGAATATCTCTTCTTGGCTCAGTGCCATTTCATCCTTCACGCCTGACAAAATCAAGGGTTGAATAAAATATCCACCGCGCTGTGCCGATCCCTCCTGTCCGGAAGCGCCGTGCTCATTGCCAAATACAACCTTGGCTCCGAGCGAAAGGGCATTGGAAACGAGGTTTTGGGCTTTTCTGACGCTGGCCTGTGTTGTCACCGGTCCAAGGGTTGTCTTTTCTTCCAGCCCGTGGCCCAGCACCAACTTCTGAGCGTCTTGGGTAAGACGTGAGATCAGATCGTCGTAAACGCCACTCTGCACATAGACACGATTTGCGCTAATGCATGCCTGCCCAGCATGCCGCCATTTCAAGGCCGAGAGTTGTGCGACCACCCGGTCCAGATTGGCATCGTCGAAGACAATGAGAGGACAATTTCCCCCAAGCTCCAGTGTCGACTTCTTCAGGTTACGGGCGCATAGACCGGCCACGATTTTGCCCACGCGTGTAGACCCCGTGAAGGAGACCTTCCCGATATTGGGATGGGTACAAAGCGCTTCCGAGAGAGAGGGCGTGTTCTCAAGACTGGTAGACAGCACATTGATCGCTCCCGGGGGAAAGCCCGCCTTGTGAGCCAGATAGGCGAGCATGGAGGCGGTAAGCGGTGTTTCTGGAGAAGGCTTAATGACGATAGTGCAGCCGGCCGCCAGCGCCGCACTGGCTTTGCGAAGCGCCAAAGCGACGGGGAAGTTCCATGGCACCAGTGCAGCCGCAACACCAATGGGTTGCTTAATGACGAGGGATCGTCGCCCTGGTAGGGCTGAGCGTGACGTAGTGCCTTGTATCCGCTCGGCTTCTCCAACAAACCACCAAGTAAAGCTTGTCGCATACGTGATCTCGCCTTGGGCTTCTGCGAGCGGCTTACCAGTCTCATGGACCAGGATCCTAGCAATGTCGTCTCGGGCGTTGAGAATTAGCTGGTGCCAGGCAAGGAGAAGTTCAGCCCGGCGACGTGGACTCCAATGTTGGTAAGATTGGAAACATGCATACGACGACGCCACGGCCTCATCGACGTCGCTTGCGTCGCAGTCGGCACAGGCAGCCCATACCTTTCCGGAACCGGGATCGACGACATCAAAAGTGGCGCCGGACACGCTGCCTTTCCAATGGCCGTCTATGAAACGTTTGCCATGGTCCAAAAGGTCTGTCTGCTCCAGAAGGATATCACGTTTTGTCGTCATTGGATCGGATGGTTAGAGAAGATGTACGCGAGGATGAGAGCAACGAGCAAAATGGGGAAACGGCCTCCGTTTACTCTCTGCAGTGTTACTACCATACGACAGGCATGAAAACCCCGTATTGAAGACAAATGAATAGGATCGTAAACTAAAGAAGATGTAGCGTGCGCACCCTTTACCGACCCCGCAAAGTTAGTTGAAGACGCGAGAAAGTGGTACGCTCCGTCTCCCCGCTAGTGCGAAGTGCACTGCGGGGCTATTCACTAAGCCAACAGATTTGCAACCAGATCCTGCCACAGGCTAAGAACCTTTAACAAATACTCGAGGGGATATAAGCGAAAATATATTGAGACAATTCTCTCTTCTCTATATTCTTGGGCACATTATGGAGCGAGCTGGCGCAAGGGGGGCGAACTTGTGATCAGCGTTCCGACACGCGGCCGCGACTGGCCTTCCGGTGCTATTGCAGCTCCCATTCAAGAGATCGAGGAATATTCCTAAGAATTGCTCAGTGGGCACAAAGAGTTCTGTATCGGCTATGAACACTACATAACTTGTAAAATGTTGCCACTAAACCTGTCAGATCTAGTGTCAGACATTGTTCAACGCTTGCTGGATGGTGTACAAGTCCTGCCGGATGCTCTCGAACCACCCTTTCAAGATAAAGTAAAAGAGCTCCAGGAAAGCTTCAAGAAAAGCTTCAGCCGCTGGGGTGCACCCTGACGAAAGCCCTCACTCCGTATGTCCAAAATTGCTTGATTGCAGGGTTAGTCCTTCTGGTAATTATTGCCATTATCTTTGTCTGCGCAATGTTTAGCGGGTTGTTTAGTATCGCAAGCATTCTTCTAAGGCTCACTGTTGAACTGAGAGTGGTAATGGTCTTACTACGAAGCAGATGACATGTGCCATCCCTACTTTGGACGCTCGGATGTCGTTCTACTCCTACAACCGCCTCGGTGGGCGCTGTAGCATGTCCGCCCATCTCTAGCTGAAAAACTGCGGTCGCTGCCGTCCCGAGCGTGGCTATGACGCCTTTTGCGGCTTCCTCAAGTACCTGGCAAGATGGGGCCGCCGTCTTGTCATTATTAGTGAAGTTGTGGTGGTGAGTGTAGAGGAAAAAATGTTTGACGATAGACAAACTGTTCAGGAAGCTTTTATTTAGGGAAGCAAAAATGATTTTAGAGAAAGAACTTTATATAAGTATTCTGTTCTATAAGTTTGCAGGCAGCTGTGACGGTGACAACGAAAACCTCCAAAACCAACCTTTACACTGTAGACTCTTTGTTTCGGAGCGTTGGTTTATCTCTACAGGAGAGTGACCGCCCACCAAGCCTCATATGTGACAAGAGCAATAGGAAAAATAACTGCCCATCCATCATGCAAGTTCTCGGAAGCAACCCATGGGTTGATGGATAAAAAATCGTCGAAGGGCTACCACACATTCTCTCGCGACATTTCCCAACTTGAAAAAAGAACAACCAACACACAACCAACCCGCCCTCTTCCCATCCCCACCCCTTTCCCCATCCTACCTACTACCCTACGACCCAAACAGCGCAAACGACCCCGCCCCAACAGCCCCCTCCCCGGGACTCATCTCAACCCGATCCCTTCGCCTCCCACTCAACGCCCTCGTATCCTTGCCTTCAGCCTGCATCTCCGCCACCTTATTAGCCTTGCGCTCTTCCATTTTCTGTATGGCTTCTTGGAGCGCTGGCGAGGGTTCTTCTTTTTTGCCGTGGAGGGAGTCTTTGATGGCGCCGACAACTTTGTTGAGCGGGTTGAGATGCGATGCGGGTGTGGTTGTGGAAGTGGCTTCTATGAAGGAGGGATGTTAGATAGTTTGGGTGGTGAGAGTGATAGGGTGGGGAAATTACCTTGGGTGGTGGCTAGAGTGTTGGTATTCGTGGTATTGGTCATTGTGATGGAAGCTATCGTTGGTTTTTCTTCGGTTGTGGCACCTAGGTTGTAGGTAATGGAAGTATTCGGACGAGACTACCCTAGCTTTTAAGCATCCGAGCAACGAAGTAAGAGAATGACGTCATTAGCCTGAGTAGGATTCACGCTGATTTCCATCTTGGCCTTTGCCTAAGCGTCCCGAACGTAGGATCTACCTCATTGATCAATCTGAGTGGTTGTTAGCGCAGAGGCTGTGCCAACACCTTGGGTAGCGATGAGCGAGCATGGCAGTGCTTAAGTGAATCGAACGATCAACGTCGGTGCAATCGGAAATAAGAAGCAACCCACGATTCAAACAAGTTTGATTGTGCACATACTATCGTTACAGACCTGCAAGGCAAGGATGTTTGCTGGCTCAGCGCTCTAAGCAATCCTTCCAGCTCTTCTCGCTTTAACCCGTGTTTAGCAACGCCTGGGCACGGTCGATCAACCTTAGAAGCAACACTGACAGAACCAGCGTTTCGTTTAATAACGCTTCGGTCCTCGCTAAAACGCGGTAAAACGATCTGTGTCGTCCTCGCCTCTATTATCCTCCAAAATGATATCAAGATCCACAGACAAGAAGGGGAAGCACTGCTCTTGCGTGCTGATTGAGAGGGTTAGGCTTCATGTTACCGGTATACAATGCATATGGTATATCATATTGATTCCGGTTCAGTTGAACTGGTGGGAGGTAACCTCTTAAATCCATAGAGCCAGCAGTAACTGAGCCGGTTGTGTCGTTCATTGCATATTCGGTATGCACGTCTTGAATTGTCATTACTCGTTCCTCAATTGGCAAGGCATCAGCAAAGTAAACGGTTCCATCGAAGCCCAAGTCCCTAATATGAGACAATATCGTCAGCAAGCCGGAGTTGGATGTGGGATGCGGATGGCCGAGGCTTGTTCTGTGCGCCATGTCGGTCATGGAGCGCGCCAATATAGAGGCTTCACCAGCATGACTGAGGCTTGCAATGGCTCGGATGAGTGCAATGAATAGAGAGGCAAAGGGTTGCCTGGGGCGGCGTTCAGCTCGCAGCCTCGCCGGCAGCCTTGGCAGCATTCATGAGTCGTTCCTTCCGCCCCTCCTTCCATGCCTTGTCAAGCGCCTCCATCTTGCCGCCCAGAAGCTGCACACTGCCGGGCTCGAGCATGACGACAGCCCGGCGGACATGGATATTCCGCAGCAAGAGCTTTGCGCCTATGGTCATGTTCGTATTGAGTCCTTCGATGCCCCGCAGGTCCAGTGCATAGACCTGGGCTCCTTTCGCATCTTGCAGCAGCAACTTGAAGGGCCCTTTGCTCTGGATCGCGGGCGCAACCGTCGTGCCTTCGTCCTCGTTTTCCACCACGCGCACGATTTCTCGTCCCTTGGTCGTCTCCCCGCGCTCTTTCGCCTCGATGGCTTCGACTTGTGCCCACCGGGAGAGGCCAATGTCGTCAATGTCTAGGACCTGGCAGACGACCGGGCCGGCGACAGGGCGAGACTGGACTTGGGCGTTGAGGACGTCCACAGGGAAGACGGTATTGGTAGGTGGTGCAAGAGAAGTCGTAATGTCTGTAGCGAGTAGCCGGAACAGTGCCGTCTGCTTCAGCGCGGGCATGGGCGTGTTCGGACGCGTGGTGGAAACGAAGCTTTGCAGCCATGCGGCGGTGGGGTAGAGGTGACGGGCATTCAGGTGCTGTGTGAGCTCTGTTATGAGGTTATGTGCCATCGTTGGCCATCAATTGGCCGCTTCCTCTGCTGTTATCGAGGAGCAGCGATGTACAAGACGTGGGACGCGTCGAGCTATGATACAGAGCCTCCTGCTAGTCCAGCCCTAGATTGCTTGGCGCAGGGAATCTCGGCGAGTGCCTCACACTTCCAACTTTCTATTCCGCAATACTTCCGCAACCTGATAATCTGAATCAACCCTTATCATGTCCACCATCGCCTCGCCTCGCGTCAGCTCCTCCATACGCAGTCCCTCATCCACCCGAACCTCGTTTGATAGCTCCGCGCGACCTCCCAGCATACGCCGGAACCGCACTGCCCTGCGCGACTACTATGGCATCAAAGCTACCGCCAAGGATACAGACTCCAAGATCTCTGAAGAGTCTTCGCGGACGGAGCTTGGGCCCGAGGACGCCGAGACATTGACCGAGCTCGACGCTACCGATTTCGACGCGGATGCCTTCGTGAACAACCTACTCGCAAGAGAGGGCTTGCAGGGCGTCTTGAAGGTGGAGGCAGATCTGATATCTCGTATGTTCAAGGAACACATGCGCGTGGCATTCGCTAACACATGTGTAGAAGTGCGGAACCTCGACAGCGACCGCAAATCGCTCGTGTATGACAACTACTCCAAGCTCCTCTCTGCCACTAGTACCATCCGGCGCATGCGCGGCAATATGGATCCACTTGCTCCTACCACACATACCCTCGGCCCAGCTATAGCGCATATTGCCGAGACAGCTGCGTCATTGTCTTCTTCTATGCAAGCGTTACCTACGAAGCCAATACAGGTAGGTCTGGGCATTGAGATATCCATGGATGGGGAGGACGAAGAGAAAAAAGAGATTGCCAACAAGCGGAGACAGCAAGAGACCGTGCGATGGGTGCTAGACACACCACGGCGGTTACAGGAGATGATCGATCAAGAGCAAGACGAGGAGGCGGAGGCAGAGTGGGAGGAGGTCAGCAAGATACTGGACAAGTGGAAAGGTGTGGCTGGTGTGGAGGAGCTACGAGCCCAGTGCGAAGACATCATGCGCGAGGAGAATGATTCGGACTAATCCACACCAACCGGTCGGCATTTAGAACGGCTTGAAGTTAGCCACTTCTTTACAGCCAATCCCCGCTCGACTACCAGTACGAGGATCCTCATCCTGTCAAGTACCTTGCCTGGGTATATGCTTTTCGGTAGGAAGCATACGCGACATACCCTGCCCCTTGGCTTAGTCTGCTGGCGCCAAAGCATTTAACTATTGCAGGTATGGGTTGCTCAGAGTACGGATACCCCACGGTTGGGCACCTCGGCGTGATTAGGACGTGAGAATACCTAGGCTTGTCGTCACCCACATTATCACAGTCGAGACGGAGGTGAGGACCAGTCCTTGGCCCCAGCCAGCTTGTGTCGGTAGAGCTTCTCGAGCAAACTCAACGTATCACGTAGTTCAAGGGGAGTAGTCAGACTAGATGTAGTTTTAGGATTAGTACAAGCGTCGCAGTCTCACCCTTTGCGGTGAACTAAGGAACACTGACATTTCTCCTAGCACCGTATCTTCAAAGAACTTGACGATCACACGGTGCCCGAAATAGCTCGGACACCAAAATCATGACTAAACCGCCCGCCCATAGAAAACCTCATACGAACAGGGTATTTTGGCGGTTTTTTGTATGGAATCAGTAATTGGACTTGAGGCTGTAGGCTTATACTAAACCTCTATGTAGGACGTCTCCTTAGAGTTATAGAATCAGTACCTAGTAATCTCACCCCTCACATCGATATAGTTGATAAATTTCTCAGAGATATTACCCCAACCTTCCTATATAAGCTCTCGAGTTTGGAACTCATCCTAATAAGGAAGCTTCTTAAGAAATTGTTTAGGAGGTTGCCAATAGTTCTCAATAGATAATAGGTCTAGAGATGACGGGTAGTTGAAATCTTTCTAGAAGCGTATATAGTTTGATTTCCTAGTACCGTAACCCGAATTATTATCCTCCTCTATTATCAAGTTATCCCCGCCTTCTAGCTAGGACTTAATAATAGGCCCGAGGATAGCGTCTCTATATACCTTAAGATTTATTTTTCCTATTCTTATTACCCGGAACCTCATAGAAACGGAGGTCGTTCCTGGAATTAACCCCTATCGTAGCCTGAGTGTTAACGCGGAAGCTTTCTCTTATCCTTGCGATTCGTTGTATACTAGATGCTGACGGGATTCAGATAGCTTTGGTATCCGCGCTTTTCCGGGCACCGCGTGACGATTTGTTTCCAAAGACTCTCATATCAGCTTGCAGTTGAGTGGCTAACGTGCCACCAGCACCCCACCAAAAAAGACGCCAGTTTTTGACTGATTGCGTCACAACGCCAGAATATTTGTATTGCAATTCTATAGGCACGCTTCCTAGATAGCTGTACATTGAGTCCTCTTATGGCCTTGAATATGGCACTTCGAGCACGGTGGTGGTGCGCGCTGGCGCACAGGCTGACCCTCGCGTTGACCTCCCCTAGCACATCATTTTCAGCCTGATCAGCTAAACACTGGCCTTCCTGCGCCTGCAGAGCTCCCCCACGGGCAATATAGCTACGGCGCACCTGCTGCTTCTGCTATCGACGTTGATTGGCTGCTCGAAGCTCTATATTCTCCTTCGCAAGTATCACAGTTGAGTCTATAACTAGCTGGCAACCCTTGATAAGCTGATTGACTGCGTGGCTTGTTGGGCTTTATGATTAGCGCTAAAGAAGGCCCTTGAGAAGGCAAGCTTGCTGCTCTAGCTGCTCTAGCTGAGCAATAGTATAAGGCGTTTCTGAGGTCCAGGTCTCTCTAGGAGAGGCAGAAGGGGACGGCGTTCTATAGTTGACGACTGTCAACGAGGATAGAACTCGCTGAGGTTCTGCTGGCACGAGCCCTGGTGGAACACGTTACATCATGGTGCTGCTGACTAACTTCGCTTCCGAAGCATTATCCGCCATTCTGCCCTCGCTTTCCGAAAGCCGAACCTCTCGGTAGTGGCTGTTTTGTCACAAGGCGCATGCAGATG
Source organism: Darksidea phi (assembly GCA_030770425.1). Taxonomy (NCBI): domain Eukaryota; kingdom Fungi; phylum Ascomycota; class Dothideomycetes; order Pleosporales; family Lentitheciaceae; genus Darksidea; species Darksidea phi. Next base: position 16,581 of record JASJFT010000044.1, on the reverse strand, counting down.
ACAGCGCAACCTCAGCACCTAACTCTCACCCACCTCTCTCTCCCACACCGCAAACAGCACACATGCTGCACCACGCCCCGGTATCATGATACGCACGTCTTGCGCCGCGGGACTGCGGCGCCCAAACGCCTCGATATCAGCGAATACCACCAACCTCGGGTTTGGAGGAACAAGAACAAGAGTTGTGAGAAGGTGGAATGCTTCCCGGCCTCCGGTTGCACAGAAAGCGCCTGAGAGCACCAAGACGATCCCTGGACCGAGCTGGCTCTGGCTCGAACCCGTTTACGAACCCTTCCGTGCATATGGACGTGTCCAGCGGCGACGACCATACACAACACAGTTCCTCAGCGCTCTCGTAATCTACTTCGTTGGAGACTTGGTTGCGCAGAGTCTAGGGTCAGCGCCTGGTGCGGAACAGAGAGCGGCGGTAGAGGCAGAGGAAACTGAGGAGAGAGGATGGGTACAAGCTTGGGCTCAAGAGAGAGACTGGGCAAGGACGGCAAGAGCGCTAACGATCGGAGGTCTGGCGGCTGTGCCGGGATACATGTGGTTTCTGTGGTTGAGCAAGTCGTTCAATTATACCTCGAAAGTGTTGTCTTTGACGACAAAGGTTAGCACACATCCTTCCGGTCCTCTTCAGCGCATGTAAAGGCTAACTTTGGAACGTATAGGTTACTGTAAACCAACTCTTCTTCACGCCCATCTTCAACTCCTACTTCTTCGGCATGCAATCCTTCTTATCGGGCGCTACTCCCACCGAAATCATCGAGCGTATAAAAAACACAGTCCCGGTGTCATGGATCAACAGCTGCAAGATTTGGCCAGCTGTCACAGCTTTCATGTTCGCGTTCATACCGTTAGAGTATAGAAGCATATTCGGTGGAGTCATAGCGATCGGGTGGCAGACGTATCTTTCTTTGCTCAACCAGAGGGCAGCGGCAGTAGAAGAGCTGAAACATGCCACTGATGTAGGAGTTGGGGAGATGAAGCAGGCACCGGCGAGAGCGAGGAAGATGGAGAAAAAGGGCGCGCGGGAGAAATGTACCGCGTAGCTGACAGCGGACGAGTCGCAAGCAGAGGGCGCGAGAATCACATAAAGGTCCGGTGGTGACACAACTAGCCTCGACGGCTATTTTCCTTTGTCAACAGCATGATAGGACGGAACAGGCTGCATGGTAGACTGGCGTTTGGGCTTTTGATGGCGGGCAGATACCACGGGCCTTCAATGGCATCATTTATAGACATATTATTCAACGATCATTCACATACAGATAATTTCTCTCTACTCCATCGCTATCACGCTGGTCTTTTCTGTGGGGTTTTCTTTGTGATTGTTCATCACTGTCCCGTACCCTTACCCCACTACAACCCCACCAATTCTTCATCCGAGGCAACTCCTTGACTTGTCTAGAAAACGTCACTACTACAAAAGAAGTAATCCCCCTTTCAAACTAACACGGGACGTTTTGGCGCTTGGCTCATCCGGAAAGAAGGAAAGAACAGCACTGACGTCACCATGTCGGAACTGCAAGGGTAGGCTTTCGCGATGCAGCTCCTTCGCCTTTTATTACCTCAAGTCTTCCAGGCTGGTTTGAATCTCGACTAGATATTCTACCACGTTTTACGAGCTGAAGATGCCGTCTTCAGCAGAGCTGGTTACGAGGGATAGCTCGTGGCGCCAGCGGTCGGAGTTGGATGCCATGGCCGATCTATCGCCGGAGATTGAGAAGGAGTTGGAGAGGCTGGATGAGGAGTTTTGGGTGTCGTGCGAGAAGTTGAAGCAGATCGTGAGCAGGTTTACAGAGGAGCTTGAAGAAGGTAGATAGAGATCTAACGGCACCCGCGAACCTCGAAGAAAAGTGCATGGCTGATGATTTCAGGTCTAAGGGAGAACGGCAAAAACATACCCATGAACATTTCCTGGGTCCACGACATGCCCTCTGGGAAGGAGAAGGGCACATTCCTCACACTCGATCTTGGTGGTACAAATTTGCGCGTTTGCAAGGTTACGCTTCATGGCGATGAAGCGGACCCCGAGACACCAGAGACGAAGTCGAGTTTGGATCAGGAACAGTTCAAGCTACCAGATCACATCAAGACGTCATCCGCAGACGAGCTATGGGGGTACGTCGCCGAGAAACTGCAAGTCTTTCTGCAACAAAAAGGCCTCGACAAAACTTACCGGAGGGACAATCCAATGGCGCTGGGGTTCACATTCAGTTACCCAGCGATGCAAGAAAAGATCGACCACGCCGTATTACAAACCTGGACGAAAGGTTTCGATATCAAAGGTGTGGAAGGCCAGGATGTAGCAGCACAACTTCGCCAGAAGATGGAAGAAAGAGATTTACCACTAGAGTTGGTCTGCGTCATCAATGACACTGTAGGCGCTATGATAGCATCAGCCTACAATGACCCTCACACGATAATCGGCGCGATATTTGGCACTGGGTGTAACGCAGCGTACATGTCCTCCGTTTCCTCGATTACCAAGCTCGATCAAAACGATCCACGACTGGAAGCCAGCAGCGGCAAGCCCAAGTCCAACAAAATGGCGATAAACTGTGAATACGGCGCGTTCGACAACTCTCATCGCGTCTTGCCTCGGACAAAGTACGACGAGCAAATCGACAGAGAATCCCCTCGACCAGGCGAGCAGACCTTCGAGAAACTATCTGCAGGCTTGTATCTCGGCGAGATCTCCCGCCTCATCCTCGTCGATCTTGCAGACCGCAATCTCATCCTTAGAGACCAGGATACAGCGACGTTACGAAAACCCTACAGCATCGACACAGGCTTCCTCTCGCAGATCGAAGACGACGAAAGCAAAGGTTTCAATGTATCACGCGAAATGTTCAGGAAATCACTCAACTTATCCGTCAATGACCAAGAGATCGAACTCTCTCGTCGCCTCGCTGAACTCATCGCTGTGCGTGGAGCGAGGTTGTGCGCGTGTGGTGTTGCTGCTATTTGCCTGAAGGAAGGAATTAGAGAGGGACATGTCGCTGCGGATGGTAGTGTGGCGAACAAACATCCCAAATTCAAGAGGAGGTGGGCGAAGGCGCTGGGAGAGATTCTGGATTGGGATAGAGGAAAGGGAGGGGAGGATCCGATCATTATTACGAGTGCAGAGGATGGAAGTGGGATTGGATGTGCGATTATTGCGGCGATGGAGATGGAACGGCGGGGCACGAGCGCGTGAAGTGTATAACAGTGACATGCAAAGCCATAAAAAGCGCATTTTGTAGAGCGGTACTCGTCATAGACGAGTAACCAAGATAAATCGTCCGATTCCAGTCGTCATGAATACATATTTACACAGAAATGAATACGACTGCTCTAGCAGCGATCAAACAAGAAAAGTAGAAGTTCCACAAATCCAAAAGCCCCCCGGAGTAAGAATGTACACTCTTCCATCTAAAAAAATTGGAAAAGAAGACCGTTGTAACGCCTGGCCGTATAGAAAGATGCCATTTGCCCTCGGTAGTATGTAGCGAGTCTACAAGCACTGGGAGTACCAGTCGTTGTGCTTCTTGCAAGTGAGGCCAGATTCGCACCTGGTGGAGCCGGTGTAGGCCTTGCCACCGCACTGGTAGTACTTCTTGATGCAGCCGGAAGCGGCGCCGCCGGTAGGAGCGGGCTTGGTTGAGGTGACGAGGGTGGTGGGGGCGGGCGCGTTTGCAGAAGTGGTAGCGAGGGCAACGGCAGTCGTCGAAGGGGCGGCAGTGGTTGAAGGGGCAGCAGTGGTAGAAGCGGCCTTGGTCGAGGACGGGGCCGGGGCAGGAGCAGAACCAGAGCTGGTACCATTCCAGAGAGCCGGGCCGGGGATCTGGTAGCTTGTGGCGCCGGAGTAGATGTCGACCAACACACCCTTGTCGTCGGTCTTGTACACGGTCCTGAGATCGTCACCGGCGGGGAGAGTTAGGGAGCCGGATGAGGTGACGGTGATTTGACCGCAGCCGTTGTAGAATTGGGCGCCACCTGCACGGTAGCCCTCGTGGAGGGCGATGATCTCGGAGCGGATGAGGTAGTCGCCGGCAGTGAGGTCGGGGAGAGTGACATCGATGGTGCCGCCGTTGGCGTAGAACTTGTCGACGGCCCATGTGGTGCCCGTGAGACCGTCCTCGTAGATTTTGACCCAGCCACTCTTTCCTTCAGTCGCGGCAGGCGTGATGTAGACCATGATGGGGCCCTTGTGAGACTGAACAAACGTTAGTCAGGATCAAGACATGAAAGAGCATTAGACATACTTGAGCAATAGGCTCATCGGCATCGCCAGGGACGGGCGTGCTAGGGCCGTGATGCCACTGGAGGGTGAGCTTGTCACCACCGGCAACCTTGAACTGTCCATCAACAGCCGCACCGCCCTTGCAAATCATCAAGTCGGAGGCGAGGCCCTCAGCAGTAGAATAGATGGGATTGTTCAGATCTGAGGTTCCTCGAACACCAGTATTGGTCTGCGCTCCTCCGTTCTTCGCGAAGAACTGGAAAGTGGCATGGCCGGCGACGAGCTCGGCGGCGGCCAAAGCGATGAAAGCAGTGATCTTCATTTTGAAATTTAGAGAGTTTGAATTCGAAGTGAAGAAACGAAGGATGCACAGAGGGAGATTTGACACAAATGAGTGAATGCTAAAGAGCGTGGAGAAAATGAATGTCAGCTTCGAGCCTGCCCTCCATTGATGGTCTGCCTGAGGCTCTTATACCTCTGCTGCCTCGTTATAGCACCCGCCGCCTCGCAATGACAGCAGTAGCGCGGTGCTGGATACGGCTGCAGTCCGACAATTTGGATACAAGCTAAGGGTCGGCCATTTATTCGGTGTACGCTAGTTCCCATTCGGTAGAAGATGGACGCCTTAGCTGCCACAGACCAATGAGTTAGAGATAGGACGACTTCGCTGCCGAGGGAAAACATATGAGTTGATCCCTGGAGGAAGGCTCGCTTCGCCGCACGTCCCTAGGTCTAATCGACTCAAGATTGTAGGCGTCGAATAGCGGCGGAGGAGCACGAGAAACGTGAAACCTCGTATATGCTCAAAGCAGGAGCGTACACTATGGCGCTCACAATGTGAATGGGGCCGGCGTCAAACAAAACATCATGTGCTGACCTTTCTGAGCGGAGCAAGACTTCATGCGAAATTCCCTTCACATTCCCTCTTCATCTATTCGAATCCTATGGGTTCTTCTCCAGAAAAACACGAAAGACTGCCTCGGTCCCCGGCGCATCAGTCCCCGACGTGCAAAGTTTCATGGCGATTCGTGATGCGGTGTAGATGTAATCTCGCATCGTGAAGGTGCGGGGCGATAAGACGCGGGAAATGGGGAGCGGTTGGAGTGTAGTTTTTCCGTGTGGCATGCTACGAGAGGATGAAACGAGATCGTGCCGATGGCCTAGGCGCCCTCCATGTTCCGCATGCCCAACGCCACCACCAAACGTTTTCTGACGCCTGTCTTCATCCGGTGGCATGTACAAAAATTGCCATTAGCAGACTGCTATTCATCCTTGAGCAGCAGTCCAGATGGAGGGGGTCGGTAGAGTGATCCGTATTGTGATGTTTTTAGGTTATTCGTCGTGTGGTGGACCCGGTTGCCGGGCCTCAGCTCCAAGACTAACACCTTGCCGCTCGTCTTAGTGCCATACCGACGCCACCTCATCTCATGAATGACCGAACTCCACCTCGCTTGCAGCAAAGGCGTCGCCAAGGTACCCCTCTCATCATTAGTTCATTTAGCTCCGTTCTGTGGAGATTCATCGTCGGACCTTGTCTGCTAACGGATCATACTGTTATCCGTGTGTACTGCTTCATGATCTAGCGGCGCGTCTTTAGCAGCCGCAAGTGCTCAAGGCGAGTAAGCGCAGAAAAGTGATTGTGACAGGCTTTTCGGTGTTATCGTTGATCACATCGGCATCGGGGCACGTCTCTAGAGGGGATGATGGTACATTCGGCAGCCATCGCGTCGTCAAACTCGCAGAAAATTTGGTTTCAACCTTTTTTCATTCTAGGGTATCTGGGACGAAATACCTTTTTGTGTTACCTTTTCGAGTTCTTCCGCGAGGCGACGGCCCGAGCCTGATGAAAGAGTTGTGCCACGTGCTGTGGCGCAACGTTCCGAGCCTCGTGGACGGCGTGGCGCACGCCACAATATTGAGCAGTAATCTACCGGACTCGGGAGGAGGAAATGTGACTAGCTGCCTACTTAACGTCCTATAAAATATTCTTTGCTAGGGGAGCTTTGTACTCTGTCCTCCGCCCTCTACAGTTATATCGATCTATCTGCCTACCTACGCGGCAACTTACCTCTTCAACCTGCGCAATTACTCATCTCTATCTCTTGACCCCACGAAGCACCTGCGAGGCCATCTCGAAAGTCGCCCGCGTTGATCGATCGTCCTATGACTTCCAACGCAGCTACGCAACCGGAAGGCGGCGTCGCCACGGGAGCGCCAGTCATCGTTGTGTCTACTCCCCGTTCACTACCAAGGCCCTGAAGTACCTCAATAGTCCTGATGATGACTAAGATGTTTGCATCTTAAAGTTCGATTTTGGGCTTGCAAGTTGCGCAACGACAATTATTTCTTCGTATTAGCACATCAACCCTTGAGCGCCATGGGATACCTTGTGCACATCGCATTCGCACTAACCTAGGGCTTCAGTTCAAGATACTCTCAGTTACTAAGAAGTATGTTGCTTACAAATCAAGACTTACAAATCAGTACTCCAGCTTGATTCTATGGTACTTGCAGCCTAATTCTCGTTCGTTCTTCCTGCATGTACGGCTTTCTGACCGTGGTTTCTGACATATCGTACGGCATTCTGACGTGTATGGAGAGTAATTTCATACTGCTTACAGTGTCGTGGGAATAGCCAATGGATACAGGTCTAGGCGTCCTTTTTTATAAGTCAACGGCATGTCGCAATGAGTATACACCGTTGTCTTTACAATAATTTCACGTTACTGAATCATCACCATGTCACCCATCAGTGTTGCCCTGATTGGCCTTTCCTCTTCAGCCAAAGTAACCTGGGCAGCAGATGCACACCTCCCCTATCTTCTTTCGCCTGTTGGACAAAGACATTACCAGCTCAATGCACTTCTTAACTCTAGTGTCTCAGCAGCCGAAGCCGCCAAGCGCGAGTTCAAGCTTCCCAGTTCTGTCAAGGCATATGGCGACCCAGCTAAACTTGCCGCCGATGCTGACATCGACCTTGTGGTCTGCTCCACACGTGTTGATGTCCACTTTCAGACTGTCGAACCTAGTCTGAGAGCTGGGAAAGCTATCTTTGTGGAGTGGCCGTTAACGGAAAGCCTTGCGAAGGCTGTCGAGCTCACCGGGGGCGAGAACATTCCAGACAGCATAGTCGGACTCCAAGGTCGGGTATCACCGATCACGCTTCGAATCAAAGAGATCCTCGCAACTGGAACAATCGGGAAGGTGCTGAGCAGCGATGTGCGCTCTTTCGGTAGCCTACTTCCGCGCGATAGTCTTCCAGAGGCACTGACGTACTTTGCCAACCGCAAGGTTGGCGGTAATCCGATCAACATTGAGAATGGGCATACTCTAGATTACGTGCACGAAGTACTCGGCGAATTCAAAACTTTTAGCAGTCGTATGCAGATCCAGCGACCAACGGTGAAGATCGTCGACGCCCAAGGAGAGGACAAAGGATCGGTAAAGACCGACGTCCCGGATCTCTTCGCTATTCATGGCCCACTCAGGCAAAGAGAAGGAAAGATACCGGTCGCAGAAAGCGCCCTCCTTTCCCTAACATTCCGTCACGGACCACCATTTAAGGATCAACCAGCATTCACATGGAGCATCAACGGCGAGAAGGGGGAACTACTCATTACCATCGGCGGTCAGTACCTACACTCTCACACCATGGATCCGATCAGCATCAAGTTCCACGACCACGCCACGGATGAGGTTAAGGACTTGAGCTGGGAGTGGCAAGACTGGCAGAAAGAATTGCCCATGAGGGCGAGGATCATCGCAGAACTGTATGAGCGGTATGCTGAGTGGGTTGAGGGTGGAAAGGGGAAGGTGAAGGAAGGAAGGGAGTGGCCGAGGGTTGTCGAGGCGATTGTGAGGATGGAGCAATTCGACCGTATTTACAAGGAGTTTGATCCGGAATGGTAGAAACATAAAGTCCATCCGGAAGGGCGAACTTCTGAATGATGGCATCAGCAAATAGAAAAGGAGACATTAGTTCAACATGGATCTCTAAAGGTGTGGTGCCCTTACTTTTGCAGCGCTGCTTTTGACAGAGATTATACGACGTCTACCACATGTCGCCCACTGTTTGAGGAGTGCCAGTAGTATTAACCGGTCCAAATGATGACGCTGATCCGATCGGTTAGTCTGAAGGTTCCTTAGGTGTTGGGTGCCCCCTATGCGAGGACCCTCTTACGGTTAAACTTGAAAGCACAAACTTTTCCTCATTCATTTTGGTTCTGGCTATTCATACCGCCTTCAGCGACCAGCATAATCCGACACAGTTCTCGCCACTAGGTTCATGAGGGTCTACATCGTTTCATACATGAGGCGTTTCAGTGTCGTCGAAACATCATCTCCTCGGACACCCCACGCGACGGACAGCACTGTGTGCAAGCTCTAAAGATTTATGATCGTGTATAAAGTGTCAGTATAGCACCTCTACTGTGTAGAAACTCCTACTCTGTTTCGTGCGGACCTTACAAAAGACACTTCCCTCCACTACGAAAATCCAAACCAATGCCTGATATGGGAAAGCCAAACCCGCGCAGATCTAGCTAATTCGCCAACTTCTGCGACTAGTCAGTCGGCGCATTAACCCACGCGGGGGGCCGTACCGAGAAAATCAGACCTGCATGTCGCAGCCATTTAGCCTGTATGGGTACATAAACTCACGTACCTCTCCGTCGCGACTGCGATACTTCCATTGCAGATGCGATGCGCGCAGCCCATCCGAATCTCATTTAAGGACACAACCGCTGAGATGCAAAAAGCTCATGATATTATAGTATGTACCCGAGGCAAAGCCATGACACTCGAAATGTACCTAAAAAATATGCAAGAATGTAAAACCGTAAACCTGAAGCATCACAGGTACAATGCTGCCAACAAAGTCATCAAAACAGACAGCCATGCCTTGCAACCGCCCACCCTTGTTGCTGCATTACTCTGTTCCACACCCGCATTTTGTGGTGGTGGCGGTACGCTCCCACTCTTGGCCTGCCCCCCACCACTGACACTACTGGTATCCCCTGTACTGCCTTGCACGCACTGTACCTTGCGGTCCCCATCTCTAAACATGCGATCCACAACCCCCTTCCACACCATGGTTACATCATTAATCATGGGTGCCGTGTAAAACATGCGGCAATCAGCCGCTTCGTAGATGAACTCGAGAGGGGTTTTGGAGGCATCATTTTGGCGGAGGTTGTCACGGAGGTTGATTCCGCCGGCGGGGCGGCCATCGCTACCGTAGGCGGAGCGCTTGAACAATTGCTTGGCGAAGGCGGTTTTGCCGAGGGCAGATTGATTCCATTGGGCTTGCTGTTCTGGGCTGCCGAGACTGGAGGGACGTTGGTTGATGTGTGAGGAAGTTGGAAGGTGGCTTACAAGTAGATGATCTGTGCTCGGATCTGGATATCATCGTATTCGAAAGACTGCACGCCTTTGGTTCCACCAATGCCTTGCATGGGCCCAAACTTGGGCTGGCCGCCAACAGCGATGGTGCGTACACCACCTTGGTTCTTAAGCAGCTCGGAGGCGATAGTGCAAGTAGAAGAGCACATGCCGTCGTGTAACTATTAAATATCAGTCTCGATGAAGCACACCACCTAGAATGGCGCCTACCATAACCATATCCTCGGCTTTAAAGGGCTGGGGGGTCTGCGTTTCATTCGCATTCTCCAGGAAGCCAATCACTGAAAACCCAGGATACGTATAACTCGTCTCATCGGTGAAATTGTATCTGAGAGTCGTCGTAAAGTTGTCTGCATTGACCTGCTCCGGGCCAAACATCTGCTCCCAGCTGTCGATACGCTGATTGTTGGCGTCGAGCTGGTGCTCAAAGTTGAAGCCGACTGTATATAATAAGATGTCCCGTTGGGTGATGCGGTTGAAAGCCTCGATAAAGGCCGTCTGATTGCTCTGCGCGTAGGTTTTGTTGGCGGCGAAGTCCCTCGTCATCTGGCCAGCAATGTTCAACGCTTCATTGGCGCGATATCTTGTTCCGCCAAAGGGCTCTTGGTCTGCTTGCGGAAACACGTGCTTGAATGTATCGTATCCAAGAATTGCGTTGCCGCCACCGTTTCCTCGCATATCAAATATCAGCTTCGTCTTTCCAGCTGCCTTGGATATTCGAATAAAGTCACGCATGACGTTCTGGAAGCGTTGAACATCAGGGGACTGGTAAGATGGAATACTGAGAATTGCAACATCCTACGACCGTCAGTATTAGTCGCACCAAGAGCTATGTAACCTACATCGTATCCAGTGTCATTAATATGATAACCGCCAAGAGAGAGATTCGGATTCAGGAGAACGGCTTGTGGGTAACCGGTGTGCGATGGCGTTGCTGCCCGCGTACTTGTGGTGCTGGCTGTCGAACTCGCCGTAGAAGAAGGCGGTGAGGTAGGTGATGCCGTAGGTTGCGGTCCCGAGCAGAACTTTGTAAAGAACGCAGGCCCGCTATCAACGCCATTAAAGTCGCCAAATACTACGGCTACATTCACCTCTGACCTGGTGGTGCCATTGGCAAATGAAAGCGTGGTGTTGGGACCCTGATACATGCCCGTCCTGAAAGACCCTAAAAAGGTCGTGCCTGAGGCAATAAGTGCTTGGTTGGGGAACAAAGCATTCCATCTCGTATCAGCATCGTGGAAGTCGGCTTGGACGGCAACCTTCTGCAAGTATCCCTCCACACCTTCCCCATTAATAGTTCTTAGAGGCGAAGGCTTGAATGAGCTATCGTTCCTGGCGAGCTCCAAGTCGCGGTATGCGAAGATCTCCGGCAATTCATTGCCATCAGAAGACACAGACACAAGTTCAGTCCCCGCAGGACGTTGGAACTGCAAAACTTCAGCGAGGATATCCGGTTGCCAGGTCAGATGATTATCGTATGCTCGGTTGAAGAGCTGGTTAAGGTCCAGCTGGAAGTCGTACTCGCTATTGTAACCTCCTGCAGAGAGTTGTTTTTGCATGCTTTCCATCTCTCCAATTAAGTCAACAGGCTTCTCGGTGTATTCTGGTGGTGGGTTTTTAAGAAAGGCAAGGTTACTTTGCCATTGAAGGTAGAGCTTCAGATCGTCTATCAGCTTGATATTGCCATCTCTGTCAAGAGGCACCGATTGTAAACACTGGACTGCGAGCTCTGCTGGAACGACTTTTCGGCTGCCTGAGGGTAAAGCATCTATTGCACTGCTGACGACTGCGCATGGCTCTGCGAGGCCGGGTGTGCTCGGTGCGGTTGGAGCAGCATTAGGACGTGGTGCTTGAGTGGTGTTTGACGCTAGGGTGCCGTTGTCTACAGCGGCTGAGGCTACATCTGCGACTGCGACCTCGTTGATATCGATATCTGGACCTCCTCTCGGCACACCGTACAACATATACGGAGCAGATCGGGCGGACGCAAGCCCCAAAGACGCGCCCAGTAGCAAAAGAGAAGAATGCATCCTATAATCTTGCCTAAGTATCGCGGTACAAAGTTAGCAATGTCATCCAGAGTATCTGACTCGAAGTTGTGCTGAGTTGTAAAGCGCGGCGCACTTTCCTTGAAGCTACTTACCTAACGCTTCTATATAAATCTTGTAATCCCTGTGTACCCTACGCTTTGAACGAGGTGATGCAATGGTTGAGCTGGTATCAATACATTAGGAGTCTAAAGCGAGCCAGCGCTGGCAGTCTAAGAAATGGATTTGAAGAAGGGGAGAAAGGTTAAGTTCAGCATAGAAAACAACAAGAAGGTAAAGAAGTAACTGATCGCTCTGGTAGAGTCATAGAGGCGAAGAAAACCTCTGCGACCGGACCGCCAACAGAGTCGCGATGCGAAGCGGAGAGGGCGGGTATATGGACAATCCTCCATCATAGCAGAGAAAGCACAAGTGTGAGAAAACTTAGCCTGTAGTGGACGGGTCGCATTGTCAATGCGTAAAATGCTAGCGTGGGGTCAAAACGCGAAAGTTGAGATGCGAAACTCAAGATGTGTCTACGCCATCATCCCACTGTGCCGGGCAAAGCGCGAGAAACAAACATTCTGAACTGCCCGAAAGAGTACAAACAGCTCAGCGCGGATCAACACCACATCATAATCCTTCGGAAGCGCACTGTCCGCGATATCGGAGACAGTTTGGCACGGGCTTGTCGACGATGGTGAGGTGTGCGGTGTGCGGTGTTCTAAGGTACTCGCCGAACTGCGATGAAACGGCCTCCTTCAGCTTAGCGCGCGATGGGTCCAGCGCGATTGCCGAAGCCAAACAGGACTCGTTGCGCGCAGGTTAATAAGCCTAATTTAGCCTTAGCTCTTAACCCTCCCCTCATATATTAATGGATGCCGGGTCTAAGACATATAACATCTGGATCCAGCGGTCCGGGACAAGGACGAAACGTGGGAGCGGGCAGTTAACCATGGGCGAAGGTACTTCCCACTTTTGATACATCATACCACCTCGCAGGGAACTTGTTAACGCGCAGGTCAATAAGTTAATTAGGCGTAGTGACTGCCCTGTCTGTTATAGCGTTGTTTTAGTCCTTTTCTTTAAATATTTTCTATGGAATACTTTAGATTGGATCAGGCGTGTGTTTACGAACACGACCTTGTGCAATCACTCGTCCCTCGTACAGCTGGAATGGAATGAGCAAATCGATGTAATCTTGAGGCATATGGGCGGGTTTCCATCCCTAAAGTAGGAAGGCTTTGCAAAGACACTCAACGCAGCGCAATTTAATCTGCGGCAATCTTTAGTAGCAAAGAAGGCTGCGCAATCTTCCGCCGAGAATAAGCTGAGTGCTGAGTTGAAAGGCTTCTTCATTTGAAGTATACTGTATGGCGTTGCAGCATTCGACTTTGCGCTTCAAAGCTGGTGGGCTGATGGACCGATGGGCTGATGGGCTGATGAGCTGCGCGCGATACTAGTGCAACGAAAAGCTGGATAGCCTAGTTGTCATTGGTGCTGGATGAGCGCATGGAGGAGCCTTTAATCGCACTAAAGTTTAGGGTACCAAGTTTGTAAAGCTGATCCAGAGGGGTGTAAAGGCTTATACTGTAGTCTCATACTAGAAGCGTCGGTCTCGCGATTGCGACGTAGTTCGTAACCCCGAGTAACGTAAAATGGCTCATTTGACGATCCCTAATCCTTCTATCAGACTTGTTCGAGCGTCTTTCGAGCTAATGTTAATGTTTCTCGTTCCCTCTTACGCAAACGAGACAGCCAATCAACGCGCTCAGTGAGGTTAATTTTACTCGACAATGCCACCCCTACACTGCGTTAGCCCTACTGCCAAGCTTCCGCTCGACCCCATTTTAGGCCAAAAACGTGTGTAGCCATCCCTTTAGCGCGTGGCTTAACTATGTCCTTTCGCACGGTATGGCGCAGTCTGTGACTGCAGGTAAGTTCACTAGACATATAAGGAGGTGCTGCTGAGAGGATGAATACTTCACTCCACTGGCTTCATCACAAGCTCTGGCACCACCATTTTTCTCTTTCTTCTCTACGCGCTCACAATCGTAATATTAGCAGCCATGATGTCTCCCAGCAGCTCGTCCATCCGTTTTGTTTCTCTCTCTGTCCTCGCATCTCTCATCGCATCTTCGCTCGCTGCTCCGCTTGCACAAAACACAAAAGAATGCCCTTTTCCTCCTCCCAATACCGTAGCTCCCTCCATTCAGTGGGGCGCCTGCCCTGATGGAACTGGATTCCCAAAGAGCATCCTATGCGCCGTCTACTCTGTCCCGATTGACTGGGACGAACCATATGGCGAGCAGTTCGATCTCGGCCTTGTCAAGCTGCCAGCCGCTCCTTCTAACTCTACAACCAAGGTCGGATCCCTCTTTGTCAACCCAGGCGGACCGGGTGTCAGCGCTACGAAGACAGTAGCAGCTATTGCTGGAGGGGGTCTGCAAGCTGAAGAAGTTTTGGCTAGCTTTGACCTTATCGGCCTAGACCCGAGGGGTGTAGGCATGAGTGGGCAGGTCGAATGCGATCTAAGCATCTATGCTGAGCGTGTGTCATTTTTTCCTAAGACACAGGAGGAGTTCGATGCGCTAGAGGACAAGAACAAGAGGCTCGGTGCATCATGTCGCGAGCGCACTGGCCCGCTGCTGGAGCATGTTGACACTATCAGGCACGTTTCGCCCTTCACACTCATCTCTACATGATGCTAATATGATTGTAGCGCTGCAAAGGATCATGAAGCTGTTCGTATCGCGCTCGGCAACGAACCCTTCAACTATCTCGGTCTATCGTATGGCGCACAACTCGGGGCTCAGTATGCCGCTCTCTTTCCCGATAACATCCGTACAATGGCTCTTGATGGCATTACGCAACACTCTCAAGGCCAAGCCGCCAATCTCCTCATCGAGACGACTTCCTATGCACTCTCCCTCAAACATTTCTTCGAATGGGCAAGCACGGACGAGAGTTCGCCCCTCAAGGGAAAAGATATGGAAGAGTTCTGGGAATCACTCCTCTCCAACGCTACTGAAACTCCTATCCCGGCTGCTGGTTGCGATAATATAAATTGCCGTTCCGACGTAAACGCCGAAGAAATCCTCTTCAAAGCGCAACCATATTTGATCTCCGCGAGCGGCGACTTCGGTCTTAATACTTCCTGGGGGGCCCTCGCTTCTGCCCTCTACAACGCCAGCCAAGGTGACGCAACCGCGTTGGCTACCTCCCTTGCTGACCCCGCCGTACTCTCTGGTCTTGCCATTGGTTGCTTGGACTGGACCAGCACACCCACCTTGTCCGCCTCGCTTCAAAAGCAAGCAATGGGCGAAGCTTACACGCCGCTCAACCGCGGCGCATCCCAGATGTACCTGGTCCAGCACCAGTGCATCGGATGGCCTGTTTCTGTCGTCAACCCGCCGAAAAAGTTGGAGATCAAGACTGTGACGACTATTTTGCTGGTAAATAGTGTGGCGGATCCTGAGACCGGTTATCCGTGGGCAATTGGTATGTTGGAGGAGATCGAGAACAAGGTGCTCGTTACGAGGAAGGGAGATGGACATACAAGCTTTGCGCTCGGAGGGAAGACAGCGGAAGTTATCGGGGCGTATCTGATCACAGGAGAGGCACCGGAAGATGGTCTATTCCTGGATTCGTAGAGAACGAGCAGGATAAAGAATACGGGAAGACAGTGGCCTAGATGGAGTTAATATCAATCGGACTTGTGGTGATGCCTTCTGGGAGTGATAGTAGATAGTTTCTCTTGTGCGTGCAGCACTACCTACAGGAACCGAAAATCCGATGCCTCCTTCCAGCTGAGTCAAAGATGTACGAGCTTGTGCATTCTGTGCATTCTGTGCATTTTGCATTGTTAATCCCAGCCTCTTCCTTCACAATTGTGGTACATCATCCCGTCTGTATTGATCATAAAGGCGTTGCCTTTCATTACACAAGATAAATTCCCTCCAATCGCATACAAGTTGCCCTACTCTTGCTCAAAGTACCTCTCAGCACCGTTGCGCATTGCCACGTTGAGAGAATAAGGCCTCAAGTCAGCCCAGGACATCAGCAAGTCCCGATAGAACTCCTTCGGTGCGTTTTCAAAATGATCGCAAATATTGCTCTTTGACGCATTGCTGTACAGATCCACAAGCAATTTCCTTATCAGACTCGTCTCTGTCGTCCCTTCGTATAGCCTTTTAATAGCAGTACCAGATGGAATCAGCCATGTGTTGCCTGAGGTGCGTAATTCGGCTAATTCCATAAGTTTCCAGACCAGGTCGTTTTTTGTCGTCGAGTCTTGAAATTTTTCGGCGAGCACGTAGACACGAGAAACTTCATCGTATGCATTTGCAGCCTGTTTTTGCATTTGTGCATGCTCTTCGGTGGTTATGCGCGCTTGGATGTCCCGAGTGTAGATATACTGAAGGTAGAGGTTGACCTCTTCCGGATCGTCCTCAGGCAAGTTTACATTTCGAATGTCGGCCTCCGCCCAGTTGCCACCAAGGGCTCGGCGAAAGAACTCCGAGCGAGTAATAATGCCTTCATGGACAACGAACTCTTCTTGATTTGGCGGAGCGCCAGCACATATGGTGATCAGGGCTGAGCGTGAGAAACTACACTCGATATTAGGATCGTGTCGCGCCACCGCTCATTCTTATGTTCTTATGGCGCACCTAATGCTACGCTTCTCCGGGCTGCCATCCGCCAAGTTCGTTGTCATTGCGACAGACGCGGTCTTCAGGGTGTCGCACGTCGCTCAGGATGTGTGCGGTGGTGCGTAGTGCGGCGTAAGGTCCGCGTTAGGTTCGACGCACGTGCTCTGTACCCACGGGGCTTAGCTTGGGAATTAGTGGTACGGGTGACGATTAGCGATGAAAGGGACAAAATCAAAATTCTAACCGAGAACACCAAAACCCACACAAGTATATA